>JAVJGH010000085.1:25728709-25741331 GCA_035590175.1 Aviceda leuphotes
CCATCTCAAAGAAAGGTCTAAGCCTCCCTTTCCTCTCCATCCCTGCCCAGGAGGACAGGGACGGGGCGCAACGTAGCGAAGCCTGGTGGCGTGCAAGGGGTACCTACAGCTTCAGCTTCTCCCCCTTTCCTCCGTAACCCTACAGGGCACTGGGGAATATACCTCGCGACAGGGTCCATCACAGCCGACACCTCTAGTAAAGCGGAGGAAGGAAAAAGTGACTCGGGGAGCCAGACTCCCCCTTGCCGCCTTCAAGGGCGACACGAGGCTGCCGGGTAATGGCACAGTCCAGCCCGGGATCAGTTCCCTTCACTCCTAGGAATAACCCGAGCGCTTTGGTTTGTAATTTAGATTTCACTGCAGGAATTCATTAAAACAGCACAATTGTGCTGATATTATTCCGAATGTCTTCTACGTGAATCACACCCAAGGACCAAATGTAAAAGGAACACGTCAGTAAGGATATATTCAATACTCGATTGCCTGCGCCTGGAAAGCAGAGCTCTGATACGGTACCAGCTTTACAAGAGCACCTGGAATTTAGACATGACACGTCTGTCTATTAGCCAGTGGCCTGCAAGTATTTGATAGTTACAAAATTGTCACCGGTAGGTTGTTTGGCTAGAAAATAACAATAGCGGCAAGAAACATTTGAAATCCTTCGCCCGAGTGCCTGCTTTAGTGCCGGGCTGAGCTGTTCTCATTAAAAGTCAGCAGAGAGGATCCTACTGCTTTCAATGCTACAAGCTCAAATCCTGCAAGCATCATTGTGCGACTGAAAGTAGGTCTGTGTAAGAACAATTACATAGCACAGATCCCAGATACTTGAGCTCTCTTCAGCTGCGCGAGACTCCTGTTATCACATTTGGCAGTGGTGCTCAAAATGAGGCTTTCACAGGTTTAAAATGGAGATGACAGAATATCTTGTAATGGGACCCTTTGGGCGAATGAATTCCTTTGCTCCTGGAGCAGTGCGATTAGATGGGCCTGGCTAGAAGGCACAGAAAGAATGACCTTTCTGTACCACAGACGGGAACAGGTTTTTGGAAAAGAGGGGTTAGACCTCTTCTTACAGATTATGATCCTCCTAATCTTACACAATTACAGAGCAAGACAGGCAGGGAGCTGCTAAAATAGCTATGCACCAGATAATAACTGTAACGCTCCTGGTTTTCTCTAAGGAGACATTAGAAAACTCACGTATAACTAGCACCCCCGAAGGAGGCAAGTAAACCCCAAGAGAAGCTTTCTGGGCCCATCCTTGCTGCCGTTTCTACCCCGGACTCTTCCAGATCTCCTGCAGGGCTGCGAACCCTGACTGTCGCCCCGTGCCCTGGCGAGTACCGGTGGGATCCCAGCAGAGCTGTGCGACCACCGAGGTGACACCGGCACATCTGAGCCTCAGCCACCCCCAAGGCCCCCGTGGTCCCGCAGGGTTTCAGCGGGCTGGGGTTTTTTTTTTAGCTGGGCCAGACCCGTAGTCTGTTGGGTTTGATCATTTCTACGTTTCATCAAGTTAGCCTTGGGCTACGGCCCAGTAATTGCCCGAGTTTTCCAAATGCCAGGGTGAAAACAAACTCCCACCAAAATTGAGTGGCTCTGCCAAGTTCAAAAGGTGAAATAAATGAATCTTTACACATTATAAGAACAAAATCAACATTCTTCTGTGGCATAAAGTGCCTGAAAAACTAGCAAGTAAAAGCAGGTGTGATGTGCTCCCTGTCAGCTAACGACACTGATAAGCTTACCATGCCTGGTTCTGCTTCATTTCAAACAGACTGCTGGAAAAAAGGGGGAAAAGCCAGAGCAGAAATAATTGCTGGAGCTTCGAGTTAGCCGAGAGAGCCTGCAGGCTAAGATCAACGCGACTGATTTCATCCTCTTCCTTTTATTTCTATAACCTTAAACGTTCTGCTATTATAAAAGTCATCATGTCAGCTTTCCCCCAAGCCTTAGCAGCGGCCTATTTTAAAATTGTATCAATTGGTAAAGCTCTTGGCTGGAGTATTTTCATCTTGATTTATGGTTTTTGAGCTTTAGAGATGAAGAAAACTCCACTGACCTGATCCAAGCATGTATGTGCATTGTCCCACGCATATGTTTATAATCAGACCCTACAGAAACAACGCACGCTTAGGGAAGCTTTAAAATTACAGGGAAAGCAGCAAATTGCAAGTGAATGCTGTTTATCCTGTATTTGTCTCCAACAAAAAACTCTATCTATTTTGATTCTAAATGTTTTCTTTCTCCGCTTAATATCAGGGATTTAGGACTTCCTGAGGCCATTGATAAGGTAAGGGTTTTAGAATTAAGGAACTCGTAAATCAGTGTAACAAATGTGGACATATAATACTGTGGCCTTGTCCTTGCTTCTAGATCAATGTAACTGATAAAAGAACTCTAGGATGGTGAGGAAGGGGGCAAAGGGACTTTTGCCTTTTTTTTTTTTTTTTTTTTTAAGCAGGGACTGATCAAAAGCAACCCCATAACTTAGACTATTTCAGCAAAGCAGCAGCCATTCAGCGCCAATGCATATTGCTTCCTTTTAAACACTTGCAGCATGGACCCCAGAGAATGCATTATTAAAATGTTCAAGAGGATCATATTAGGGCTTCAGAATAAATACTAACTTCCCACAATAATCTTCACACATTTGTCCATAGGGAACGATAGAATAATGACCCTTTGAATTTGTAATACAAAGGAGAGGCTTTTCTTCTCCCCCCCTCCTTGCCAGCAGCGCGGTGGCATCGCACACTACAGAGCCTGCCGTCGGCGGGGAGGTTAAACTGCGAGAGGAGGGAGTAGGAGAAAAGAAACTTAAGCTCAAAAGATGGCGACTAGAACGGGCAGACGGAGGTAAGGCTTCCTCACCTAATGGGGAAATGCAGATTACAAACGAGACGCACTTCTAGCGCCCCGGGGTTACGGAGGGAGGCCGAGCAGCGCCGGGTTTCCGTCTGCAGCCAGATGCCCAGGAACGACCTGTGGCGTTGCTCTCTTCAGCCCACGCGTGCCGTCGCGCAGCGAAAACACTTGCCTCTACACAAAAAAGCTTTGAGAGTAAGAAGCGTTTGTGAGGTCCTCCGTCCAGATGATTTCCTTTTTTGGTACGAGAACTAACCCTAATACTACCTTAAATAGTCTCAGATAAGCTATCCATCAAAAGCGCTATTTCTTATAATGTGGGCAGAACAGAAGCTCAGTCCAAATCTGAGAAAATTCTCTTTGGATTAAGTGGAATTTTGATGGTCCCCTAAAAGTGATCTACGTCTTACTCTCCAGTCAGAGAGTAGGTCAGAAAAAGCTGTTGTTCTTTCGAGGTGAGCTGGTAGCTGCGTTTCTGAAACAATTCTTTTTTTTCCCTGTCTTTTCCTTCCTCTTTTGAGAAATGGCTCGACAGAGCTCACCTTACCGAGGGGGATGCTTGATAGATTGCACATGAAAAAATCCGATCTATCCCTTTTCCCAGGACAGAGTTGTTCCCTACAATATACTTCGTATCCGTTATCAAATGAATTAAAACATGCAAATAGGAGAAAGGTCTGCTAAGTTATCCTGTTGCTTTGAAAGAACCTAAAGCCACAATTTATGGCAAGTGGGAGTCTTTTAAAAAACAGCAACTGCTTTAGCTGAGCTGGGGGGAAGAGAGGTTGTGCATGCAGTCAAAGCCATAAACGCGAGCCTTAGTCTGAAAAAAGGTAATTGTGCTGCGAACGCTGACAGGTTTGACAGAAAGTGTCTTCATTGAGAAATTGCATTTTGAAGTTCTTCCCGTTCCTTCAGAAATAAATGGACGAAAGCAACAGGGCTGGCTCTGACAGGAAGCGGGGATTCAGGACTTCAAATACAAACATTATGAAAAACAAGCAACATCTGCAAACAGTAAGTACTTATTTATATTTTATGGAGTGTGTGCTTGGGATTTTGACAGGTTTTTAAACAGAGCCTATATTAGGCCCATACAAAGGCGAGAATGTCCCTTTTTAAAAATACATTATGCTGCTGAAAAGCAGTCTAAATCTGCAGTCCAAGCCTCAGGTGAGCTCTGACCCCTCCTAACCTGGTCTAACAAAACACACATGTGGTGTTTGCAATAGAACAGTTTACTGCTACTTTCTCAAGGTCAGGACAAGACAGACACTTGAGGGTTAGTATTCAGCAAGCTTTTCCCTCAGCTGCCAGAGTGGCTTTGAACTTTTCCCTTTTGAACAAATAGGAAGCGAAACTGTGAGGAAACAAGTGCTTGGAATCATAGAGAGGAACACATACCAAAAAGAGAAGGGAACCCCCCCCACACACACTATCAACAGACCTTTTTCAAGCAAATAAAAAAAATACAAAACCCCAAACCAGCCTGACATCTAACTTAAGTGTTTAAAATTATTCTGTGTGTAGTTTTGAGATTTTAACACACATTCCTTTTCACATGCTACCCCTTTATTTTTTTTATATAACAAATAATAACCAGTTGGCAGGTATGGTGCACTGTGCACTATAAAATATTTAGTAAGGCAATAACGACTCCCTGGGCAGCATAAGAAAACCGCGATTATATTCAGAGAGAAAGCCATGAACAAACAGAGGGGGAAAAAAATACAAAGAAAGATAAAAGAAGGCCTTTCATCAGGTCTTCCTGTCCAATAATACACTCAGGCTTGATCCATGTGTTTTGAGAAAAATCAAAGTGTCACGACTACCAAAAATGTCAATAGCTCCAGTAAGGAATATTGTCTAACATTTTCTATTACACTGTTGAAGAATTTGCCTCCCAGCGCAATTTGGAAGAAAAGTCTTTTATTTCTAAAACACTAAAAAAAATGAACAAGGCACGCTTCTGTGCAATGTGTAATACAATAATGCTGTGGGCTTCCAAACTATCCTGGAAACCGATACTTTGATGAAAGTGAGTCCTTCTCCACACCTCTCATATTTTCTGTCCTCCGCGCATAGACAGGGCTGCGAGGCACATCCTGGTCAGTTGGGTCTAATAGCACAACACAGCATTCGGCTGGAAATCGGAGAAGGCAAACTTTCATCAGCTTTAATATTTTTATAATCCTGCATAATGACCCCCAGGATTGGCTAACCCCCAAAAAAGGAGGGGGGTTGGGGGGCTGTCCGGGAAGGGGGCATTAATTGTACTTTCTCAAAGATGTGCATCTGCCTGGGCGCTGTTTGCATCCCTGTGCATAGCTTGCTTTTAAGGACGTCCCATTTCTTCCTGTCATCTGTAAACAAGCAATTTATTGCTGTCTTGGCAAAATGTAAACAAAACTTAGCACCTTGCCCTGGGGAGAGCTGCAGCTAACATATGGTTTGTCTGTACCTTGGTGCACAATTTCTTTCGTATTTGTCTTTTCCAGCACCCTTCAAGTTCTAGAGGGAAAAACACATCAGTGCTGCTGTGTCTTTATCCTGTGGAATCTAAACTAGAATTGAGCGTGTTGCAGGCAATCAATATTACTGTGCAAATTAGCCTTTATGACTGAACCACTGTTTGCTCACAGGAAAGAAAAAAAAAAAAAGCTGGCATGAGTACAGTGCACCTGACAAATTGCCGCTGTGAGCACACTGCAACTTAACTCGCGTCCTGGGGTTCTTTTCCGGAGGGGTTAGCACCTACCCGAGGGAGGAGTGCCACCGGAGTCAGAGAGCTATGAAGAACCCAGAATTAATTTTTTAGGCTTTTGCATCCGAGCCCGCTTCTATCCTCAGGGCTAGAGGAGCTTGGTCACGGCCAAGAGAGCGGGCGGGCCGGGGCGCTGCCGCCGCCAGCGGGAGGGCTCAGCGGACGCTTTCGGCGCTGGATGCGTCCCCCGGGCAGCAGGTCCCTGCTGCTGCCCCGTCAGACTGCCCGAGGGCTGGCAGCCCAGGGAGGAGGTCCAACAAGGCGGCTGGGGGGGCAGCACTTGCCCGGCAAGGACGGGCTCGGGGGGCGGCACTTCTCCGGCCTGGAGGAGAGGAGGCTTCGGGGGACCCGACAGCAGCCCCCCGAACCCGCGGGGGGTCAGCGAGCAGACGGAGCCAGAGCCAGGCTCTTCCCGGCGGTACGTGGCGGGAGGACGAGGTGCCACGGGCAGAAGGCGACGCAAGGGCGGTACGGACTGGAGACGAGGAGAAACTTCTCCCCGAGGGCAGCCGAGCAGGGGCACGGGTTGCCCAGAGAGGTTGTGCAGTCTCCAGCCTTGGAGGTTTTCAAGGCCTGACAAGAAAAAGCCCTGAACGACCACTCCAAAGCCCACAGCTGACTCCGCTTTCAGCAGGAGGTTGGACAAGAGACCTCCTGAGACTCCTTCCAACCCAAGTTACGAACCCTTGCCAAGTTTCTCAGAACTCACTTTTACTTCAGCAAGACAGAATTTTGGAATAAGATGCATAGCAAAGCATTTCAGTATCTGGCCTTTGGCATACTGTTGGTCATTAACTTTGGACTCACTTAACCTATTCCAGCACAGTATTTACACACTTTTACATATACACACCTGCTTACGTATTGCTGCATGCAGAAAATCCAACAAGTCTGCCCTGTCAATATTTGGTTCTGTCGCTCAGTGCAAAGTAGTTTGTTTTCCACCTGTATGTTATTAAAGGGGAGCGCTATAATGGACATTAGTAGTCAGTAAACTAAGCACTGATACTCATCACGTTAATAAGAAGGTGTTCAAAAGTGAAAACAAATATTGCCTGCCTAAACAAATCATGCCGTAAGTGAAAGAAATGTTATAAGAATTTGTTTTCAAGAGTAAATAACTAGGACTGAGATATGTGCCATGAACAAGTTATTCAACAAATGTCACTCCTTTTTCTTGTTTGCAAATTATCTGCAAATACAGAGCGAGCTTCTGTATCTATTTGCTATTTAGAATTACTCAGCAAATGGGTCATGTCAGCAAACTGCTGCCAGTGCTTTACTGTCAGGTTTTTTACTACAACTATTACTTTGAATATATGTTCTTTGTGCAGTCAACTACTTGTGCTCAGCACTTCCTCACCTAAGTCACGTGGCATTTTCCCTCTCTCCCTGCCGTAGCGGGTTAGCCGATTCTCATGCCAGCAAGGAACGCACAAGACGACCATCTACTTTTGGCACCAGTAGTTTATAATCACATGAGCTCTTTCTGCAAATGTTTTCGTGCACAGAAAAGAGCTCATAATGTTCCCAGGAAGTGAACAAAGATGGAGCAAACACTGTCGAAGTCACTTGCAGCTTTCATTTGAAGTAACACTCAAATAATTTTTTCAGGTATTCACAAACTGCTAAAAATAACCCCTCTTAACTTCCTGCTGTAATAGTGGGCTGTATTCTAAATACTACATTTTGAAAGGATCATAGAATCCATGAAGGCTTCCTTTCTCTATACATTGGATTTCGGGTTTTTTTTAGCTATCTTACAACCCAGACATCACTTATGAGACTAGCATACATAGGAAAAATAGCCGGAAAGGATAAGATTGGATTGACAGTCCTAACTTCATATTCACCAGCCCCTCTTCCAAATACGTGCCAGGGTGCGATCCTATTCCTCCTAAGGCTAGCTGCACTACTGAGGGCACACTGCGGCATCACTGCTTTCTCAACAGCAGTTTTATTTGCTGTTACCCACTGCACTCACTGATTTTCCTGCGGGTCCATTAGCTGTGTTTCCAACGTCTATCGCTCTAGCTGGAGTATACAAAGACCATGTTTTAACCATTTTCACTGCCTGTGTTGGTTTTTGAAAAGAAGTCCAGCAAGAGATACTATGGCTAAGATCTCAAGCATAATATTACCAGAAATATGACACCCTCTTATTCCTTCAGAGGAAAAATGGTCCCCAGATGACTGAAATTTCCTTCTAGTCAGTGTCCGTAAACAGCAACAGAAATCAAAAGTCACAAGGGTACAATTGTCATTAGTATGTAAATTTTAAAAGCTTAGTCAAAAATATCAATGCTTTCCACTTAATTTATTACTATATAAAGATGGATGATAGTAAAGTGAAACATTGATTTTCAATGCCCTTTAAAAAATGGTGATGAAGAAAGTACTCAAGGACAACTACTTCAAAATACACAGACTCAAAATTAATTATTGTATTTTTTTACAACTGCTTGTTCAGTTCAATCCTATTTGATTGCTTTTTTTTAATGAAGAAAAGGAATAGACCATTTATGTAAAGAGCCATTTCAAAATTGATTAGATGTAAAGACAGGTTAGCATTTTTACAGTATTGACAGAAAACCATTAACCAAGCAGCCTATAGACACGGTCACTGAAAGTTAATCGAAGTGAATAGTAATTTGGTAGGGCTTTGCGTGACAGTCATACAAGCTCACTGCTTCTATTCACAGATTTCAGTTGTAACTGATCTGAGACGCATTGAACTGTCTCCTTTGAATGCAGGGTATAATTACTTTTTGATTATAATCATTGAATTTAAACATTTTTGATAATGTGTAACTATTGTCACATGCTTGTTTCTAAAATTAACTACAGCATCTTTAACATTGCATAGAGACTTGGATTTAACAGCACTGTAAGCAGTCTTGGGTAATAACTTTTCTTTGATTATTTACCTTTCAGATTACTTGAGTCTACATTGTAAGATAAGGCTAAAGCTAAGAAATTATTTTAAAGAAAACAATACTTGTGGGCATTTTAGGTCGATGGCTCTGCAACAAATTCTGTACCACCCGACAAATATCACATGCTTGCAGCAAACATGTTCTTAATAGTGATAAGCTGCAGCTAACCACTTTTTCAAGTGGTTCTGGCATATGAAACAACCAGTAGAAGTGAAACACACAGGGCAAACTAGATAGAGGGCCCGATTAAGGGGATATCCAATTTAATAATGTAGATAGCAAATAAGCACATTTCCTTCCCCATGTATAATTACACTGCAGATTATTAAAATCAGGGCAATTTAAAAAAAAACCCTACAGTTTTTTTCACTCTACTTCACACAATTAACTCAATATTACCTTTGTTTCACCTTCACATTCTTAGTGCATTATTTGAAGAAAATGCACTGCAGGTACTTTTAAATTTTCATTTTATTAAAAATATAGGCAGCAGCTTCCATTTGAGCATAGCATAGCTCAGTCCCATGTTGCAGGGATAAAATATTTGGCGCTTTAAGCTTTTTTCCAGATTTGAAATATTTAATCAACTAGCAACCTTGTTGACATCTTCCTGGAAAAGGTTCATTCTAGGTAATTAAGCTTTTGTTAAAGTTTTATTTGCTAGTATCTGTAATGTCATGAACTTAATACAGAAAAAAATGAAACCAGGGTTGAATTTTATCTGCATTTTCTACACCCTGGCTTGCATGTCCATTTGCAAGGTTTCAGCAGTGACACCACTGAGCTGGAGAACAGTGTCCTTGTAAAACTAATTTGTTTCATGATCTTATTCTCACGTAAGAACAACAAAACCACAAAGGATGGAGCATTTTCAGACTACTTCTGTAGAGATTATGAGGGAAAGCCCTGCTTTCCACCAAGCCCTTCATCAGAAAACCCCTGTGCTGGATTCGGAAGGGAACTAACCGCAGCGAGGCCATCCAGAAGGACCAATGTGAAAAAGTTTTTGGTTCAACAGACCTTTCTCTGCAGGTAGTTTTTAATACAGCAGGAGGAGGGCAATTAGTCCCTGTTCCCTACTAATCTCATGCTACTCAACTGATGGGGATGCACAAAGCCACTCTACAAAGAGCCCTTGCAGCAGGAGTAACTGAGGAGCTACTGCATTAATCCTCCAAAGAAAAAGGGAGAGGCCATTTTCCAGCACCACCACAAAGTGCTCCAAAAACATACATGGGTTTTTTTGCTGAAGGGCAAAATTTGGCCCTTGGGCAGAACAATGTTAATAGGGAATTCATAACCATGTCCAGTGAGAGAGAGACAAACCAGTCATCAGGACAACCTTTAAACACGCGATTATCTGGCAGCTGTAGGAGACAGAGCTGCATCCGCACACCAAAGCCACAGCAAGAACCGTTTCTCCTGGTTGGCTCCATCACACGACTGTCATGAAAAGCAACCACTAAAGAGCTGCAAGGCTGCCAGCATGCCACGGTTGGTGGAAGGCTACCAGCATTCACAGGGACAGGAGGTACTCTGTGCTTCTCAATGCACTGCAGCTGTAAGGGCATTTCAAAGAGAAAAAAATGAGAAGCTGGAGTATAATCCTTGTCAAACCAAGACACAGTTCAACCTGAAGCTTGAATACGTGGACTTGCTAAAAGGCTTGGTCTGAAAAAGAATAGAATTGTTTCCTTATTTGTCTTGAAAGGAAAACAGGAGAAAAAATGCAAAGATGCCAAAAGCTTGGGGGCATGCAAACTCAGAAACACAAACTAAAGGCTGTCTCAACCTGCAGCTGTTGCTCAAAATACTCAAAGCCTTTCCCAAGTAAATATCTTCCTTGCCTGTCTCTTTATTAGCACATACTATGAACCCTGACCCAGCTTAGAAAAATTTAATATTTTCCCCCCTAAATACTTTAAAAAACATATTCAAGG
This sequence comes from Aviceda leuphotes, assembly GCA_035590175.1. Lineage (NCBI taxonomy): Eukaryota > Metazoa > Chordata > Aves > Accipitriformes > Accipitridae > Aviceda > Aviceda leuphotes. The sequence continues at coordinate 25,739,218 of JAVJGH010000085.1, forward strand.
GGCCTGGTGGAGTCAGGAAGTCTGGCAAGAAGTAATTTGACATCTGAATTATTTCAAGGCCAATATGGAAAGCTATTCAAAGGCTTATTTGGAGATACGTCAGTCAAGAGACCACTTCTACCACAGAGATGGTGTTGGAAACCTAGACAGCTTTCAGAAAGCTAAGAGATACAGCACGGGAGCTGTGGTGAATGTCACATCTCAATCTAAGATGTCTATGATTAAGGAAATTATCTTGATAATAGGCCTATTTCCACACCTGTAAAAGCATTTAAAATTTATTAAAAATGATAAGCGTAAACAACGAACATGGTGTAAAAGCTTCCCTCTGCTAATTTGGTTGCACTGATTAAGATTTTATGTGCTGCTTCTAAATCGGAATGTCAGTCCCACGCTTCACGGTGAGGCTTTGCAGCTCGGGGTCCACGATGCTTTGGTTAAACAAGTGGCCTTTCAGGACTCTGCTGCGTTGAGGGGCAGGCAACAGTAAACATCCTTTCTTTCATTTTAGATAAGGTGTGGATGATTTAATTATTCTTTATTGTCCATGCAATGTGGCTTAGAATAAAATGGCCAAGCTTCTGCTTCGCCTTCTCTTAAGGTATTTCTCTCCATAAAAAATTAATCTAGTTACCCACTATTAAAATCTGAAAATACATCATGGTTGGAATTACACAAATCTCGAGCCTTTTTGCTAAGAAACGCCCAAGCTGTGTCTGAAATGTAGTCAGCAGTGGAAAAGGGAAAATCAATTAATAAATGGTCATTTCTGCAAATTATTAGTAGTAGCACGTGGCTAACAGCTATTTAACAGGGAGAAAGGCGGTGCACGGATCCTGGGATTGCCTGTCTAAGATTTCGTTTTGCAAGTAACACAGAACAGTTACTCAGCCTTTTAGTTCACGGCTTGATTGTTTTTCCACGAGCGCCGTCACAGGCCCTGCTACCCCTCGTCAGTAGCAGCGGCGACGGGTTTGTTATTCCACGACCCGGCGCTGGGGAGGAAGTATGGTCGGTTGTAACCGCTCAGGGATCAGCTCTGGCGGGAGGCAGTTGGAAGCAGTTTGTTGTCATGGCTTGTTGCCATACATTACAGACAATTAGAACTATTTTTGCATTGTGCAGACACACGTATGACACAGGGCTGCGTAAGCAGAGCAGTACCTTCGACCGACCGAGGCAGGCTACAAGTTTCCGAATGCAGACGGAGTACCCAAAAGCAGCCACGCACACAGACATTTTATCTTTAAATGCCCAAGCAGCACGTACATTCTTAAAATGACATTTCTCATCCATTGATATAGCTGCATTTTTGGCATTCAACACCTAATATTAATGAGAATATTAGACATGGTTTAGTGCAAGGCCCCGGGCAGGCAGTCCCTCCCACAGCCAAGGAGCATTGCCTGGATCGGGCCTCCAGGTCTTCAACTCAGCTCGGTGGCTGCAATTCTTAACTTCACAAACTGAATTTCACAGGAAATTCTTTTTTTTTTTTTCCTGAATTTACACACACAAACCTGCTACTTACTGATTTTTTTCCTAAAAATAAATAAATAAATACATAAATATTCTGTCTTCTGCCACTGGCATTTTCTTAGTACAAGCAGCTCTTCCTATCTTCTGCAGAATTTTCTATTTTATGGCTCCCGGGCTCAGATTCCAACATACAGAAACTTTAAGTCATAGAAATATCACCTTGTCCCAATACAAAGACGCACATCAAGGACAAAAGCCAGTCACGCGCGCACCGACGCGCCTCTGTGCCTAGCTGCTCCCCTGCACCTCCGGTGAGGAACCCCCCACCCCGAGATAAAACCGACTCGGGGCAACACTGCCTGCTTCCTCCCAAGGAAAGAGAGACCGGCATTAAAAAGAAATCTGCACTGCCGGTTGTAGAAACAGATGGGCTCCCAGCTGCGGTACCATTCATCGGAAGGGCGAAAGAGCCTCCGCAGGTCGTGCCCTCGGTTCTCCAGTGCAGCCATCTCCCACGAGCTGCTTTCCTTCCCCACCACTTGCCGCCATTCCCGTCTCAGCCCAGCAAGAAGAGGAGGCAGGCCCAGGCCCAGGCCCTGCCGCCATTCCCACCTCAGCCCAGCAAGAAGAGGAGG
>JAVJGH010000085.1:25741431-25752628 GCA_035590175.1 Aviceda leuphotes
TTCCCGTCTCAGCCCAGCAAGAAGAGGAGGCAGGCCCAGGCCCAGGCCCTGCCGCCATTCCCGTCTCAGCCCAGCAAAAAGAGGAGGCAGGCCCAGGCCCTGCCGCCATTCCCGTCTCAGCCCAGCAAGAAGAGGAGGCAGGCCCAGGCCCAGGCCCAGCCGCCATTCCCTGGAGGCCAGCTTCACTCTAACTTCCCAGCAGTTGCTCTACACTGTTATACTTCACAAAGATTTTATCCACCAGCAAATCTCTTGCTAAAGGCTTGCTAATGCAGTGCTGATTGGAGAGAGCTGATGCCTTGTTGCCAAGCGATTTCTACTTTAATTGCATTTTAAGTCTCTTTTAATTGGCCCTCTAAAAGTCTCGCATGCTGTAAGCGGAATAAAGTTATACTGTGTGTCTTATTAGTTCTCTTGCAAAGTATGTTCTGTAGAGGATTTTGCTCTGGCATTCTGGCCTTTCCATTTATTATTTTGAAGGAAAAGATTAGCCAATGATTTGGATATTACTGTTTAAAAGGTGGCTCTGGAATTACAAAGCTTTTCCTTCCATAAGAATTTTTTAAAATTCCACATTGTGAAATACAGTGGATGATACCATCCTAATCCTCACTAATAGTTTCTGACCTTTAGCCGCAGGCATATATTTTCCTGGGTTTTCAGGGATCAACCCCAACATTATGCTTCATTGCAAGCCGTTTCATCTCTCTGCACACTCCTGAGTTTAACTTTCTGCTGTCTTGGTATTCACAAAGCCCACACATATTAAGGCCATACTTCCATTGACTTCGCTTTTAATATTAAACAGGCAGTACATGATACCCTCAGTATTGACTCTACTAAGTCCATTAATGACCCTTTTGTGGCTTCACTTTAATTTACACTTTGAAGGAAAACTGCTGTATTACGAGTCAGGGGTGAGAGAGAATATTGCTTATATTAAAGATCTGTATAAAAAGAATATCATCTCTGACCTACTAAGGCAAAGTTGAACACTCAGAATAATTCCTACTCTAAGGCACATGAAAAATATTATTACGGAATGCCCAGGCTTTCATCTGACAAGGAAGATTTAAGGATTTCATTGTTTACGTACATAAGAGTAAAAGGTCTTTAGTTTTTTGTCGCAGCCAAGCTGCAAGAGGGCCAGAGTTTTCCAAAGTCAGAATACATACACCTATCTCAAAATCCATGTAATTACACAGATCTGAAGTGCCATGCAGAGTGTATTAAAAACATCAACCGTTGAGAGACATCTCAAGTACTTAAACCTTACAGGTCACCTTGAAGAGAGTTTCAAAACTTCCCAAGTCTCGCCGGTTTAAGTGAAACCCTTAATAATTCAGTATAGCTCTGTATGTGTATAGCAGACCCTGTGGTAGAGCTAAGCACATTGTAATGAGATAGGAGCAGATCTGTATTACGGCGAAGGATGACATGGGCTAATGGCTTTGGCTACAGCATAAAGTGTGAGATTTAAATTGACTAACGTGAAATGCAAGGGTGAGATTTGCTTGAATGCGGTCAGCTGAGGCATATTCCTTCAGATTGCCCTAGGGAAGAACCAATTCAGAAAGGACACTCTGGAGTCTGTCAAGGAGACTGCCAGCTCTCCAGCCTGCTCTGAAAGGGCAGCTGCTGGGGATGAACAGGAAAGTCCTGCCTGCCAGGGCTTGGGGCTCACAAGGCTTTGCTATTACCAGCTTACAGACAAGCATCGAAAGGAAGAAGTTTGAAGGCTCCTACTACATGCCAAAAAGGTGCTTGAGACACTGAGTAGCTGCAATTAAAAAAAAAAAAAAAAAGGTAAAAAACTCACAGGTCAATGATGCATCAAGAAATGCTAAAAGAATTTAAAGGCAGGGGACAGATTCAGAATGTGGTTCAGATCAATAAACTTCTAAGTGCACAGGCACAGAAGATGCCCTGCAAAAAGCTGATGAGCTGTATAGCTACTACATAAGCATTTCTAATGTAGGTTTTGCAATAATAAAGGCTTGTTACTTGGGAAATTGCAGTGAACTATAAGAACACTGCAAAAGGCTAAAGAACTCAGAAAAGTTTATGTAAAAAATGTTCCTCCAATAGCAGTTGGGAAGAAACTAAATACTAACAGTCACTAATCCAGTGAAACTGAATTGCATTGGATGATAGCTATAAACAGTGCAATTATCACACTTTTCCTGTGAGTCTGAACAATTTTCTGTACCATCGCTGCAGCCTAACTTCAGTTATTGAATACACCTTTGAATTGGAAAAAGACAAGCAAACTCATCTGAAAATGAATCTACTGGAAGGACAATATTTTTCTATAAAGATCAAAGGCAGAGAAATACACATATATATGTGTGTGTGCGTATGTATAACTTGCATCTGGTGCACTGCTTCTTTTCATCTGGCCAACACTCAGTAATGCAATTATATTTAGATAAAAATGTGAAACATACCTTAGCGTTTTCCAACAGAGAGTCCGTGCTGTAAACTCTCCAGCAGCAATCCTCTCCCCCTCCCAGCCACTCACCCTCAATCTCAAACTAACTGTTGCCTTCCATTAATTGAGTCCTACCTCAGTCAGGAAACCAAAGCAAGGCTTTTTTTTTTTTTTTTTAAGGTGAGTGAAGTCTGGAGTCTCTCAGTCAAGCAACAAGAACCAAGAAGCCTTATAGTTATACTGACCCTTTTCCAGCCAGCAGCTTCCACAGCCAAAGCAAAGCCTGGCAAGATCCAGCTGGGCAAATGTTCACATAATATGCAAAATTTTTTTCACATTTGTGAATGCCTTGTAAAAATCTTCAGTTGAAAACCAGATGTGGATGAAATGTCTCTGCAGCTTGGAAGGAACAAGGCTACTTGTCATTAAGGGGGCAACACAAGTGGTTTTGGTCTTCTCTGTGATCGCTCTCCTGACTTGGACTGGTTTAGAGGAGAAAGAGACTGGGACCAACCTGAAGAGCAAACAACTTGCCTTCCCAAGCCCGAGCTCAGAGGTCAGTGCCCCTTACAGCGAATAGTGCCAACAAACTGCAGCGGACCAGTGCTTTGCCCTATAAACGCTTTAACAGAGGGCTGCATCTTTCTAACACTTCACAAAGGCAACTTAACCGAGTCCCTCCCTATTTATCTGTGTTCTGTAGTCATGTCCCTGCGAGAGAACCCGAACGCTGAGAAAGAACACAGCTGCCGAAGAGAGCTCATGCCCAAACCAAACACCGGGCTCCGCGTCTCCCAGGTAAACATCGTTCCTGTCCTCGCAGCAGCTCGTTCTGCTCGTCTCTCCTGCGCGCAGGGAGACAGAGCAACTTCGCGGCGACGTCCCTTCCAAAGGGCTCTACCGGTCTCGTTTCCGTGCGGGATACGGACATCGCATCCCAACAGATTCCCACAGAAAGGTGAAGCAGCAGAGCCTGGGATCCTGCTGAAGTAGGTGACGCTGCACCCCCAGGAGCGTTCCTGCGGAGCGGCCACGGCAGGCCTCCTTAGCTTGCCCGGACACGGCTACCTTTGGGCCTTAGCACGGACGAGGAGCACACCTTTGAGGTGAATCGTTGGCACGGACCAGGAGCACACCTTTGAGGCGAATCTCCCGGCCGCCACCGCTTCCCGTACTTTGCGTCACCCCGCAGAGCGGAGAGCCACTGCGTGAAGCGGGATGCTCTCAGGTGAAACTAAACCGAACGTTCTCCAGCTGCAGGCCAGCACTCGCCGTGCGGGAGCAGAGCCGAGCCGATTTGCACTAAGCTTCCCCGAAACACCCACAGCGCAGCCTTCGGGTCCTTAGCACCACACGCCTCGCTTTAGAGAGCCGCGTGAACTGCTCGCGTAGGCTTGGCCTCGCGGACCCAGGGGCAGCGACCTGCTCAGCGGGAGCGGTGCAAGGCAGGGTCTCTGGCAGGGAACGGGCCAGGTCCTGCGACCACCAGCAGGTGACATCAAGTGATGCTCGAAGCCAAGTGGTCCAGCTTCCCTTTCTTACCGTGTAACTGGAAATCACAAAAAAACCCCAGCATTTGGGCTATTTTCTTGATAGACGCCAAGGTTTAAAAGCAGGGGACTAAATTCTGCAGCCCTTCCATAATAAATACATAATTGCAGCAGGAATTTTTGCTGAATGAAAGACTGCAGACTTTAGCCCATTAATTTTACAAATGTCTTGTCTTCAGATGCTACAGTAATTAGCTTAACTCCTTCACACTTTAAGATGCTTTAAAGTGTGCTGCAGGAATGTCTTAGATTTTAGGGCAAAGCTAATTTAAACTTCACTAGCAGTATGATCTCCTGGGATACTGCAGGCAATATTGATTTTTATCTGCAAACTCTCTTCTCTTAACTGTTGCCAAGGTTTTAGATTTTATCATAATGTATTCACAAATATTTATGGAAACTATAACTCAAATATGCATTGGTTAAAATGAAACATATTTTACATGAGGCAACATCAGAGCCAGTTTATATAAATAAGAGTTCTTAGCTGCTTCAGTAGGCTTATTTGTCACGTTTAGGAAAAAATGCTGTTAAATCCTGACAAAGCTGTCTCATAAAAGAAAGCTAAGTCTGTGGTTACGGCTCACTTGCCGACACACCTTTTCAGCATGCAGTATCTATTGCAGAAGTCACCACGATGCTCAGAGCATGGCACTTGCCTGGCCTGGGGTGTGACGTTAGTAGAAGGCGCATGGGCTGTTCCACAGGAAAGTTAACGGTTCATCTGCTGTACGGAGGACGAGGGCTGAAATCTCACAGACTTAGGGAACTCTGTAGCTCTGGATTGTGTACGTTTCTGGGGAATGAAAATTTTCCCATGATCAATCTGACTATGGGAATACTTCGTGCACCAAAATGATGCAGGTAAAATAATACTCATTGAAACTTTTCAGAGAAAATAGGGAAATGCAATATGAGAATTCATCAGCTTCTGCGTGTTACCGATACGGAACTTGTTCAGTGTAATAAAAGAATCATGGGAAAAGCAGAGGCAGAGGAAATAACGTAAAGAAGGTACTCAACATTTCCATGGCATATAAACCTAAATTCAGTATTTTAAGTGTGAATATTTACTGTTAGCCCTGCAACCTCAAAAATGCCTACAGCATAGGCATGTCATTCATGATTTTCTACAGTTTTAATTCAGCATGCTGCTCAAGTTGTTGGGAGAAAATTCGTGGGGACAAAGGGCCATACTGAACAATGGCAAAATTAACCTTGCAGTAACCCAGGCTGGAATTCAGCTTGGCTTCAGATAAACACAGATAAATGGATTTATACGTTCTTTGCACTGGCGTTTGTGTTTGACCCAAATTACGCTAGTTAAGGGTTTACCCCTGCAAGGACAGTCACAATGCAGGAAATCTTTAATCTCATGCTGCTTCTACTTTAGCTTGGCCTAATTAATTGTAACTGGCAAACCTTCTCGTTAACCCCACGACACCATCACTCCTATGTCAATTGACTGGTTTTCTGCCCACTTCACATTTCTTGACAGGGTAAATTAGCCTATGCAGAGGTCTGTGCTGTTACAGCTTGGATTTAAGATAATACTATCATTGAACAGTTAAGGCTGGGAGGGAGCTGGAGAGGCCAGCTGGGCCAGCCCCCCTTCTCAAGCAGGACCACCTGGAGCCAGTTGTCCAGGACCATGCCCAGATGCATGTACTGGACCTTTCAAAGTTATTCAGCCAAAAGGAGGATGAAGTCACCTGAGCCTGTTAGAAAGGGAATGGTTATCTATCTGCAGAATACATGGGTTATAGAAAGAGCATACCTGGTATACACGTCTAACGAACCTTTCCTCACCCACACATGACAGTGACCACAGTGTGTCTACCTTACACTGAAGTCACCTGTATGCATGGACCCAATATAGGTCCTCAGAGATCAACAGAGCCCAATGAAGTGCAGGGGCAAAGCTTCAGATTTGTAGCTGTAGACATCCACGGGTGCTGAAAACAGGTTTTACCATTTTTTCCTACTGCTTTGGACTAGGTTACTGCTCAGTAGAGGTCTTGTGCCATCACAGATACTAGATAGGTATGTCTATCACCTTTAAAGCCCTCAACTACATTTTTAAACCACCTGTTCTCTGGTTATTTTCTTGACTGGATTTTTTAAAGTTCCTTTGACTCCAACAGAAATGAACAACTGTATGATCTAAGTCATGAGCTTAGATTTCTACCCCCCGACTACCCCCCCCCCCACCCCCCCCCAGTATAAGACACTAAACTGACAGTCCTGCCTTGATCTGTTATGCAGGTCAAATGAAAAACAGGGGAGGAAAAAACACTATCAGTACTTGAAACACTTACTGCTTTCATATGTTGTTTTCAGTTACACAGTGTGTTGCACGACCCTCTATTTTCTAGGCCTTCTTGGATTTTCTCCTCTATTTGCACTCGGTATGTGATATGACCACTGTTGGAATTATGCTGCAGCCCACCAGGATTGAGAGCTAGGTGCTTCTCATAATGGGAGGTCAAACTAAATGAAAGTCGGAGCCCCACCAGTTCTCACAGCTGAATTCCAACACTGGATATGACATGGCCAAGGGGAAAATATTGGATTTATTTTTATGAGTTAGTCATAACCCTAATGCCCTTAAGAGGTACTGTGAGAAGTGAATCCATTCATAAGGCCAACAAGGTCACTTTTAACTTATAAAAATAAATCCAATATTTTTCACTATGTCTTATTAGGTTTGTACAGTGCAGCAACCACAGTGGTTTGTTTTAAAAACGTCACTTCTCACAACTGCTTATATTGCTTTTTAGCATGATTCTCCTCTCCCCTGTTCTCTGCTCCTGAAGTCTGTATTGCCTCTTCCAACTGTCTTTGTGCTTTGAGACACACCGACGAAACACATCCTGCTACTGGAAGTACTCTCAAATTTTATGTTCACCTCTTGCTCTAACACAACTTTGTTGTCACAACTCTTTCTTTTCTGCCTTACATGTTTAATGCATCCTTGGCACTTCTCTTGGTTGTTTCCACAGAGCCTTAGCCCTTGCTGACCTGTCTTACTGTCTGCTGCTATTTGAACAGCAATCAACAGAAATTCTAAGCAATAATTTGTTGGTTAGCCTGGTCTGATAAATAGTCTAATAGTCAGCCTAAATCTGACAACTTCTCAAGCTTTTTCTTCCCCCCTCAAGGCTCCAGTAGCTGTGCACTTAGAGGAGAAAGGACGAGCCGAGAAGCAACCTGGAATACTTGTCCCAGCCCAGGAACTCTGCCATTTCAGGCCAAGAGAAGTCCTGCAGGCCTCAGGACTGTTTGAATTTCATCAGCATTTCCCCCCCCCAGACAGCAAGAGACCATTACACGTTTCCTTCTTCTCCCTCGTACCCCATGCCATAATTTACAAATAAGCAGGAAAACGCAGCGGGCACAGAAAGGCGCTGCCTACGAAGCAGGCTGGAACAAGTCTGCCGCGGTCTTATAGCCAAAGGAGGGAGGTTTCAAGTGACTGTCAGCACACCCGGGAGCGGGAAGATTTGGGATGGCCTCGTCACACCTTGTTTGCGAGAGAAAGGCAGGGCAGCACTTTGTTCCCAGTGGAGTTTGAACAGCTGAGCCTCAGAAAGGTCAGAAGAGATTACGGGGGTAAGGCTGGAAGCGTTTCAGAGGAGGTGAAAGGCAGAACGAGATAGTGTTCTTCCCCGTGTTTTGAAGGGATGACTATTTCAGGGATGACACTAATACTTGCCACCAAGAAACCAAAGGAAAGCGGTGGATCAAAGAACATGGACAGAGCACAACAGTTTGCTGTCAGTATAATTCAAATTTGTTGGCCAGCTTCTGCTTCTGGGCAGAAGCTTTAGGGGCATTCATAAAAATCTAATTAGAAAATAACATGTCTCTCATTAATTATTAGCTCCACTCATATCTGGTTGTAATACGTTAAATTAAAGTCACAAAACCAGCAAAATATACTAAATCAATTAAAAAGGAGATTTTTATGTCAATCACATTCTATTGCTTCCTTTTAAAACACTTAAAAAGAAGTGCTGGTTTATGCCAAGAAGCCTCTCTAGAAAATATTTGCTTTTTCCCTACAGGAGTGTTCAGAAGTTTCTGAAAGGAATGAAACTTGTATTTTCTCTCCCCTTTAAGACTAAGCAAAACACAAACCAAGCTGTGAACAGTTATAGGAATTAAAAAACTTGTCTCTTTTCTTGGTATCCCCCATGTATCCATCCGTGTGCTCCCATTCACTTAAATGGGATAATCTTGCATTTTTACTGGTGAAGACAGAGAAAAATTTGGCTTTATCTGATCCATAAATTAGATCTATACAACTATAATTTGCTCACCCTTTATCCAAAACTCTGAACTATATTCCTTCCCAGTGAAGATTTTCACTCGCTTTGTACCAATCTAAATGACTGCTTAAGGTGCAAAGGAAAAGCAGACCTTCAGCTGTGCATCTCGGTGAGAAAAGGCTCTGCGCCAGCAAAGCAGCTCTAACCGTTCACGCACAGTTCTCCTAAAAATGGCACGGCCACGTCCTTATAATTCCAAAGCTCCAGCTCCCTGCTTGAGTAGCAGCTCCAGATCATATAGTGCAATTTGAAATCTTGGCACTCGGCTTTCAATAATTCCCTGTTAGATTACTGTCCGTGGAAGAGTATATAACACAACTGCTACAAATGCTGGGAGCAAAATCTTCAATAACAACTTAGCACATATGATAACTTTCCCAATTTCCTGCATCTACACCACCTATCTCTTTACTCTGGTCTGTAGCAGCTTGTTTCTTTATTGAACATCTGCCTTGGGATCCCCTGTCATAAAAAGTAATAAACACATCAATCCGAAAGAAAGAGTATTGCATGGCCCAAAACTACTTAACCAATCAAATTGGCAGCTGGTAGCATGAAACTAAAGGGATAAAACTCAGAGGTGCTTTTTATACAGAGTATTTCTAATGATATTACACACCTGCTGCCATTTTGCACACCTAACTGCCTGAGTGCTTCTAATAAGTTAATTATAGTTTCTAGCACCAATTATAGATTTCAACCTTTGTGGAAATACCAAGCAATGGGATTAATTTGTAAATCTACCATCTCACTGATATTTGACAGCTATTGCTTTGATTCTCCTTCCTACAAAATACAGATGGATTGTCTTGGGAAAAAAGCATTCTAACTAAATAATAATAAAAAAGCACGATAAAAATGCCTTGTAGCTTATTATCTACAGACCCCACAACTTGTAACTGTGACTGTAATTATAGTTGTTCTAGTTTCCCCTGCAGGTTTTGCTAAACAAACAAAAAAAAACCACCAACCCCCCCCCCCCAAACCAAATGAAAAACATACCCAAAAGGAAAAACAAAAGCAATTTGTGCTCTCCAGTTATCATAATATAAATATCCACAGATTACTTGCATAGAGAGTAGATCAGATCTAATCTTTCATTGGAGTTTCTTGCAAATTAGAAATTACATTTACTCCAGGTGTATGCCGTTTGCCCCGTTCATATCCAGCTGTAAATTAGAGCAGTTTTGCCTTTTGGGAGAAAAACCTCACTTTTGAAATGTGTCTTATTGACTGTGTATAAATTACCAGCAGCTGATCCATGAAGTAGATTTGAGGGTAGAACTGCCTATAGGCAACTTTCTTTATTGATTGTAGATTGATATTCAGTTGATTTTAAAGAAAAGCAAAACAAAATAAAGCTGCAATGTAATTGCCAACTCTTTGTAGGAATAACAGAAACATTATCTCACGTAATACTGTGATTTGACAAGCTATTTGTTTTTCATCCTAGGACTCAGATTAGTATGCCTGGGCCACCTTTCTTTTCAACGTTCCCCTCCTGCGAGTTTAGGAAGGCGAAGAGGGGAGGGAGCCTGTGGCCTTGGTTGATTAGGATACAGAACTAACAGACATACGTGCCTGAGCATACAGCACAACTGCAAACATCATACTTCTTTAGGAAATGATGTTAAATGACTTATTCTTCTGAAATAACCTCTGCTCAAAAAGTTAGAAAATTGAGGTGCAAAGCACCAGTCTGGATCCAGCAAAGCACTTACACATTTTCTCTAATGAAACTCATGCAACTTGAATCTAAATATACGCCCAAGTGCTTTGCTGGTTTGGGGCTGAAAAGCTCAATACCTAGCCTGGTATTGAATATCAAAACCTCAAAACGTCACACTGACTAGCAAATGTGAGATAAGAATGTGTGTCCATTGTGGATAATTCTTGGAAGCTCGAAAAATGTTAGCTTTTGTATAGCCAAAGCACTTTAAATAACAGTACCCTTGATTTAGAAGTGTAAGACAGAGAAAACCCTGGTTTTCCCAGGGTTACCAGAAAGAAGTTGTTTTGTGAGCAGCAGAACTAATTAAGCCTAATTTCCCATGGATTCAAATCCTTTGCCACCAAAACCCTGGCCCTATCCCCTCACCACAACAGCCCCGCTCTCTCCACGCCGCTCGGCATTTCCCCTGCCCAGGGGCCAGCTCTGGCCGTGGCTGACTGACCAGCTGCAGAGGACAGCGATGGTCACGTTCTGCTGGTTCCTCCTCGGAAGAGGCACCGCTCTACTTCTGTCTTCTTTTGCTGTGTTCCAAACCTCACAAGAATTTCTGAACGTTCATCTTTGAGACTTGAATTTTTATTTCGTATTCGATTAAAGTCGGCCATGAATTCAAAAGTCTTTAGGATGACACAGAGAGGAACACGTAGCGAAAATGCATTCTAGAGGCTTCTCCTCGTTTAGAAGAAAGAGTTAAAAAGCATCAGAGCAAGCAACAGAGCCCATCTTCCCAAGCCAAGCTTGGTCTGCAGGGGTACCAAAGCCTTGTTCCTAAAGATGGAAGAGCCATGCTGAAAAATTTCCATGCCTGAATTTGATTCCTCTATTAATCACAGAGCACAGCAACTTATTTACTCTACCAAAAGCACTATTTTCTGCAAAACAGCATAGTAAACTCAGAACTGTGGAGGAACAATCTCACCTACCTTTCTGCCTTCAAGCATGTCCACCAGCTTCTTCCAGCCCCTGGGAGTTCCTTGGAGTTTCTTCCCATCCCCTTTCTAGCTCACTCCATTGCCACAGACTCAAGGCTTCCCCCTGAGCAGCTGGGAAATAAATGGAGGTGGTGCACATGTGTTTCCATTTCCTGTCATCTCAGACTTACTACAGCTACGGATAACCAGGTGTCCTGGTTTCAGCTGGGACAGAGTTAATT
>JAVJGH010000085.1:25762514-25773469 GCA_035590175.1 Aviceda leuphotes
CAGCCAAAAGAATATCTTCTAAACCCAGTAGTAGTGCCATAAATCTTGCTGAAGGAAACACCATTACAGAGGGTAGAAGTCAGCCGTCTCCATTTATGGTATGAGTCTTACCAAAGTAACAGAAATTAACCTGTCTTTCTTACTAGAAGATTTGCAATATAACCAGAATTTATTTCTATTAACTTAAAGAATAACAACACATTCCCTATTATCTCTGTTATCTATTTACCATTATTAAATTGTCAGCATAAACAGACAAGGACAACTATGCCACCTAACTTGGACTTGCAATACAGTTCAGGTAGAGAGAGATGCCCAACTGAGGAGCAGATTCAGAGCATCTTTGAGTTTTCTACTTTGAAGAAGCCTACCTCTCACTATTCAGCATATAGGAAGCTTACAGAAATTAATTTTCTCATGTGGGCACCTAAAGTTAGATGGTGTGAAAAATACACTCCTCTTCTTCCACGCACTGCAACAATGAGGTATCGAAGACAAGACCTAACACCTTCTGGAGGAGAAATGATAGAGAAACATTCTTTAAGTGGTTTATTTTATAAATGTCAGTAAATTAGCAAACATGTAACACAAACTTAAATATCACCATCTTTCTCACAGTGTTGTATAAACAGTCCTTAATAAAAATTACATGTAGCAGTACCAAATAAGCAAGGACCAAAATATTCTAATAAGTTGCTTTGAAAATAAATGTACTTGAGAGAATGCTATCTGATATATAGTGTTTCAGTTTTCTCACTTTAAAGTCATGTCAGCCTAACAAAGAACACAACTTGTTAATAACATTACTGTTAATACTGAGACAAAAGGGAAAGAAAGGGCATCAGTGGATAGAAGAGAAAGAACAGCAATGAAAGAATTGTGGAATGCTTTGATAATGTTTGGGTAATAAATTATTAGGATGTTCATCAAAATAACTAGAAAAGTAGTGCTCTCAGTAAAGCACTACCAGACTACCAAATAGGTACCAGACAAAAGTGCTAACAGGTGCATAACCAGCATTCCAGTTTGTTCCAGCGATGCATCTTTACCTTGATAAATAGCACCCAAATACTAAAAGCACCCAATACAAAAAGCACCCAGTTATATTACCTTGTGGGATGTGCAGCGGACATACTTAGGAGAGAGCTAAAAGAGTGTGGATTGCATTATACTGTATTGTATTACACACTGCTTATCTGCACATGCTCCATGGAATAATTTAACAGTGCCAGTAAAATGTGCCTTTCTCACTGAGAGCTCAGGGACTCGGAATGTAACTAAAAGATTCACTGGAAAGTTTAACCAAACATTAGGAGATTGAAAGATCTCTATTACAGGAGATCTATTATTGTATGTTATGCAATTACATAACATGTTAAATATGACATGAGGAGGGCAGATTCCAGCTCCACTTTCAGATATATCTTTGGAGAAAAAAAGTTCTATGAGAGCACCTTTTATCTGTTAACTGAGCTGATTAATTGGAAGGAATTGCGCCATGCTGGCGATGGAGGGTTACGTATGCTTGGTTCCAGCATTAGCAGTCAGAACACAGCTGCACTTTTGACCTCTTTTTTGCCTCAGTTTCTCTGGGTAAAGCATCCTGAGATCTTAAGATAAAAAGCCACTTTAAAGTATTACTACAATTAGATGTTAAATTTTTCAGTGAAGCTTTTGAGCAAAGGACCTTGGAAAATTTCTTCCCATTCCATATATGTTACACTTTGATGGATACAATGAAATAGGAAAAAATGGAGGAAAAGCTTCTGAGAATATAGAGGTGATTTCACTGCATTTGTTTTTCCCTTTTTTACGTAGACATTCATCTTCCACAAGAAATCAAGCTTCTCGGGACATAGTGGATAGCAAAAAGCCCTAGTCATACGTGCTTAGTTTCAAAGCTGTGTTACTACTCAAGAGAGAGAAATCAATGTATACTGTATTAAAAACAATCATCACAGCCCTTTAAATGATTGGATAGTTTAGCTTTGAATGCAATTCAATCTAATAGAGGCTCTAATGACTTTTGACAGATTGTTCCACTGATCAAGGGACATGTATGAAAATAACTGCCTACCAAGCCCTGATTTGATTTTAAGAAAAGAAAACTGAAGGTTAATGGTAAACAGAAGTTGATTGTTCACATTTTCACTGAAATAACTCTATCTGACCTGTTCTTAGAAGCAGTGAAATAAAGGATAATGGGAATCCTATACACCTGACTTTTTACTTTAGCCTCTAATCAAGGGAACTAATCAGACCAAGATGTGTTGGCATGAAAGCAACTATTTGATGATACGGAGGGGGAGGAGGACAACTTTTGTGACCAAATTCTGATTCATCATGCACGAGCACTCTAAAACTAGTGGAGTATTAGAGGAAGTAACCTGTAGCATAGTGCGTCCTTTCCTATCATGTGAATTATGAATGCCATCTCCAAAGCAACGAGAAGATGCACCACAGTTTTCATGTCATGTGCGAAGGGCTCACACCCAAACATCAGCATTTTAATGTGATACTTTTACCAGTTATTTGTTGGATTTTATTTGACACGTTATTCAGCCGGTTCTGCAGCCTTACGAAGTACAGGCTTTTTGCAACTGCGTAAATTATCTTCTCTCGTTCAGTGAATGCCCCCAGTATAAGTTGAAGAGCTGAATGCAAATTCAGATGCAAGCCCAGCCGCATTGAAGGCGACGAGTCTGGGAGGGGGAACCGAGAAAAGACGAGAACGGTGGTTCTATTCGGGACTGCCCCTGCCCGTACGGGCGGGGTGAGGTGACAGCCAGAAGTTGGAAGTCCTCGGAAACACTGGATGCTGGTGGTTTTGCCCCAGTCTTGCGTCACTACCTAGCAGCTCCCACCTCCGAAGGCGAGCTGCGGCAGCCGGAACGCCGGACGGGCCGCCGGGGCGGAGCGGAGGTGCTCGGCCCTCGGAGGCGTAGCGGGACAGAGGCGAAGGCTGCAGCTGGGAATCGGGGTTTCTCACGCCCGGTGCTACGGGGGGGACGGCCCCTCTTCCCAGCTCTGCCACCGTGGTGCGAGACGGCCCTGGCCCAAAAGCTGAGGACCAGCTGGCGGGGCCGCGGGGGGGGTGAAGGAGCCACCGTTCACTTGGCAGCAGGCGGTAGCAATTAAGGGGGGGAGCCTGACTTGCACCGTACTCGTTACCGCTCAGCGACTCCCACCCGAGTTCCGTTAATAAAGCTGGGGCCCTGAGAAAGCACGTCCCTTGCATCCCACCCCCCTTCTCTTCCCTTCCTCCCATCCCGGCTCAGATACCGGCTCCTGGGCTAGTTCCATCTCTGCTACACCGGCCCAAATCCCCCTGCATGACACAGGACTAAGGGAACGGCACTACCGTAACTGGGGAAGGAGCAAGGCCCACTCTTAACTCACTACAACATTTTAGCCATCTTTCATGATGGGTTTTAGTATTCTTTTAATTTCTCTTTTTCCTTTTACGTCCCGGAATCTGTCCCACGGCATTAAGAAGTCCAGCAACATTTTAAAGTGCATTTTGCATCCTTTCCAGTGAAACGAAAACTATATCTGGATGATAATAAGACAACTGATTTGGATATTTATTATGTTGCATGTTACCCATCCTGGACAGTTTCCAGTCAGGGCTTACTCATGGCATACTTATTTACACTTTAGATAGTCAGAATCTGCCGTAAAGCTCAGAGCATAAGCATGATACCTTTAAAATCTACTGTACTGAGATTAGCATTTTTTATTTACATAGCCTTTTAAAAAGAAGAAAGGACCTACAGGATAAAGTATTTTCATATACAGAGATATGAATAAAGCATTATAAAAACATTTCTAATTACATTGCATAACACAGCAGTTTTCTATCAAATACATAAAAATGGCCTTTACCTTTCATCCCTCAAATTACAGAAACAATGCAAGTTTTTCATTTTCTGCCAACACTTTCTTTCTATCAGTGTAAAACCAACTCTGTATCAGATTTTTTAAAGAAAGCCCTTGCCTCGAGCATTTAATTTGTATTGGTTCCATGTTTAGTCAGTAGCTTTTGTAAAATTGATGAATATTGTCTAAAGGCAAGTGCAGACAGGCAAACAGATCTGTATCTTCTGTAATCCATTTAGCCTGATGCAAGTGAACTATTTTACCTTAATTCTTTCATGGCTGATGAAAAGTAAATGTAAGCAAAGTCGTCAACTTCATCATTTAAAAAGAATCACTGAATCTAATGTTAGGAGCTAATTTATGCTCTCACCTCTTCCCTCGACAAACCTGACCTTGGTCCTCCTGCCTCTGGAGCATCCAGATTTGGCAAACAGTTGCTATACACAGAACATCCATTAGAGGCTGTGTCTTTCAGCTCATCCAAAATGGAAATGGGCTATCTAATGCTGGAATATAAATGGATTGCTCAAGTATCATTGCAACATGAACCAAATTATAACTACTTGAATAAAATAAGGAAAACTTCGAAGTATTTGTCTGCTTCTAGTATGTAATCCAAACACAGCAGTACTTTACACTTCATCTCAGTTTTTTTACAGATATTTACCTTTAACCATGTTCTCCTCTTGGGGTACCCTTTGGCATTACTAGATGCTTCAAACAGTTCCATCAACCTCACTCATGTCTCTGCTATCAACTCCTGTGGGCTTTGGAGATAAGAAATCTTCTTATACTTCTGTATTTCAGCTGAACTCAATCAAGTTACACTGCTTTAGATGATGTGAGACTGGAATGCAACACAGAGCATTAATCCTCTTTAACCACTTAATTATTGGTATTTTGCCAGTGCATCTTAGGTCTTATCCATTCCAAAGGTGTTCATTCGTCTAAGTCATTGCCATCCATGGCTTAAAGGAGTGCTGTCTGACTGCGCCGGGGCTAGCACTAGTTCAGCTAATTCACTAGCTTAAATCTTCAGCGTAGACGAGAGCTGGAATCATGTATTTTTAAAAATTCTATCATTGCTGCCAGCAGTCTCCTAATACAAGACAAAAACCAGTGGGTTTTTTTTCACTACTGCTGGAATAATTATTTGCCAATCATTTTTTAATAGCTATGCCTCCACTTCAGCTACAAACCACAACATTGATGTGCCTTCTCTACCCTTTATGGCTGTCAGATTCATTTCAATACTGTGATCCCCATGGTTTCTAGCAGCGCTTAATTAAACACAAAATAATCATAAAGTAACAGCATAAACAAACAAACAATCCCCTCAAACGCTGTGTTAACACTGTTACATCATTAGCTTGTTTGAATTCATCTTGCTCATTTCCAAAGTAATATCTGTTTCTGTGAGAACTGCCTTTTCAAAAGCAGAATTCCCACATCTTCAGCTAGCTTTTCTCTAAGTGATCTCCAAAGTAAACAGTATTTAGTGTGGCATTAATCCAAATTTATGCTATTTGCCCACTGGTAAAGCCAGCTTTAGCTAGCGCAGGAAAGAAAAAGCTATGCCCATAATGTAGTATTTCAAAATGCTAAGAAATCTGTGGCACAAGAGACAATAGATGAATGTATGGATCAAGGTTATAACATAATCAAACCTACTTTAAATAATAATTTATTCTTAAGGGAGTCTTTACATTCTACAGGGTGGCTAACAGTTTTTGCAGAAGTCCAGGACTACAATGAAAATGCTTGATGCAGGTCTTCATACTTTTGCTGGCACAGCTATGTCAAAGGTGTTAAGAGGTACAAGCTCCACTTGATATAACTGTCCTGGGAAAAGCTGGTAGGCGTGGGCACAGTTTTATACCACTAAAACTGAATTTTTGCTGGCACAGCTGCTTTAGCTCCAGGGAGGTCTGGCATACGTTAAACTGTCAAAAGTACAATTTTCGGCTGCACAAGCCTCATCCGCACACAGAGCACTTTGCCAGCACAGTATACTGGTATGCTTTGGGTAAGCCTGGCCCCAACAATGATCATAAACAGAAGATTAACACAGGAGGCATATTCATTTCTTGGTGGCAACGTCAAGCTCTGAGTCTTACTGGTTTCTTTTGTAGTGGTAATACGGACTGAGTGCTGTTTCACCATAATATGATTTTCTTCTGCTTTTTTATGGCAAAGGAAAAGGCGTACACCAGCTCGAGTTAAAATAGCAGCTTAACCAAATGAAAAATCTCTCTCTCATTCAGGAGTGCCCTGTATCATCCACCATCAAACTCTTCTTTTCATAGCACGTTACTACAAAACGGACGACAAACAGCTTCATTTCTCATAGTCTTCTGGTTTTGTGCTCATAAATCTCACTAGATCAACACTGCAATGCCCAGTATCACACAACCTAAATCTAATCTGTCAGGACACCCCAAATGGAAACCTTGCTTAGGTCCATCAGCTCTTTAGACAATACACTGGGAAACCTGGCCTCAGAGTAGGATTCACAGCACGTAGAAAAAAAAGTGATAGTTAGGAACCAAATCTGGAGTTCCAGGGAGCCCAGGAGGTGTAGATTCACACTGGGAATCTCTCCCAGCACTACTCAATTGCCATGATGAAAACCAGCAAGAAAGTCTTGGGATCTACGTCAGGATGCTCCTTCGGAGTTCCTCATCTGAAAACACGCTCTAAGGAGGAGCCATTGCATAAAGGACTTTCTCCACCATCTCCTCCACCTCTGTCCACGTCAGTGGATGAAGAAGTCACGGCTCTCTTCTAGAGATGTCCAGCAGGCTCGCCCCAAGCTGGCCGCTCACCAGGATGCCCAGATCTCGGAGTCTGGTTTGTCAGAGGCGCGAGCTATGCCTCGTGTTGCTCCAACCTGCCGAGCCGGAGGCGGTTCCTGGCATCCCTGGAAGCTGAAATTTAGATGCCAAGGGAACTTGTGGGAACACAGATCTTCATGGGCCGCAGAGTCAATGGGAATTAGAGCGGAGGAGGAAATAACTGAGGCTGGTGTTCTGGACTTCAGGCCTTAAAAGCCACCTGTTTCTGTAGGTTTGGGGCCTGGTCTTTACCAAAGGTACTGTGTGAAGACCAGTAAAACCTGCACTGACATAAAATAACACACCATCAAGGAATCATAAAGCTGAAAAGAATTATGTTAAACTAAAAGGCTTCCCTCCAAACGATGAGTATCAATAATTCCAGGCTGGGAGGTCACTTGTTATTCTACCGACCGAACAAGATTTTGTAGATTAGCAATTACTTCTTCAAGATCATATGGCAGAGGCATATTACATTCATCATCTGTCCAGAAGGGATGGCATTCCGGTTTCTGGTCTTCTGGCAAGCTCTCTGCTGCTTCTGACTGGCATCTGAAAAGAAAGGCAAGCAGATGAACTACTTCAGAAAAACTGTATCAAGAAACTGAATACTCAGCCAGGATACATTTGTGCATTAATTTAAAGAGAAAGATTATAATAAAAGAGAAATACCGCATCTTCTGACCAAATGGATTGTTCATTTCCAGCGAAGTTGATTTCTGTTGTAGGCTTTGTATTTTCTATAGGGATTTCTCAAAAAGCCAATCACAGAGAAAACTCAGTTAGTGCACCTTTATATGGTGAATTATTTTTTCATTATCTCAGATGTTATTTAAAGTATGTGATTAAACCATTATCAGATTTAAATGTTTGCCAGTTTCCAATGTATTACTAGATTATTGAGAAAGATTAAACTGAATTTAGTGCATTAAGGTCAGGGGGGATAGATTAAACAATATTAAAGAAGCCGGACTAGCTTTGTAGATCCTGGAGATTTACAAGTGTATCAACCTGCTTAGCTCTGAAAAAGGCTACATAAGAAGAGAAAATTCTGTAAAGATAAATGGAAATGGAGGTTAATAACAACTTCCAATGATGAATAGGTGGGCAAAACTTCAATAAAATTAAATTAAGAGGTTAGTGTATGTTAGTCCCCAGAGAAAATATTTAAATTACAGTGGTTTTTATTAAATGGATTATTCATCAATACTAGTGAAGTCTAATTATAATACTCAACTGAACTGCAGCCTGCAGAGGAAAGTTTTGTAAGTGGCAACCATCACATCTCTTAAGATTAGGCTGTAACACAACATGCTGCATCAAAAAAATTGTCACAGTTCAAGGAGGATTTCTTCCCCTCTCTTTTCCCCTCCCCTGAAACAATCTGCATGTTGCTGATTAATTAGTTAATGTTTGCAGTGAGGCAAGACAAAGAAAAATGCGAAGCGTTACTATAAATTTGGTAGATACTGTAGGTCTATGTAGTTCTTCAAAGAGATATCAAGCAAATTGTAGAAATACGCTTTTATCTCCTGTAAGACCTTTTTTTTTAAATTCATGTTCTATAAAGCACATAACTGTTGTAACAATTTTACAGTTGTTTTAAACATATATGTGTCTTTCATCTCTGTAAAATGAACTAAAAATATTGACACACGTGACTTCCTTGTCTATACCATCGGCCTTCTGGAAGAGACTGTTTCCAAATGAAAGATGTCTCCTTCTCTTGGGAATTATTAATGGCAGTGTAATCCCCATGAGAAAACATACTTCAGCTTTACACCCATGTTGGTGTGTGGTTAATTGCCGCACCAGCATCCTGGGCACTCAATCCATCGTACATTACACTACAAGGACAGTATTAACACGTAACATTCCAATATATCTTCGGCTCTCCACATCAGCCCCTGATAATAGCATCTGTTAACATGCACTAAGTACTATTATGTAGCACATCAGTTCATAAATAATAAGATTAGCCGACCTCAGGGCCCTGGGAAGAGTAATGTGTTTAAATGTTCTCATTATTTATTTAAAACAAGAATTAAAGGAACAGAAGCTACTTGTGACAATCCTCTTAGCATAAATATTAAACTGTTTGCATTGATAAGCTGCACTGTACAGAATAACAGAGGATTTGTTTTGCCGGCTGCTTTATAATAGTTGTTAGAGCAAATGCAGTTTAGTGTATGAGTTCTGAGAGGTACTTAACTGATTGTGCCATCATGTTCTGAAGACATTTTCCAAATTATATAAAGGAGCAGGAGAAAATTAATATGCAGAGGAAGCTGAAACTAATTACAGCATAACTCTATAAGGCTTTTAAAATCTTGCTTTGTTTTCTGTCTTGGCACAAAATAATACGCTCAATTTGCTGGGTAGTATAAGATATTCCAGTTTAAGCACTTCAATCTAAAAGTGGATAAATTAACCACGTAGAGATGATTGCAGGTGACAAATCCAGAAGCTCAGGCGGTAAATACTGCCGGCACGTCATGTGGTCTGCAAAACTCCACTTACGACAAATGTTCTCTTTCTCAGACATCTACCGAGAGGAAAAACCATACCAGCTTCTAGCTCCCTGGCCGTCGCAGAGCCCTTTTCTCGCCTTTCGCGCCCCTACTTGCCCTCGCTGTCTCGGGCGAATAGGTGGGCCAGCTTCTCCCGCAGGCGTGGGGACCGGGCGGCTGTGCTGCTACGGGGGCGGCCGCAGCCACGGCCCCCCCCCCAAGCACGTGCCTTAACTTCCAGGCAACCACGCGCTTGGGAGGTTTTAGCCATATCGTATTCCACACGAGGGAGAGCGGAAGGGAAGCACGTCAGGTCCACGTCAGGACAGAAAGGCACCAGCGCACTGCAGAAAGGACGGAAAAGGGGAAAGCAGTGCCGTAATATCCCAGGTTCTACAATCCATAGCTCCTTTGTCTTCCTGCCCAGGATTTCCACTGCCTTGCTTTGCCTCACTAGCAAGAACAGCGGTGAACGTTACGTTTTTCCGTTTTGCGCGTCGACTATTTTGACCAAAATTCCGATCCCTGTGTGGGATCCGCTAACACCAAAGTCAACTCAAGGTGCCCCCATCTGAAGGGCCGGGGCTGGGTCCCAAGCACCCACCGCTGCACCCCGCAGTCCGTTAATTCACCCCGACGGCATCCACACACCCGGATGCGCTTTTCACCCAAACACGCGCTTTCTGACTCAGTTAGGGGGCAGGAACGGCCCTTTCCAATGAGTATATTACTACTGATTTTAATAAATTTCGGTGGGAGAAACCGTTCCTACAGTGGTCTTTAACTTGTAGCAGAGTAACAGACCTGAAGACCCCACAAGAGGATAGCAACATTTTTAACTGAAGCAGAACAATCAAAGGCACTTAAATAATTGCACGGAATTACTTCAAATTCCTTTGTATCTGGGAAAAGATGTCGAACATAAGTTAGCAATGATAACTCGGAATAAACAGAAGTTTTATCTTTTCCCAGATACAAAAGAATTTATGAGGCTCCACGAGGGGAACACTGCAAACATGGAAGTACAGTGGTAGTGGGAAAATACCAAGATTTATAACATTATAAGTTAATTAAAATATTATAAAACGGTTAAAAACTTTTGAGTTAATAAAGTTAAGTCTCCAAAAGGGAGTAGATCTAATCTGTGTATATTGTATGCACAAAAATATGTTAAGAGTGGACGTAACACACATGCTCTGAGATACAAAACAGATGCAAAATCAAGAGGCATCCTTCACACCTTATTGACAGCAGGAGAACAGAAAAACCGCCGTGATATGTTTCAGAGCAATTTAGCTCCAACACCTTGATAATACACGTTCACCAACGTATCGTGGACAGGATGTTCTTTCTGAAGGTGTGCAGAATGCACAAAACTCCAAGGTCCCTACTTTCTTGCTAAAACAATCAAGACCTGGGCCGGTTTGAACTAAAAAAAGCCCATTTTTAAGGAAAAGTTAGTTACTGCTGCGGTGCACACTGTCACTACCCCTCCCCTGTAAACTTCACAGATTTTTGATCCCCTTTTTGTCTATTTTTGCCAAATGGACTTTGGTCATTAAGAGTTACCAATGGCTGAGTATTAAGAGAAGTTTGACTAAGCCATGACAAACACGGGCAGGGCGCTCTCCCTTGGAAGGTGGCCAATCTCACCGCGGGCGGGCGTACACCCCCCGAGACAGCCGGTTGCCTGGGTACGGGCCCCTGGGCCGCACTGACGTTTTGATGATCA
>JAVJGH010000085.1:25802311-25814457 GCA_035590175.1 Aviceda leuphotes
TAATTGAGAAAGCCTTATCAAACTCAAGCACAAGTCCCGCCCCGTCCCACCCCCTCAATTCTGCTGCTAAAACCTCCAGCAGCCTGCCGCCTCAGTCACCGGTCTTCTATGGACCTGCCAGGCAAATATTCGTTTTCCTGCTCCGACTCCCCACCAGATACAAAATTCAGTTCTAGGTCTGTTCTGAGACAAACCCCTCGAGGATATTACCAGCCACGTGAGAGATTCCCAGGATCTCCTGCAACAGCAACCCCAAAGTGATGCAGTCACCGGGGTTAAATAAACAGAAGAAATTAATGATTTTGGACCAGAAGGGAAGCAAAGGGGATTCCTGCAACAAGGTAGTCCTTTCTACCCTGTCCTGCACAATTCCAGAATTTGGCTAGCAACTTCTCGTATGAGATACATGCTACATACCTATATCATAAATATTACAATTACTTATGATAGCAAACAGGAGAATCTACTATTTGCACATAAATTAATTCTGGAAAAAAAATGAGGCAAAAAAAGTTGAGTGATATGTTCTCAGAGATAGCTTAAAGAACAAAAACTTAACGAACTTTTCTTTGTGACTTAATTTTAGCATTTATGCACTTACAAATAACCTGAGGCATTCAAAATTGCCATGCTAAGGTATCATAAAGGCTGAGTTGGGACTTAGTGCTGCCATCAAAGACCCTCAAACGTAATTAGAACACAGTCATTTGTCCTTTGGATGTTGTTTTGGTACTAGCTCATTTAACAGGGTGCAGGGAACCCAACAAAATCAGTGTCTCTGCCAAGGTAAAGTTGAGGGTTTGGCTTAAATTAACAAAACATGCCAGCAGATACATAAACTTAACTAAATACAAAAGTCTCAATTGAGCTAGAATTTTAAAACAGCCCAAGTGGAGAAGTTTTCATTTTATATAAAAAAAGGGAGGAAAAAAGTAGCGATTTTGTCACGGGGGGAGTTTCTGAGCCCTCCCTTCACAATGGCAACAAAGAACCCACTGGCATTCACTAGGAGACCACCCACAGTACCTATAATATATCAGAAATGTCAAGAAAGAGCTGCATGCGAAAATAAAGAATATATGCCCTATTTCCCATGAAACACTACAATATGGCACGCATAATGTTTTAAAATTTTCCACTGAAATATTGGCAGTTACTCTGGACCAATCTGGATTGTCACTCAAACGTCAAGACGGAAGGAGAAAATGCAGAGCTAGGTTTTTTCCTTTGCTTTAAACTTACCCATAATTTTACTGTCAGTCACCACTTCTTTCTTGCTACTAATGGTAGCCCCTAAAAATCTGAGAGGCTGCACGAGCATTTCTCAAACCAGCACTCAGCCTACCTGGTGGTGGGCAAGCGGAGGGGTACATTACGCTGGTGTGACCTTGTGGCAGCTGGCCCCCCCAGTCTGAGCTGTCAGATTCCCGCTTCCAGCACAGAAACTCATTTCTGGAATTGTAAAATAAGGTACTACATGCCACACTGCTATCACACTGGTATAAGGAAGGGACTTTTCTCTACAAAAAAGATGACAAAGAGCTGACAAACAAGGGCACATGCGGCTGCACAAATGTAGCCAGACGGTCCAATTCTTGAGCACTCAGAATGTTGTTACTGAATTATTTTCCTGAGAAAAATCTTCAGAGAGTCAGTGGTGGGATGCTTTTATCAGATATACACATATATTAATACTAGGACACGCAGCAAACTCCACAAGGTGAAGCTGCAAGGTACAAATATGACATCGCAGTATAAAAAAATCCTGGTTTACATTATTTTCCAGTACGGAAAAAACGACAATACAAAAGCGTGGAAGCGAAATATGTAGGTCATCTGTGTTAATTTGCTGCTCTGACTCAAACCTCTAGATTTTAACATAGAAATGCAAAGCACAACTTGCTAACATTCCCTGGTAAGCAGCTGCTTTATGAATAACTGGAAGAAAACCTTTATGCTTGGTCACACCACCAGCAGGAGACAACTGGCTTTTCTCGTGTAATACGGGGAATTGCAGCCAGTACTTCATTAAAACCCAAGGCACTTTGGCAGACATGGATGCTGAACATTGCTTACTGTTCACATCTGCGGGTAAATGACAGCAGGCTGAAACTGTTGCCTTCCACTAAAGAGCAAGTACATGATCCAGTGCAGTTAATCAATAAGATAATGGAATGAATCAATAGCAAAGATTTTTAGGAGGTCTTAATTAAACAAACACTTGCAGATACAAATGATGTCTTCAATCTATTGATGGTGCCAGGGTGAGGGGTTAAACACGAACAAAACCATCAACTTTATTTTACCAGCACATATTTCTCTAAAGTACCATATAGCTTCTTGGCCTCTGCATTGGCCCATCACTGCATCCCTATTCGTTTTGCCACCATGTCACACAGGCAAATTAGCTCATAATAAAGCAAAACCAAAACTGAAAACAACAACAACAAAGAATTACTGAACAATTCAAGGCGTGATGACGAAGTAGATAAAAGTCAGTATTATCCACTGCTATTTCTTCTCTGTGAAAGGTGTGACTACCTAGCTAGAAGTCCTGATAAAGTCAGCTTCCAGCTGCAAGGTGTACAATTAGAATAATTAAAGAACACCTAAATTGATGGACCCATTAATGCAGGAGATCTCCAGTAGGCCTTCTGCACAAACACGGTAAGTCGATATTTTTGATTCCCCCAATGGTTCTGTGCTAGGCACTGTTTTAAAGAGACATCAATCTATGATGTCAGCATTTATCTAATGAACCTTCAAAAATCAATGTCAAGATGGCCTGCTACATGTATGAACCCAATTTGTCTGTTCTCCAAGGGATTCTAGATAAAACAAAAACATCATAAGGGCAGTGAAAACTGACTGTGACCACTCTACCTGACCTTGGAGATGTTAACTGAAGGAGTGAAACTTGACCTGGCTGTAGGCACAAACAAGAGGTTTCCAAAGACAATAGGTATTCCAACACCTACGATATAATATATATGTATAAACAATAGGGGTTCCAAAGAGAAAAGAAAGTGTGGTGGCTTAATTCAAGGCCCTCTGAAAGTGCCTTTGTCGGCCTTACAGTACAATGACAAACAGGTTGTTGTTTTTTTAAATGACTATAATCAGGATTCTTAAGGATAACAAGATTACCTTAGCTGTTAATACCATTCTCGTCCCCGTTGCCAGTAGTACTTTCCTTGGCAGAGTTCTTGCCTACACCCAACAGCCAGTGTGTTCAACCCCTTTCACAGCTATTAGCCAGAACAGCCATTTAGCTTTGCTGAAGCTGTAGATTCTTTAAGCTATTTCCTTGTTAGACCCACCTTATCCTCACTACTGTGTCCACAAGATACCCTGAAACTGATGTTTTGAGGCGGAGGTCTAAGTCAGCTTCTTCCTCTCTGCTCTTTGAATAACAAACTGGTCTCCAGTCGCTGTGAGGTAGGGCTGCCCCCCCCTCGTAGCTGGAGGTGACAGGTACTCTCTAGCAGATGGGCTGTCTTGTAGTCTTTTTCTTTATTCGCAGCCGCTCTGTCTCTTCCTTCTGTTTAGAGTACTTACTCTTGTTGGTAGCATGTAAACAGTTAGGTGTGTACGCCTCAGACAGTTCAAAGATGTGTTATGTGGGTGAATGAGTTGCTGCAGGATGCCTGTCTGCCTTCATTCATAGGCTTCTCTCAAACGCTCCCGTTACCGGGTTTCTGCCCAATTAACTGACGACGACAGAGCCCGGTCCTGAGCTCCTCACACAGAGGAAAGCTCCCCCGAATTCAGGAAAAGTCCTCAGGAAGCAGGAAGCCAAGACTCAGTCTGAAGATGCCACAATTTCTCCATCGTAAAATGCTGCATTCCAAATATTTAGTAGAGTTGCAAAACGTTTACACTCTCTTATCAAAATACAAAGCATGTAATTTAACTCCTTTCATAAACTTTGTGTTTCTCAGTGCTACACCTGAGTTGGAATGAGTTTAGATTTTTTTAACATACAAAAATTAGACAGAAAGATTTCCTTAAGTATGTCGATTCTGCAGCAAGTAGGGCAGCACTGACAAACGGGACAGCTTCTGCAAAATACTGATGTCTCACAACACGCACACTGATATTTCATAATGTCTTTTTTTCTTTGCTTGTCTGTTGTAGAACTACTGCTGATTTGCCTTTACTCACAGCTAATGCTCTGGGGCCAAGTTTTCCATTTGATGCAGTCATATGAGGACTGAATTTGATTGCTGATATTTTGCCAAATGTAGCTGACTTCTGTATTTTAATACTGACAATGTTTAACTCATCTCCTTTTGGGAAAACTGATTCCCTGTGGAATGAAGTTGCCCTCCACATAAACATACAGTCTTGCATGTTTATGAAATATTCTAACTTTTTTTATTTTTCTTAATGCAAGTGAAATTTTCAAAACTGCCCAAACACTTTTGGCACAAACCACCATTAACCTTCCCAGGGATTCTGTATTTAACTGTATTTAGTTTACCACCCTTCTTTTTTAAACAAAATGCAACTCACTTTTCAAAAATAAGCATGCAAATTAATTTTAAAAACTACTATTCAGTTCTTCAGAGAGCTATCTTCTATAGATACCTAATTCTATAACCAGCATGGTAACACAGTATTTGCCGTGCAAAATGCACCACCAGTCAAATAAGTAGTAATTCAGCAGTTAGCTTACATTTTAGCGGCACGAGAGAAGAAATTTTCCTATACTTTATAGTACCTACTTTACTCTGCTTTTTTTTGAGGGTTATGTCAGGTTTCCTAATGTTATGTAAATTGAGGATAAAGATTATGGTCTACTGCTGTTGGCTAAAAAAAAAAATAAATAAAAATCTAATTGATAAAAGTCAAAAGATATGTTATACGTATTCTATTGGTTAATTTTACTAGATGATATCATAGGCTTCTACTTCATCCTTGGGTATTTCCTAGTGCAAGTATTTCAATATTTCAATTTTACATCTAAAGTTTTCATTCTTTGGGGGATGCCACTAAAGGTGTGTGCCTCCACGGCACTTTGGCAGGTTAACTTATTAATAAAAACTTCTGTGGGAAAACTGGATGGGACTTGAGCATAAACCAAGTGAAATCACTCGCTCTTTAAAGAAATGCTTGCAGAAGGTATTTTGCACTATACACCCATCTCTAGCAATTGTCGAAGATGCATTTGCCCAGAAGTCCTCATTTTACAAATGGTAGGACATGCAGGCAACGAAATAACTGGCTCTTAAATGTCTTTGTGAACCTGTGCCTGAGGAACTACAGATTTGTACAAAAATAGGTCACCACTGACAGTACAGCATCCCCAATATTATGCTAGAATATTCATTAATAGCTCAGAATGCCTGCAAAAATAACCAACGATTCTTTAGGAAGCATTAAGATAGTCCTTCGTGAGGTCTCAAGAACTCATGGGCCTCAACCCTTCTCGAGAGATCTTTGCAAAGCAACTCTAGACTTAGAACATTATGCTGTTGCAATTTTAGTATGTGTGATTCGTATTCTTGTTGAAAAGGTTGAACTGAAACTCTAGCCAGACACAGCACGTGTGCTGTGGTCTTCAGAAGCATGTTACAAACACAATCTGAAATCAATAGCAAGAAACAATTACAGCATCTGAATACCATTTGGGTGAAATAGGCTGATGGTGGTGAAGCAACCAGCAGATGTATGTCAATACCTGCAACGAAGTATTCTACAGCGTTTGCACAAAGAGGGGTTGAGTAAATATCGATAAAGCAACTCCTTTACAAACAGTAAAAATGATAAAATCAATATTATGAAATAAAAAGTTAGCACACAGATGAACTCCGTGACCTAGACAGCGCTGTGTTGGCGCGTTCCCAAGTTGCTGGGTCTCAGGAAAGGCACAGACAGCGGCGACTTTGTACAGTGCTCCGATTAATCACGGAACCAGCGGGTGCGACAAATGGTGCGCAACCGTCGTACCACAGAAACTCGCACAAAATCGTATTTATGCCCGGATTTACCCAGGTAATCGTATTTACAGCCGGAGGAACCGCGCACCTGCTCGTCCTGCGCGCTGCCGAGAACCCATTCGACAGCCCCCGGCATGCTGCATGCTGCCAGCACGGCCTCCTCAACCGCAAGACCCTGGCGGACTTCGCATTTGTCCACAAAAAAGGGATCGATTAAGGAAAAGTAACCCCTTCCTGCCAAAAATTTATATGACAACACCAAATCTCAGTAAATTCTCTAAAAACCGAACAACTAAAAGGGCGAAACTGCGAGTGACAGCCCATCTGCAGGATGCTGTCGGTAGCTCTGACCTGCATTTAAAACAGAGCTGTTTAGCCTCTTGAGCACCTAAAGTTGGATCTGTTGTTTGCATTTCATAGAAACTACTTTTGAAAGTAAACAAGAACCTTTAGTGAATTATTTAGCATACAAATAAACCAGCAAAGAAGCCTAAGTAGGCCAATATGAACTAACTGGATTGAAATATTCATCTGTAAATAACTTTTCAATCTGCTGCTTTCACGTACAAATACTACATGGAACATTAGACACAACTAGCTTCTAGGGATATTTAGGCTCACTGGAGAGCAATTTTTATGTCTACTGGCATCTGTGGGTAGTGATATGGACTGACTGTTAATATAACCAACATAAAATTTATGTGAACACTCACTGCAATAGCAACACACTGTCAGACAGCTGGTGGCTGATGCGTAGCACATGCGGATTTTATATGCACTGTGTAAACTAACCTTTGCAATAAAGATTTAGCAGGTTTATTAGTTTAGGAAATCGCTATAATTAAGGATAATTCATAATGGCCGCTTATCCACTCTATAGCAATAGCTGCTTTAATTTAGACTCTGTTTCTTTGAGCCATAAATAAGTGTGCTGATACTTTCTGCACAGATGTGGCATTCAACCTGTTCAAGCTGGCTGAGTTTTGCTTGTGTTTTAATCAAAAGAATTAGTAGATAAGCCCATAAAATGCACTTTGCTTGAAATAAATTAACCAGAAGTGTGGTTTGAAAGTTCTGAAACTCTACTAGTAGCTCCTTTTTGGGAGGAGGGAGTAGAACACAGAAATTTTCCACAAAAAAGGAACACAGTATATGGTCATAGATCTGACCTGAGATAGACTACCAGATTTGCATAATTAATCATAGGGAAAAGAGATATGTCTGTGACCTACGTGTATTACTTACAATCTACTCAGTCTGCAATTGAGGGTTTGACCTTTGTGAGCCCTTCTAGTAAAACTGTGACTTTGCTCCTTCTGTGCACGACCCAAGGCTTCTCTGCAGAAGAATACACGGGGTGTCTTGTTACTTCAATTCCTATTAATAATTCCCATGAAACAATTCCTTGTGTCCACACTGCTTATTCAGCGGGAAGCACTTTTCCTGAATTTTCAGCCACCTCGTGTTCTAACTGGTCGGAAACACGGTGGGTCCCTCTAACCAAACACCCACAAAGCCAGTTTTCTTTCCATTCCCTCCCCTTGGACAAAAGTATATAGTCTTGGCTTAGGTATTCCACGGACGCTCCATATCATCGCTCCTGAAGAACCGAGGGGGCTTTTCCCCTTTCTAGCACCTACACAAGGCAGGCGGAGAACACGCCGCGGGCCCAGGTTCCTCAGCGGCCAGCGGGCTCCCTGCTGGAGCTCGGCGGAAAGGAAGGCAGCCGTGCCACCGCAGACGTCCCTGGGGATTTCGTCGGCACCGCAAACCATACGCGAGGGGACTCGTCGCGGGTCTTTAAAGCAAACACTCGACCGCCCGTGGCCGGTAGTAGGAAGCGCCCATTTCTGTCCGGCAATTAACTTACTAAACGATCACGCTGCTGTGAATTTAACCAGGGCTTTGAGCTAGGTGGCCCTATTCCGGAATTCCCCATTCTCCCCCAAACCTAAGTTACTCATTGCTGCCCTACGCTTCCCAGAGCGTTTCCACTTCGCTATCTCACGGTAAGGGCCATGTTTCCACAGCCCCCCCCCCCCCAGCCCCCATACCTACAGCTATACGTTCTGCTCTAACAGTCGGAGTAATAGTCTAGTAAAGAGTGCAGTATATGGTGTGCCAGGCTCAGGATTTGTAGGAAATGGAAGAATGTAACCGTACAATTATTAGGGAGGATATTTGAGGGCATAAAGATCATAAACAATATAATAAATATCATAAATAAGGGTCCGATATTGCTCCCTCCTACCCATCTGCTTGTGGTCGCTGCTGGAGAGGGATCTCAGCCAGGTGGATCCTCGTACTTCCCCTGCATGTATCTGCACTTCTGTGCAATAAAAAAAACATTTTAACTTGCTATCATCCTGACACAGAAACGCTTGACTTATTGAGGGTCATACCTAAATATAATAGAATTACAAGTTCTCTACGGGCATTCTTAGCAGAAATTTTCCACAGAAAACTACTTTACTAATCATGAACTATTACCACAAAGGCCTACAATAACTGACATATCAAATGAGCTGTTTTTACAAAAAACCCCCAAACCTACATTTGCCACTTGTGACCCCATTAGTACTTCCTGTAGACAATGACTACAGACTTACCCAACTAAGAAATTATGATTTGAGGTGTCTATCAGAAAATGTTTAGTAAGACGGTTGATGCAGCAGCTCAAACTATCAAATGATCACAAGTTTAGAAGTAAATATAATCTAGATTTTCCCAATTCCAAATTATGCTTCTTCCCTTTCTTTCAGAGAACCCAGGATTGGAATGCCCAGTAAAAAATTTGGATACTGAGCTTCACAGCAGATGACTAAGTATAACAGCTCAAGGTATTACTTCCTTACGTAGAAAGACAAAAATCTGGAGTGTTGTGGAAACCTATCTACCCTTGTAAGTCTCCTGCCACAAAATTACTAATATGTGGGCTTTTGTGGGGAGGGGAATCTACATTTTTTTTTCCATTTAGATTTTGTAGTAACCTCAAAAGTGACAGTAAAATGACAGAAATTCACATAGTGGCATGGCAGTCAGTGGAACACAGTAAATATTCACTAGTTGGGATCAAGTCAGTTAAAGATGAAATTCTTTTCCTGGACTGCACTCAGTTTTCCCACCAGCCCAACTTACACTTTGCGTGAAGAATGTGTACCAGCCAAAGCACTGAATCTGTGAGTTTAGCATGGGCCTTCTCTAAAAAGAAGGAGAAGATTTACCTTTTTTTTTTTTTTTTTTAACAAAGGAAATACAACAAAACTAGAAGTAATCTGCTTGCAATCACGAATAAAATGCATAATAATCATGGTTAACAAAGGGAAATGTAGTAATCACGGTACATACTCCATTTCAGGTTATCTAAACCTATCATTTTCAATCTCCTGACGACAAATGACCACATCATTCTACTAATTTCCAGTCCAATCTGCAGTGGTATTCATTGTGAGATTCATACTTCATTAATAAAAAGATCTTGGCTAAATGAAATATTAATTTTGTGGGCTATAAAATAGTGCTGGACCTCAGACTGCAGAAGCAGGTTCAGACATACTATGGCTTTAGCATTGCATCATCAAACACTTAGGCTAAAAGCGTATTATTATTATTAGCAATGTTTATATCATATATCATGCATATGTTTTACATATGCATAGATTATACATCAAGCAGGGACAGGGCAACATAGCTTCAAAATTCTTTTCGTGGGAAAGATGTGGAGACGTAAACTGAAAACGTTCAGAACACCTAGGCAAAACAATCATTAGAAAGAAATGTGAGCATTAGAAACACAGATATCAGTTTTCTAAAGTATATTATGTTTCTAATATGTTGAAACATTATATTCAATTTTTTTCATGGATGTATAGAAGCAGGCATAAAAGTATAAAAAATGTCTTCCAATTCCCTTTGCAAGTCCATGAGGCAGTAAAGCACAACTACTGCTTTAGCACCATCCAAAGCACAAGAATTGCAGTCATTAGGTACCTTCTGGCTAAAGGCACTACAGAAAGAGAAAGAAATTGGGAAACAAACACTTTTAAAAAAAATATTTCTAAGCGGTGACAGGAAATAACTGTATTTTCCTTCCCCAACTCAGAGCCAAGATTAGAATGGGAACGGGAGCGACGAGCTCCAGAGCTAGAAGTTTTGCTGCCGGTGCAAGACACCTTTTGGCAGTATCCTCTTGCTCTCTGGGTTCTGACGGATATGTTTTGAATGAGATAAAAGCTCCTCCATTAGCATTCGGTTCAACCAACAAGAGCAATTGACTGTAGAAGAGAACTGCTTTGCCAATGGCATATTGCACATAAGCTGAGTGAAAACGCAAATCTCCGTGCCAGAGGAAATTTTGAAATTTTCACTGCTTTTTTGTATATTGCACTTTATTTTATCAAATAATGCCCAAATAATTCCAAATTGCAATGTTCACTCTGATTTGTAAAATGGAGCTAAAACACTTGGGTTTTAGGCAGTAAAATATTGAACTGTATTCTTCGTGGTGACATATAGCTTGATGGGAATTGTGGCAGGTGAGCCTGATGTTCACATTCACGCTATAGTCAACATCCCTTATGGGAGACTATGTCTCCTATAATTTATTCAGCAATCATTTAACTCCTACAGGCCATTACATGGCTTTATCTTACAAAGTCCAGAATACATTCAAAGATATACTATTTTTGCCAAGAAGACGAACAAACAGAACAAAATGGGAGTTTAATCTACACCTCTAGAAGACAATTTCAAATCACACAAAAGGAAATTTTTTGAATAACCAGAAACCTGAACTATTACACTTTAGATCAAACTCATACAAAATTAAACAGATTTTGTTTTAATAAAACAGAGATATTTACCGTGGAAAGCTTTAGCTTTGTAAAAATTGCACTTTTTGGTGAAAAAGCATTTGACCTTAATTTTGATTAGCTCAATTAATTGTATCTCAGCAAAAATACAGTAAAATGGGGAGAGTTAGACACTGCTTTGCTCATCCTTATTACTCATAAAAATTTCAAAGTGTTTGCTGGAACTTTATTAAGAAATTCTTGGACTTGAATAACACATGAATCTTGACCTCGGCTTTAAAAAGGCTTTACTGTTCAAGATTGCAATGGAAACACAAACCCTACATGCTCAAAAGCAGAAGCTGAAAACACATTAGAAATGGTCTTTCAGAATCTAAAAATGTATGTTAATAATGATTGGGGGGGGGAGGAGCATCATCGTCAACTCTTGTGAGATAAATGGATGTATATTTAACCTAAATTTGTAAATAACTCACTCTCTTTTTCTCCTGAGACTTTTTTTAACCGTAAAACTGTTCTGTAAGTACTCCATAAAGTGCTGCAACAATCAAAAAGAATCAGAAAAAAAAAATTATACTAGGCTAAAATGGCTATAAATGATTCTTGACAAAGGCAAAAGGCAAAACTTGTTATAGCCTTGGACAAGGAGAACGCATGAGAAAGAACTGGCTCATGTAGGCTGGTCGACAGCAGCAACAGAAGACCTCAAGCAACGGAAGGCTTGTCTGGATGGGGACTCCACTGCAAGGAGCAGGCAAAAGGGAAAAAAAAAAAAAAAAGAACAAAACCAACAGAAAAGGCTAAAGCAGTGCAGGAATGTAAGGGGGGAAGATCCTGGGGGCTACAGATACTTTGACTTAAGCCTAAAAAGTATTCTGTGACGAGGAACTTGAGATAGGGAGGGGCGAGGCAGAAAATAGGTTTCAAAATCCCTTTATTAGGGTTTGCTGCCTGCTCCAAACAAGAGAGGGCAATACAGAAGCAAGCCGGACACCTGCCAAACAGTTTGGCAGTGCGGGTAAAGACCACCGCTGTATCGTTCCGTGCAAAAGCTCTTCCGGTGGCTTGTCTCTCTCTTCCGGTGGCTTATCTCTTCCGGTGGCTTGTCTCTTCTGGTAGCTTGTCTCTTCCGGTGGCTTGTCGCTGCCGGTGGCTTGTCGCTGCCGGTGGCTTGTCTCTTCCGGTGGCTTGTCTCTTCCGGTGGCTTGTCTCTTCTGGTGGCTTGTCTCTTCCGGTGGCTTATCTCTTCCGGTGGCTTATCTCTTCCGGTGGCTTGTCTCTTCCGGTGGCTTGTTGCTGCCGGTGGCTTGTCTCTTCCGGTGGCTTGTCTCTTCCGGTGGCTTGTCTCTTCCGGTGGCTTGTCTCTTCTGGTGGCTTGTCTCTTCCGGTGGCT
>JAVJGH010000085.1:25814557-25828407 GCA_035590175.1 Aviceda leuphotes
CTGGAGGAAGGCCAGGCCGGGGGGGAGGCCGCGTGCCCCGCCGCATCCCGCCAGGAAACCTCCGCCCAGCGCCTGCGCCCAAGAGGCGAAGAATAAACCGAGGAACTAGTAACGAAACTACGGCCTCGGTAGGGTTTGTAGGCCGCTGGGACTGGCACGGGGGGGCTGAGCGTCAGCCCCATCGCTGCTTTCGGCGGGGCCGAGGGGTGCGGGGGGGGGACACAGGTACCGTGCCAGCACGCCGCCCCAGTCTTTCAGAAGCTGGTGCTGCGGAAGGGAATGGAGGACACAACAACGAACTTCCGTGGCAGAAACAAAAAAGAGAAAAAAACATGGAAAAAATAATCCTGAGCGCGTGGAACGCGAGGAAACGTAAGGGTGGCGGCTCTTTTTGCTCTCTATTCCAGGGATTGAAATTACTTCCGAGGTTGCCTCCAAAGGGCAGTTTCTTAGGAGTGAAAGCCAGTGGCCAGGCTGAGGAGAAAGGGGGAAAACGGAGAATATAAACTAAACAAAATAAAAACCCAAGCACATCATCTGCCTTTGGCTGTAACTCACTTCTTTCCTGAGAAATAAACTTCAAATTACCAAACATTAATAATGAAAAGGTGGCCACAAAGAGTGACTGAATTCAGAAGCGGCCTTCAAGGTTAGATTACATCCCTTTGTCTTAAATGAACAAACAAACCAAGCACTAAAACTATCATTAAGTTCCTAAAGAATAGTTTTAAAACTGCAAGGTTGTTGGTTTTTTTTTACAAAAAGAAATGCATTTGCAGTAGAAATTAACACATTCTTGAACATAATAAATGGCAAAGTGTTTGGTAGTGATTTTCAGCACCTACGGTTGACTGCAACAGCTAAAGTACAGTATTTTTAAGACCAGAATGTATTTGTTAAGCCACAAGTTTCTTCATTTGATTTGCAGATGGGGACCTCTATTGGTATAAAATAATTATTAAAAAAATGACACCTAGAAGCAGACCCATTGGCTCCCACGAAAACCACATTGGCCAAATTCTTATTTTCATTACGTCAATATTAACCTACACTGATTCCAGTTAAAATCACAGGAATTGGCCCGATCAAGCGTAATTAATATAAGAATTTGGCCCAATGGTGAAAGACATCATTATTCTTCTACGAAAAAAAAAAATGCTACAAAGAAGAGCTAATATACTTTGAAGTTAACCTTCTCCTACTTACGCCTGGGGGCTCTTCTGTGCCTTAAGCGTATTTTTACCACAGCCTCCGCGTAACCACGCAGCATTCCAGCTTCGGACACAAGGAGGATTTTCGATCCTCTGCGGCCATCCCTTTGTCACCGCCGGCGAGCGGCAGCGCTGGGGCTGATCCCCAGCCACTTCCACAGTTCCTTATCTGCCTTCAGGGATTCTCCCCGCGCGTCGAGCGCGAGAGCGTTCCTGTCAGGGTGACGCAACTGTCCCCCGCGGACGATTCCCTGGAGCGCACCCACCCATGCTGCCTTCCCCAGCGCATCTCCCTCCAGCCCCGCCACCTGCCCGTTATCCGCGCGCCCGCGCGCTCCCCGGCACGTACGTACGTAACTCCCGGGTCAGAATTACGACAGTTCTCATTTTGGCCCTTCGGAATTACCAGGAAAAATGAGCAGAGGGTGTTTTCGGGGTGAAATCTTTTTTCTCCGAGAAGTCTATTCCTCTGCCTTATTTTTAAATAACAGAGTTTTGAGGGAAGAAAAGACTGCAGAATTCCTGTCTTCTAAATACAGAAACCATGATTACGAATTCAAAACAGTGGCTAAGAGAGCCGTACATATTGAATTTTGTTGAATTCTATATGCCATCCAAGCTTTTAGGTTCTCGGTGTGTTTCTATAAAGCAAAGCCTGTCTTTTCCTTTGTCTAATTCTGTTGTGTTTTTTACTTAATTGTATTCTGCACGCAGTAACATCTTTTAAAAAATAACATTTTCTCCAGTTCCATGCTGGCTGTGAATCTGTGATAAATAAAAAATCTTCTTTGACAAGGGCTGGTTTAAATGTTGCCCCTGCCCCCCCCGCAATGTAAAATCATTCCAAGGAGAAAAAAATCCATCAAGTTAAAACAATTTATATGTTATTTGGAGAAGGCTGAGAATCTTGATGAATATATAAAAAAGAATGCTTCAGCAGCAAAGCTTGCTCAATAATCTAAAAACTATTTCATGGTCACACAGTACAATCTAGGATTTTGATGATTCTTACACGAGCCATGTTTTATGTAAATAGGTTTTGCTTTGTTTAAGTCCACTGTACCTGGGTTCTTGGGAACGCCTCCAAGGCAGCAGTTCCCAGACAACGCCAGGAAGGAGAGTCCCCCGTGCTCTCGTGCTTCCATCACCGCCCTAAAACGGCTCACCGCTCCCTGCCTCAGTTTCCCTAGGCGTGAGCTGCAGAACGTTTACGCCTATTTTTTCTTACGATGCCGAAGGAAACCACAGACCAGTAGGACTAGTCAACGCTAAATGGGCAGCGAGATAAAGGAAAAGCCCTTTGTTTGGAAGACGGACCTTCACAGCACGACCCGAGGGAGCGCGGGAAAGGCACGGTCAGACTCCGCTGCCCGGAGAAACGCAGCCGGCCGGCGGGGGCTGATCCTCGTTAGCACGGGCACCACCGAGGACAGAAGCGGTCCAGCACACTCGGGTCTGGGGGGGCGCGTGCTCCCTCCCCAGCCGCAGACCACTTGCCCTGCACCTGACGAGCAGTCACTGTCTGAGCTCTCAGGGAGGTTCGGTATGATTTCTGACACTGGCAAAACAAACCCAAAAGCAATTTAGAAATACCTGCCCATGAAGTCAAAAGGCAAAATATCTAAAGCTTCTCCTGGAATCTCTGACCTCAGAGGCTGACATGGTTTGATGGGAAATTTAATGTAATAGTCTGAGAAAGCCAAAAGGCCTATTGTCAGCAATGAAGTCTGAAAGTTAGCAGAATTAATATAACTGTACAATGGAAGTGCCCTCGAGGGACAAGGCTCCAGAACCAGGGCAGAGGGAAAAATGACTTTTGAAGTCATTTCACTATGACATTCTGTCATCACTGCTAAACGGAAATAAAAAATCATCGGGCTCACCACATGCTCCAGCGTGTGTCCCTTCCTTATCTAATAGAAAGTAATAACGCCGACGTCCCGAGCCCCACCTCACGGGGAAGGGGCTCTGCGGGGACTTGGGGAGCCCCATTTTGAATTGCTAAATGCAATAAGAATAAATGCAAGTGGGAGTCTGTTTAGCAGAGAATGATGTCTGGTCTGTAGCCCATCAAAGCCCAATAAATCTCAATGCTTCAACAGGAGATGAAAATGGTTATCTCATCATTTCAGTGCCAGGGTGAAATTCTCTCTGAGCCAGAGTATTTTTACAGATGATTTATGTCTGGGAAGGGTAGTTGTTTAACAAAATGGCAGATAATGATAAATAGAAAGTAAATAGAAACAGCGGCAAGGGAGTGGTTCTTAGTTGCAGCAGTAGAATAAACAATATACTTACATAAAGTAGATGTCACATGTAAGTGCCATTATTCTAAATCCTACGAGTTATATCTTACTTGGAACATCACCTAAAACATCTGGTAATATGATTTACAGGATAGGCAATTTAACACGTATGCAAGGCAAATAAGTATCAAAATTCTTCTTTCTGGTACATCTGTGTTAATCTCACGTCACTGAAATTACGGTTGTATAATAAACAGTAAGTAGCTCTGTGTTCACCGAGTTTAATACATTATTATATTAAAATGAGAGGGATCAGGAGATGGGCTAATTTTGCTGTCCTCACAAATTTATTTTTAAAAACGATACTTACATTGACGGTCTGCTAAAATACAAATACTTTTACGGAAAAGGGAATGACTGATACCTACACTATCTGGACATGTTTTTATAAAGTAATCTGAAAATCAAACTTTTTTTTTTTAAGATCTTAGTTTGGACGCCATCATAAAACAAACATTCATGGAGTTAACGATGAGAAGAAAAAAATAGTAAAAAGCACAGCTGCCTTTTAGAGTTTTTTGAATTAGAGACACTGTAAACAATGTCAAATTGGAGATAGAGATTTGAGGTCAGGGTGCTCAGTTTGTGTTTCTTTTCCTTTTCATGCATTATTCCTGTGGCTGTACACAAAGGAAAAAAAATCTAATTACAGTTTTAAATGCCCAAAATGCCATGTCCACCAAAAGCCCGATGCTCATTAGTACTAGTAATTAACTTTACAACTGTCAACACAAACACCACACAGGCTGACAGATAGATAGTAGCTCTGAGGGTGCTAATAAATCCGGAAATAACAACTTGACACGCAGATGCACAAAAGGATGCAGGTGATAAAGAAATGTTGACATCAAATCTAATTATCTTCGGAACAGCCAACTACCGCACAATCCCCAGTAATGCACCGTTATTGCTGGTGATGAGCCCCACTGGAACGGCTCTTAACCACAGCATACAACCCAGCTTTTCCAGCCCCTTGTCATATCTGGTGAGGACAATATCAGAACGGAAATTATGAGTGTCACGACCCCTCCAAGTCAAAAATCTAGTGATGAATATAGGCTCAGCAAGGCATAGCAGATTACCCCCTTACGAGTTTTAAAGCCAGGATGATATATGACATTTTTATCAGGCACTTTCTCAGGAATGTCACCAAGAGGGAAAATCAAGGCCCTGAAAAGAGACGACTAGGTGAATTATGCAACTGTAATTGCCGATCATAACCTGATATGAGCTGAAATTGCTCTGTTTTCATATTGAGATAGCATAAAATTGTCGGGAAATGCAATGGCTCCTTAATGTGGCCTAGATGAGTCTAATATTCTGATCATTTTTCACTCAGCTGCTAGGTAAATAGTGCTTCTTTAACACAACCACCGTGGCCCAGGGCAATCTGGGGGCCCAATTTTACACTTGAATTGAGAAAATATGTGTAAACTACAATTTTTCATATTTTCTGCATGCATAAGAAGATGAAACATCTTTATCATGTGTATTGTCTGGCTGAGCTTATACAAAATATTAGTTTATCTCTCCTACTTTGGTTTATTCCATAAGCAAAACACATAGATCTAAAGGACAGGCAATATTCTATATACAAAATAAGTCCATCTTTTATGCAGCCTCATACGAAGAATTCTACCATTTTGTTTTCGAAAAGCTGGCAATTAACAAATGCAGGTTTTGCAAAATACATTAAAATATTCTAAAATGCTCACATGTTTCTGCAAATCAGTGTGAAAAAACACAGAAAACAAAAGGTCACGGAAATATTTATCTGCACAACCTGAGATATTAGTTTAAACAATAACCTCTAGGAGAAAAGAAAGGTGAAGAGCAGTTCTTTATTACCACGCTGTAAGAGAAATTTATTTTATCAGAAATCTGCTGTACTAAATGGTTCATAAAACATATTTGCTTAAAAACCAGCTTGAGTTAAAGTAAAATAAAAAACACAAAATCCAGTGAAACAAAAAGCATGCTACTACCCATTCTCAGATAATAATCAGCAATAATACCTGGGGCAGAAAGGTCATAAACCATACTTCCAAGACAGAAATAATTCATTGTACTACTATGTGTTTAAGAATTAGTTTGATAGAGTCACTATCTAGACTGTGAGATATTGTCTATCAATCTGACCTTCTAAAAATGAACCAGCAGACTCCCACTTAGATCAAAACCTCTTTGCTTTTATGATATGCAGTGTCTTCTTTACGATGAATTTTAGGACCAGGCTTATGATGAGTGCAGCATCATTCGCAAAATACATCCATGTGAAAGTGAAGCCATACAAACTCTTAAATAATTAGGTCTTTCTTTCTAAATTCCTAACCCTTTTTTTCCCCCCAAGGAACCATACTGAAATGCAACCTCTTTTTGAGCTTTTGCTTAAGAATCAGTTCAGACATAAACAAGTACGAAGGAGGTCAAAAGGTTTAAATTTCTTTGTTTGCGTTTATGTTATCTGTTCTTAGTTCCTAGACACCCACCTTATCTAGGTGCTCCAACGCTAACTGCAAAGCAGCACGGACCAGCAGTAACAGCCAGCGCTCGGACAAACCCCGCGTGTCGCTGGTTACTGCAGATAAGAGCCCCTTACCAACGTTGGACATTTCTGCATCACCTCACCTCCTACCTCCTTTCACGTTTGATGCTTTCTAAAGGCTGAGATTTTGGGGAAAATAACGCAGCGAAGGGCGATACCTCGCTCTACAGAGGCTTCAAGCTCAGCAGATTTCCAAAGGCTTCGGGGTGCCGGACAGACGATACTGAAAATAGCACCGTGATACTTCAGTAATTACATGAGTCTTTCTAAAATATGTCACTGGATGAAACAGAACGGGATCGAAATGTAGTTCCTAGCAATTAATACTGTGTGATCCTAAACGCAGAGTTGTTCAAATCTCAAAAGAATTTAAAACTGTAGACCCATCCATATTTATTACATTACCACTAACCCTATTATGAACAGTCTTTATGTAATTAACATACCAGTAGGGAATTTAAGAGGTACTTGGCATTAATTTTCAATCCCTATTCTCCATGAATTTGGTACTCAATTGTAGTGATAAATAGAAGACACATGGTTATGATTATGCATTTTCTGTAACGATTAGGCACCACAGCAGAAAATACCTCATGATATAACACAAGCTCACGGTTAGCAAGAAAACATATTTACTGCTATATTTTCATTCCGTTCTAGTAATTCAGAAAGTCAAGTGACCAGTTTCCATTTTTTTTTGCTTTTTTCTCAGGATCTGTTTACAGAAGACTTCTCCCACAGCCACTGGCACTTAGCAGAAAAATAACTTACAACCTTTATCATTCTCTTACAAAGTCCACCACGCTGAAACTGTATTTATTTCATCTTCCCGTCTCTGTATCCCCCTTCCGGAGATTCAGCGAAGAGGCCGCAGCGACTGTTGCTAAGCAACTCTACCCCAGCGCTGCATCACCAATTACTGATTTTTCCCATCGTTTTCAGCCTCACAAATTTGAGAGCTGGTATAATAATAGGAAGTAGTATGGATAGCAAAAGTATTATCCATAGACCGGTAAGTTAGCAGATGGATCATAAGAACTAGAAAAGGGACTACTATAACAGTAATACTGAACGATTATTGCTAGTATTATCTTCCATCAGGTTTTTTTTAACAGTGCAGCCCTCACAAAGAACTTTACATATTCACTATGTGTTGAATGCAAAAGTATTTTTGAATTCTGATGATTTTTTGTGGGTCCTTCTGTGCAAGAGAACACCACAATATCTATGCTGCTGAAAGCTAACACGAGATCTATTAGTAATCAAATTTCAGCCCAGATTTTATGGTTAGTCTAACCGAGTTAATTTCTCTAATGTTAGCAATTCATGGAAGAGGTCTCTTGTGGCAGCACAAACCTGGGATCCACAGCAGCTGTCAGAAGAGACTCGGAGGAATTCCTTATTAGCCAGAATGCAACCAGGCAGAAAACTCATTACACAGTGCTAAATATACTTAATCACATCTATTAGAGAAAAATGAACTTGATAATTACAACAAATAACTAAAGAGCGAAAAGTGTTCGTGGAAAAACCCACCCCAGGATGTGTAAGAAAAGGGGCTGCATACTGACCCTGCGTGGGAGAAAGTCACGCCTTGCGGTAAACTCTCCCGATTCGGATGGTGAAGGATTACATCACAACGTGCAAATGATTTAGGCTCCCCTTCAAAGTCAAGCAGTTACATTTAACAGCTTACATAGGAAATTTTAAAAATTAATTTGGAAAGCTCTGCCGAGAGTCGAGGCAACCTACCTCCTCAACATGCTATTTTGGGAAAGGAAGTCTGCTACAGACATTCCGCGCCGCTCATAAAGGCAATTTCACAATAGCTGACACTTTACTGCAA
This sequence comes from Aviceda leuphotes, assembly GCA_035590175.1. Lineage (NCBI taxonomy): Eukaryota > Metazoa > Chordata > Aves > Accipitriformes > Accipitridae > Aviceda > Aviceda leuphotes. Next base: position 25,822,466 of record JAVJGH010000085.1, read on the forward strand.
CGCGTAACACAAGGGCTCCAAGTCTTTCCTTGTCGTGCAGCCTTTATCTTCCTTCACACGGGGTTGGGTTGTGGGGTGACATGTGGTCCACCATTTGGCCCATCAAGCTATCTACATTTTAAAACACAGTTGTTGAAACGAACAGTATCAGATTCTGACCTCATCAAGTAATTCTAGGCTGAAACCAAACATAAGCATCACATTCTCCGTGGAATCACATACCGTACGCAGGCACTCCAACCAGCCCTGCCAAACCCTCCCTTGCTCTGCCACCCCAGAAACACCTTCAGTCTGCGTTAGTCTTACTTGCACGTTGCCTGGTCAGCACACGTGAAGTGTGAGCTCTCTAATTTTGCAGCAACTGATATCCGGATATACGGACACTTGGAGAACGCAACGGAGCAGTGACCTGGGCTCCTCACCTTTAGAACAGGTTTAATACCCAGGCTTTTGTCACTTCATACCAAACTCCTCTCACATCTTCGGAGAAACAGTTCATTTTCGAGCAGCTCTGTGAACTTGGATGGAGACTTTTTGAACCCAAACTTTATTTTCAATTCCTAGCCAACTGTATATATTTTTAATTCAACAACATCTACATAAAGAAAACTGGCATATTGAAATCATCGAATAAAATCTGAGAAGGGATACTCTGAGGTTTTCATATAATTTGGACTTTGTTGCAAGAGGGCAGCTAAGTAATGTATGAAGCAAGCCATCCGGGTTTTCTTTTTTATCCATCCATAGAACATTTTCACCTTTATTTCTATGAAATACCATTAAAATACTGGATAGCATCTAGCAAAAATAAGACAAATTCTTCAGAGTTATATACACATAAAACCATAAAACACAATGCCCGCAGAAAGTCCTTACCTGAAGGCTGGCAGACACACAAAAAGTCGACGCTTCTGGAAGCCAAAGTTAGGGACCTCGGCAGGGCTCCAAGCGAAGGGTCTACACGGCCACCTCCTCTCTTCCCCCCTCCTCCAGGCAAGAACCTGCAGAATTCCATTTCCTAGGGCCATAACTTAAATGGTGTAAATTAGGGAACAGGATTTGATTCATTGCGTGGCCTAACAGCAGTGAAAGATCCAACCTCCGCATGACGATAAATTAAGAGCAGATGGACAAGACTTTGAACTGAGAGAAGAAAACTTTCACTGTTTCCTTGCACTTGCTTTCCTTTGTTTTAGTCAATTCACACCTTTTCTGGGTAATTTCTGCTGTCTCAGTATCATGTCAGAATCAGTATTTTAGAATAAAAAAAAAGTAGTAGCCACAAAGCTCAGGCAGTAGCCACTTCTCAGAAGTCAGGCACCACAGATACACCATTTTCAAATATGTTCCTTCCAATGAGTTATACTTACGGACTGATGTTATTCAAAGGAAAAAGTGTAATAGGTATTCTAAAATAGTCTAAAAATTGAATGCTTTTCTTTTCCAGTGAAAACATATCATCCCATACACACATGCATACGGTACTTTGCTTGGCTGGGTTTTAGGGTAATGGAGCATATTTTTGAGGGTAAATCTGAGGATTTTTTGTTCTTTTACAGTCTATTGTTTGCAAAGCAGACAATGCTTTTACAGAAAGAAGCTACTGAACTTTATAAAGTCCGTTACTTATCCTATAAATCTAAAGAGTGAACCTTACTATGGAGAACACGATGTAGCATTCCTCTTGTATGAACAAAGGTATCACAGAACACATATAATTGCTTGCTCACTTCTGTACATCTATTAAATAATTTGTTTTTATTTGTACAAACTGAAATTCTAATTTTAGGCTGTCAGTCAGAACTTGGCACATACATCGCACCATGCTGAAATCAGAACTAATACACACACACGTGAATTAAATTACGGGCACAGAACTGTATGTATATGTCCTTGTTTTGGCTGGGATAGCGTTAGTTTTCTTTCTAGTAGCTGGTATAGTGTTATGTCTTGGATTCAGCAGGAGAAGAATGTTGGTAACACACTGATTTTTTTTCCGATTCTCTCCCCCATCCCACTTGGGGGGGGGAAGTGAGCGAGCGGCTGCGTGGTGCCGAGTTGCTGTCTGGGGTTAAACCACGACAGTGAATTTTTAAGTTATTTTACAATGTTCTATTGTATTTCAACAAATTTAACTCCCACTTAGTTACAGCAGGTCTTCACATAAATGTCCAGTAAGGTCGGGACGTGGAAAACCAGTTTTTGTCTTCCAGTATCCTCTCTCTCCACATTTTATGCTGCCAAACCTGCACAGAGTTCAGACTGGATTACTGAATGAGGTGGACCTTTCACAGGAACTTCTGCAGCAGTTCTCATATTCTTATGACTATGATACTCTTTGCCCTAGAAAGTTAAGCTGGCAACACAAACGTGACATTAACTGATACGAACAGAAAGCAAGCTATGGTATCACTGATAAGTGAGAAAAATGAAGCAAGGAAGTTTTAAAGGGCATAAAAAGGCCACGATCGTTCTTTATGTGTAAAGAAAATGCCCACAATTGCATCGGAGTTTTGCTCAAAGAGTAGAAGTTACTGACTGCTCCTTTTAGAATACCAGCCTTCATGTCTGTGGTTAAGGGTTTGGGCAAGAAAGGTGGGTTCTGTAATACTTCTGAGCATAAAAAATCCATACAGGTATAATTGTGCAGTGCTAGCAGCGACAAAAGGGAGGTGTAATTTCCTTACATAACCATCATGTTCAGGAAGGCTAAACGTGATGAGAACGCGGTCATAATGTCAGAATTCTGCCGTTAGTGTTTTGGGGATAAAGGCACATTGCAATCTTTTCTGTCCTGCCATTCAATAAACAATAATAATCCCTTCTCACTTGAAGCAGAAAAATTATCTATTTTAATATAAAAGTTCATTAGAATTTACTGAGAATTAAATTAATAGGAATGGAAAGGCTGCTGTAGAATTAGAGTATTAATAGAATATTAACTGCAGATATTTCCATTTTAATCTAGATAATTCTTGCAGGGATATAAATCCCTATTCTTATTTGAGTCTCTGTTGGGGGGCTTATAGATATCTGGTTTTTTGTTTGGTTTTTTTTTTTTTTTAGGAAAGTTGTGCTCTTTTCCATGGAAGTGTAGTATTCTAAACAGGAAAAAAAGAAATCTGTGGAGACATTTGCAGAGCAAGCTTATGTTTGAGGACAAAGAGGAGTTTGGAAGTCACCAGAGAGCGACGCACAGTGGCAAACCCAAGACCAGAGGAACCGTTCCTTCTGCAGTCCTCACTGACGGTCCGAGGATTCCACCGGCACAAACTTCTCATACGAAAACAAATGTCCTATGTGATAGCAGCAAAAGCAGAAAATCTGGCTAAAACGGAGCTTTGTTGCTCCAAAGGATGGAAAACCCCACAGCTCTAGATGGTGCAGTTTGTGCAGTCCCTAACTGGAGCCTACAACAGTCACGGAGCTTTCCTTGGCTTTTTCCTATTTTCCGACGCCAAACGGCCTTGACCAACGGAAGAGTTGGGGCCAGCGCTGACGACCGGAGGAAGCCGAAGCAGCTCGGCGTGCCGGCCGCTGCGGTAGTGGGGGCAGGGGGGAACGCGTGGCTGGCCCTTACCGGACCACGGGGACGACCAGTATAAACCACGGCTGGGGTACAGCTCTGCGGGGTGCCGCCACAAGAACTGCATCTGTGGCTTGCTCTAACGTTCACACCTCAGAAAACCCCGACCTTGACCGCTTTAGCAGATGGGTTTGCTCTGCTGTAGTTGCAATTAAACAGAGTGTGCCAAAGTGAAGAGCAAATTACCCGTGCTATCTATCCCAGTTAAAAAAAACCTGCAGTCTTCCAGTATCTAGTGGGACAATATCCAAGATTCTCTAGCCCCAGCCCGTGCTGGATTGCCATTATATTTTACGTCAGTCAGTACTTCAGAGAGCCCAAGACCCTTGGCATATGTTCTCAGTTAACAAAATGGAAAATTAAACTTTGTAGCAACCCCCTGCCACTCCCAAAATAAAAGAAAAATTCTATCGACATCGATGAGCAGGAAGTCTGATCTTCCTGTGCCAGCCAAAAAGCCTGCAATGTAAGGACATTTGGCTGAATAAAGGAATTTAAAATAGGCAAACTAGCCTAAATTTACACTCCTACATTTCAGGTACTAAGGAATATTCATAAGGAATGCAAATTTTAAAATCACCTCTGATATTGACAAGCATAAGTTTATGACTTTGACAGAGCTTTAATGCTTTTTAAAAATGAGTTGATTGTTTGAGAAACGTTATCCTCATGGAAGAACTGCCCCCGAGTTTCTTCAACACGCTAGAAATATCACCATCACAAATCCAGTATATGCACAAACAAAATAAATTAACAGCATTGCAACGAACCAGGAAGAGGTACCTAAACCTTGTGCCATTTTCACTAATTAGCGTCCGCGTAGAAGACCCCACGGAGTTTGCAGGACGGAACAAGACGGCTTCTAAACGGGAGACCCAGGCTGTGGTTCCCAGCTGTCAGAACACCCTTCCCTCCGGGCGACGCTGAAAAGGAAAGACGAGCAGCGTCTGCTCCTCGGTTCCCTAGCACCGCTGAATGGGAAATACCAAAGTACAGTAGTTTTTCAAATTAAATGCATGGAAACTGCAATGAGTAGACTGACAAAGGTGATATTGGAGAGTTGGTCTGAATATGAAGATATGTAGATAAACGACCTCACTGGCAAACTCGTGTTAAGTTTTTTACAGTCCAGATGGTACGGGGCAAATGAAAAAGGGGGCATTTATGTCAGAGCTTGTACAATAGGAACAAGAATGCTGATACGCTTTCTTTTTTTATATTTAGCTGGGTAAAGAGATCAGAGAACACTGGAACGTTAGCCAAAACAAGTTATCCAGCTGTACTGCGTTTCATCACATATCAATTTTTACTGAAAGAAAACCATACAAATTTAATCAGTTCTTCATATGGTAATATTTAACATTTTTTACCCAAGTTGTTTGATATTATTGTTTTAAAAGTTCCTTTTCCCCCCTCCCTAGAACGTGATGTGTGATAGTGGTGAACACAGGAGAAACATCTATCCCTGGCAGGACTGAAAGTCTCATTTACAGTAGACTCAGTCATAAATGCACTGGCGTCTGTGTCAATTGGCTGTCTCAATGAAGAACAGGTCGCTGTGGGGAACAGCGCAGGCAGCGCCTACATTTGAACTCCCACACCCTCATCCCACGCATGTTTGTAGCATCAGTAGAAATTAAATTACCCTCATAAACCTTTCTGCCTCCTCCCCTCCCTGAGAAACAGGATTTTTTTTTTTTTTCCTGACATCTTAAACCACATGGGTTTTCCCTCTTTTTTTGTAAGGCTATCATATGGCGTTTGTATAGCACTTTTAATTATTTGAAAATATATAATAGAGTGGAGACATGGATCCCACTTATATAAATGCCTATTAAAAGGCCATTTATTCTCTCAGTAACCATAAAACATAAAACACCTCTTAAAAGAACATAATTCCTTTGTTTCCAAGCCAAACACATATAAGAAGACAGCTTGCTCCTTTTAAGTAAATAAAAATGATTTGTATTAAATAAAACGAAATATTGTATGCACTATATAACTTAACAATAAGACACATCAAAGTATGCATTACTGCGAGCTAACCCATGCCTCGGAGGTGTTGCAAGCCAAATACTTTAAACGATCCAAGAAACATGTTGTTACAGAAAAGCAAAAAAAAAACCCACAGCGCGCCACAAACGATCGCTCAGACGAGACGTAAACCCACGCTCCTCGCCGCTGGCGGTCACTAAAACCCCCTGGCGCTTCCTGGGCCCTTAGCACGTTGATTTGGCCCCAAGCGGAAGGTTTCCAACACACCAGTTTTATGCCACCTACCTTCGGGGGGGGGGGGGGGGGGGGGGGGGGGGGGGGGGGGGGGGGGGGGGGGGGGGGGGGGGGGGGGGGGGGGGGG
>JAVJGH010000085.1:25832084-25872334 GCA_035590175.1 Aviceda leuphotes
CCTCTGCCTCTTCTCCACTGTTTGCGACTACGGAAGGGGCCATATTTTATTTAATTTCAGGCACTTGGGCATCTGTTCAGCGCCACACACGACGATACCCCAATTAGAGGTGGAGTTCTGTATGTTATTATAATGTGCAGAGATATAAAACAAATAATTAAACCCCAGTCCTTCAATCTTTTATTGTTCTGGCTTCGTTTGAGATGTGTAACCATGGAATGCAACATTAAGACACCACAGAACTTTTCAGCTTTTTGAAGGTGCCCTGGCAGGGCTCGTCATTGTCTCCTAGCTAAATGGACACCACCCCGCCTGCTTTTTGGTTTTCTGCTGAACGATGACTTCATTTACAGCAGAAAACATGGCAGTGACAGTCCCGTAATGCTTCATGTCCATAATAAGTCTATTTGGAAGTGGTAGCCAGTGTGCCATTTGCTAAGTGATGGTTCTCTAAACATTGCAAAGCTTTGCAGTGGAAATTTCTATTTACTGCTGTCTTCTAAGCACGTTTTAAAAAGCGGTTTGTCCTGTAAATTTCTAAAGCTTGGGGGAAGTTACCTGTCTAAGTGCCCTTTCTCACTTTTTCTTCTATCCAGAGTAGCAACTGCTGCAACTGTACACAGAAGAAATATCCCAGAGAATCAACACTGGTGAGTGAGTGAGAAGCCACATTATTGGCATTTGTTTTTTTTTCCTTCACTGGCATTCCGTTCTCCATAATTGTTGAGGAAGCATTCCGGGCAAAGTCAGGTAATGACTGTGGGGAATTCTCAAGAGACCTGCTCTGATTATTTTTAGGTTGATAAGGTATTTCATTTGATTGGGAAGACAGAAGAAGGCAAGAAACTGTTGGTCTTCTTATCAAATAGGATCAGATTTATTTTAAGATTATTTGGAGCACTGAGACCAAGATATAGTAAATAAAATATGAACACAGAAAAAGGAGGAGGAATTCTTCACAGCTACATACTGCATTACATACTGCATTTTACTTAGCTGATGTCTTGCAATGCCAGTCAAAAAGTTTCAGCTTCTCTCAGATTTCTGTGTGTGAGTAAATGTGCCACTGACAATTCAAAGCTTTTTCAGTCTTCAGAGAACTAATAAACATATTCCAATGAATTTGAGAGGTACTAAAGAGGCAAAGAGAAGACACTTTCCCTTGTGCCCAAATGCAAATGTCCTTTTATTTTGAAATTAAAAATTAGTCCTTTAATCTCAGTTCAGTAAGAGGAAAAGATCGGAGGTTCACCACGGCTGTCATAGTCACGAGAGAACTTTTTTCCGCTCTGCAGAGGGTGGATATCTCCTTTAAAAATCCCCTTCTGCTTACTAGCAATACTGGGGAAACTCACGGCTTGCACCGTAGCCTTCGGATCTGACACACCCAGAGGTGACAATGCTCAGATTTCGTGCTTCACTTGCATCAATACACAACTGCTTTATGGTCAAGTCAGCCCACTCGTTAACAATATTTTATTATTGACTTGAAATTTTGCCCATGCAGAACACAAGCAAGTTATGAATATTTGTTCTGATTTATCCTAGCCTAATCAACAATCAGCTGCTACCTATTTTAACTCTACAATATTTACTAACTAGTATTAAAAAAAAAAAAAGCATCATCTAAGTTTTGGGCATATTCCAAAGCATATTAATTTCTTATGAGGCCCATCCAGCCTTACTAAAAACATAACACACAGAAGCTATTAGTTTGCATGAAATCAATGAAATGGATAAAACATAATTATGGATATTTCTCAAATTATTTACCATAGCAATGGCTGCCTTATTTCCCCCCGCTCTGCTTTTCTAAGGAGTAGGATTTAGAAAAAAAGAATCACAACTTTTCCAAGTCTGGTTCTATATAATAACATTAAGTAATTATTCCATTTCCACCCCACTCTGCTAACATATCCAGGGGCTGCAAAGGCAATTAAAACACATTAAACCATAAAGACTAATCATGATTTAAAACTTCTTCTCTTTGGAGGGGATTGTGAGGAAGGGATGTTGGGCGTAGAAGCTGAGAAGCCAGCTTCTCAAGCCAAACACTTCATTAAAAAGACCATACTAGAATGCCAACATGGTTTTCCACACTTAAAGTTCCTAGATACTTTGTGACTCGTGCTACAAAGTGAAGGTGAATATTAGCAGGACAGTCAATGGGGTAAGAAACAAAGTAACTCTGCTTTCTTTTCCATTTGTATGTTCACTTAACAACAGATTAATTCATTTACAAAAATATTTACTGCTTACTTTAGACTGAAAAAGGTCTAAAGGTAATCAACGTTGTTGACATTTTTAGTCAAATGAAACAAATTAATCAAAGTATTTTAACTATAAAAATTAACTCATTCATGCAACTGCCAAAAAAGGTAATGCTTCTTAACCAAAAACTTCACATCAGAAATCAAGCAGCCCTTTCACGGCGTTAAGCATGTGCGTGGGCTGGCTACTCTTGCTGTGCGTACCAAATTCCTCAAAATTAAGATAAATCCACCCGACTTTGAGAAGGGCATTTTTCAGGTCTCTTCCAAAGATGGTTATTATGACAAATAATTCAAGTGAAAGATGGTTTTAAGAGAGACAATGTACTGTATATAATGAGAGGTCTTCATCAAGATCTTATGTTCTCGACAAAGGATATGAGCACGTTTTTTTCTAGAAAAGGGTTCGCACCGCTTGTACTACCGTTGAGCGATAAAGTTAAGGATGATTTTTTTGATCTACCTCAACGTATTCCAGTGCTTATCATGACCCCGAACGACGAAATATTTTACGCACAGCATCCCCGGCTGTATCCACATCCACAGCCGCTCCGGCCGCGCCCCCACCTCGCCCACCGCACCCGAGGGCGAACCCTGGGGGGGGGCCCGCACTGACCCGCGGGCCGGAGCCGGAGAGGACAGTCCAAACCCAAAACGTCGAGGGGCAGACCTTTTCGAAAGCCCAGGGCGTTGGTTTTTTGGGCAATTTTACCCGGGAAATGGCACGGCTTGCAGCTGAGACCGCCGGCTTTCCCGGCTGCGCCCGCGTCGCACACCTCTGCCTTCAGAGGAAAAGCGGCAGCTGTGCAGCCGTTCCCGTGGATTTTAGATTCACGCACCTTCCTACAGGAGTTTCCACGTGTCTTCAGGGGTATAGCCTGGGGCATCTGTCTTTCTGAAAGTTAGATCAATCCAAAAGTAGCAACGTAAGGAAAAAAAAAAAAAAAAAAGTCTAACTAGGACCTGTCCAGGACCCTTAGCACACAGAAGTGACATAAGGAAACTGCCCAGGTTAATACGGAAAAGGAAAACTATCTCCACTTTCTTTCCCTCCACAAATCTTGGAAGCATTTCTTATGCATATCACCATGAACTACATCTACAGAAAGATAGGTAGACAGATAAACTTAATGTATTTTAACATATGTTAAATTTATTTATTTATTTATTCAAAGTCACCACCATAATTTCTCCCCACTGCCAATGCAAGCAAGATTGGGTCTTAATATCATAGTCATATTTTTCTTCAAAATAACAGCATCCATTCTACTACTAGTCAAACCCCAGTTTCTTCACTAACTAAAGTCCCACTTGTTTACAAGAGAAAATATTCTTGAGTTTAGGTACACAGAGCTGAAGTTAATGGCTTAAAAATTCTCTCTAGGCTCTGAAATCATAAGCAGCGTACAAGTAATCCTGTAAAACTACAGATTCGGGACGGGGGGGGGGGGGGATGGAAAGTGCTTTTCTTTTTCAATCTGCCAAATAAAACGGTGACATTTCCTGATCTTTTCTTGTGTACCTCCCATCAACATCAAGGGAAAGTCTTTAGTGGCAGTTGACCTGGATTCTTACTCCTTTGTATCTATATTTTTTAAAAGAATTTTACTTCTTTAAAAGGCCACTGTGTTCTGTACCACCGGTGCCAATACTCTAGTGGTAAGCTAGATGATCCAACATATGTTAAGAGTTTTCTAAAGTACTTTGGGATCCTGGGGGATAAAAGGTGCTACATAAATGTAAGCTGTATATTTCTAAATAACAAAATTGTGTCTCCCTTATAACGCATGTACACCTAGTTGTTTGCAGACTGCACAAGAAGCTGCATTTCTGTTGTCGTGAATACCTTATCACTTTGTCTCCTTGTGGGAGATACACTAAATAAGAAATTTTAGTAAGAAAACCACCTCCACCCCCCCCCCCACCCCAAACACCACAAATTTAGATTTCGGGCTAAAAACCTGACAGATCTTTTGCTGTAACACCTACATAGAACCCCCAGTAAATCCTGTTCTAGTCATTTACAAAAAAATGCATAGATAAAAAGGTAAATGTTAATTGTGCACTATAACGTTTAAAGAGGTTTTATGCTGGATTCTAAAATATGTGCAAGCATTTCAGAAATAAACAGCTTTACATTTTATTCCTTGATTTCAAATAGTCTCAACATTTTAGCATTTGATGTGCCTTTATGCTCACAGCCTTTGCAGTGCACCTTTTGACCTTTCAGCACTCAAAAGTGGGGCTGAGATAACTAAAATCTGGGAAAGGTAGTAAAACATGGAGCACATAATAAATTAAAGACTTGGAAAATTGTGGTAATAAGCCCTTTGGGGTAAGTCTCTTTTAAAGCAGTAGCACTGTTTTACGCTACTGGAACAATTCTTGTTTTATTTAAGACTTGTGTTATGGAGCTTCACCTACGGGTTACAGATATGAAATCTGTTTCTGTTAAGATGACACGATTCTGTTTCAATGAGTTTCTGCCTTATTTCATGATGTCTTTAGATATTTGCCTAAATAAGAAGACAACAGTTGGGTGAAATGTTTAGTCCGATGTACACAGAAAGACAAGAAGTTACTCCTTGCATCAAATCTTCCATTCTTAAAGCACAAGGTCTGGGGAAGAAAGGTAGGTGAATCAGTTGACTAAAATGAAAATTAACTTTGTCAGAGTCTGCTGGGAGACCTTTTTTGTGCAAGCCATATAGGGATGGGAACCACAATTACTGTCTAGATCGCACCTCTGCGCCTCTATAAAAGTGAGGACTAGAGATAAAACTGCCCTCACAGAAAGGAACAACCACCAGCAGCTGGATCCAGGTGATGGAACTATCATGGTAATAAGAAAGAGGCAGAAGTTATAAGGAATGCCTGACACTATGAAGAATATTTGCGTGAAGCCCTTAAGGAATCTCAGAACATCGTGATAAAGGTAGACTGGTCTTCCGTGGAAATTTGTTAATGCAGAGATGGTGGTCGCGTGCGTGCACAAACTCCGGGGAATTCTGTTCTAAGCTGAGGAGGTTTAGCATAACTGAGGCATAGGAAACCTGAGACTTCTTTAGGTCTTTGACATCTATATGAGGGAAAGCGGGACATGTACAACCGAGGACAACACCCAAGCACCGAGCTCCAACACTGAATAATGAAGGAGTTCTGGTTACTGCCTAAAAATCTGCAACGAGAAAAATGGAGAGGGAACCAGCAGTTTTGCAACACATGAAAATAAAAAATTAATAACTCTTAAATAACTGTTAAAAAACAGTCCCAGGTGACTGTCTAGTCTATCATCCTGCAATGGGGCAGTACTGACGTAATTATCAGCATTCACGTTCTCAAAACAACTGATGTGAAAACATGCTAAAGGTGTCAGTTGACAAATGATAGCAAACATAGATCAAAATGAAGCAAGCAAATTGGCAGGAAAAATGAGTGACTGAATTGCCTGTGGGATCACACAGGTGTTATATATATGGCCATGTGAACAGAAATGCATACAAGTATTCACACGGCGCATCTTTTTACCATGAACATTTTTTATCTCCTCACCATTATAAAACTGTCAACTCAAATACATTTATTAGCACTCTAAAGAAAAAACCAGAATGACTCATTGCTATTTATTAGTTTGATATGTTAACTAGCAAAAGGGAAAAAATCCAGGTGAACCAAGTATGTGGAAGCTGCGTACTCTTAATAACTCTAGCAAATCTTTGATCTATGTTAATCTCATGTTATCGTAGTAAGCATGCAGGACCATCATTCATCTCACGCGAGCAAGGCGCTCTTGCGTGTCATGATAGATTTTATCAAGAAGAAAATGAAGTCAAAGGTGGCTGTCAAGGCAGCAGGGTTTTGAGTGAGTGGAGAACCTCGGAATGGGATTTTTAACTTGCAGAATCTGATGAAGGAAGCGAGGAAATTTAATCAACCACTTTACATACACAGTACTTCATTGATCATCAAAAAGCTTTCCTCATCTAAATTTGTATAGAAAAAATCTTGCCCAGTTTACCAGGTAGAGGATACTTGCAAAGTAATCGACAGCAGTTCAGTGCACAAATGAAACAATAAAGTAGTTCTATATTTGAAAGGATGCCCTTTCATTATTCCTTTTAAATGTTATGGAGAGACGGGATTTGAGCACAGCAGTAAATGCAGGGCATGAGACTGTTGACAGGATATTAGAAGGAATCCTGTGGTGGCAAAGTCAATGTAATTCTCATCACTCCGTAGAAACAGACCTATGGTATTTTATGAGCAGTGAGTACAAATAATATTCACTTTGGCCTTTAGCAGAGTAGTGACTGGCAAAAATATAAAAATTACTTTAAACCAAAACTCGTAAAAAGGTGGTGTGTTTTTTGTTTTTTTTTTTTAATTTGCCAGGCTATGCTAAAAACCAAAAAGGTGAAATTAGAAGTACATTTTTCTTTGCACTTGAGTATCGCTTCTTTTTTTTTCTCCGACCCAGCTCGCCTGCCGACACCGGCGCCGCTGGTGCTGCTGGCATCCCGACGCCGTGCCAGTTTCCGCGAAGTACCTGCAGCGGGACTCCTGCGCGCTGTCAGCTAGTGCGCTGCTGAGCTCGCAGTAACTGCGGGAGGCAACCAAAGGTCGAGCGTTTTGGTTGCTTATTTCATGTCAAGGGAATACAAATATTTATACCAAGGTCTTCCGAGCTCACCGCTAAATGATAGTCTGTTCGTAGTTGCCGCTACACGGGACTAAACTCCGTAACTGGAACGATAAAGGCATTTGGAGACTAATTTCTGCTACATAAAATGTTATACCTGCACATTTTTGTTTCCTGGGCTTAGGGGTGAATATCTATAGGAGAACTCATACTTTCTGGCTTCTCCTTTTACCTCATGTATTCCAAATTTTCAAATGATTAAGAGGCAAACTCTACATAGGTAGAAGAGTTTACATCCCGCTGGTAAGGGACTGGTTTTGGCTCGGTGCTAAGGGCTCCGGCAGAATTTAAACGGTACGTAACTCTCCTGGTAGCCTTCTGCACAAGAACAAGCACCACCTACAACCACCGCCCGTAGAGAGGACAGTCCGCGGTGGACTTCTCATCACATGAACGTGTAAGCGCTATCTGATCCCCAAAATCACAACTACCGTAAGGTTAGCATGACAGAAAGAATATATGTTGAGTTGATGATGAAACTAGAGGCCCACACATTTATTGTGTTCATACTACTGACACATACCCTAAAATTAAATTAAATGGGAATAAAGGTCTATATTTAGCCATTGATGCTTGAAGGAGTTTTTTTGGCTTTTTCTGCATGGAAACAAGACTCCACCCATGTAAAAAAAAAAACCCAACGAACCAAAGACAAACCAACGCCAAACACCCAAACATCAATTCTCTCCTTCATTTTCCCACACTAATGCATTATTGACTACAATGTACCAAACTTGCACTTGCAGTCTAACCCACTATTACAGCACCTTGTATCAGTACTTTAAACATTGCTTAACAAGAAAAATATGTCAATATACAATGAAAGCTTTCATTTATGCTTTCAAATTGAGCAAACTGCTGCAAGCTATGTTGTAAATTACCCCCAAGAATGTTTAACTGGGCAAAATAGAGAACAAATTTTAGTGACATCAGACGTGACTGGATTCATAATTAGCAACACTTAACAATATATTAAGTTTATCTCCTTTCTATTCCAGTGACCCTTTCAGTTCTGAGCAATGTTTGCATATGCTACCATAAATCATGTCTCAGATATGTCAACAAGCTCCAAGTACTTTTGTTATTTGTGAAAATTACAAAGTGAACTCCTGGTTCAAAAATTTTTTGATAATGCCTTACAGGATAGGTGGGAGCTGCTTGATCTCAGCTTCACTCCGGTCTCTCTTGAAACTGAAAAAGAACTATAATTAGTGTCTACGCAGCAGCCCACTGCTGCAATAACTGATGCTACTGAGTGGTGGGGCCACGCCAAACCGATCAGACCCAGGTACGGACGCCAAGTTAGCACTCTGCCTCAAGCAACTGTCAGGTCATGATAGATTAGACAAACCTGATTGCTCTATCAGAACGTTCATCTCAAATCTTGATTAGCAAACCTATTGAATTATGATTAATTCACAAGAGTGCTGCTGACAGATAAGGTACTTTATCTGACAATGTGTAGTAGTTGCTTCGCCTGAAGCAAAAAAGCTCCGAAGTTGCTGGTAAAATAAACAGTATCAACTACAACGCACCAAGAAGGATAATGAGGCTACGCGCACCTTTTAATTTAATAAAGGCTGATCTACGAGAATCTAGCTTCAGCCACAAAAACATAGGAAATGGAGGATAAGGGCCAGGAAATCCCAGAAGTAAGTGGCAGGAGAGGAGGTAAAACTGTCAGAGTTTTGCTGAAAGCTGCATAGAATGGGCTGCAGGCACTTTTAGGGCACCTAAGATGAACCAGGAAATCCAAATGTTCCTGGCTTTGAGGAAAAATCTAATTCCAAAATTATGGCATATGGCCTCCATCTACTGCATCACCTTGGTTTTACTGTCCCATGTAGGAGTAATGCGCTACAGAACACAACACTTGCATGAGATGTGGTATCACGTACTTTGCACTTCCAGTGAATGAAACAAGTGCTTAAAAACTGAAAATTGTCTTTAGTACACTACACTTGCTTCAGTGTTGCTAAAACGATATTAAAAGAATATCTTGCATTGTTGTTAATCTGTCATAAAATTCCATAAATAAAATAAATCTATCAAGTTTCTGCAGCTTTTAAAAACTATCTACAACAATGGCATTTTTACAGTTAATGAAAATGCAGTGTCATGGAATCATCAAACTTCTTTCAGTGCCACCTCTGCACACTCATTATGGATTTGTCCCAGACTCAGTATATCATAACAGACCTTCCTTTACAGGGTAAAGTGAAAACCCACCAGTTTCAACTCCATTTTGCTATCCTGACACCTGCATGTGCACGTGGTAGATCATTAGAAAACTCCCCATTACTTGAATTTGCAGCACAGTCAGTGAAAAATAGGTATTGTAATATTCGGCTCCGACTTAATGAAGAATCCACCTTCTCCAAGTCACTTGTTAGCTTATCCTGACCTAATAATTTTACAAACCCCCTAATGCACTATAATTATGTTTCTCCCCAGCCAGTATTAACCTTTCTGTGACTCTTTTTCTTTCTTCTCTCTCACACATATTTATTTATTTTACCTAGCCTCTGTTAATCAATGTGAACTGCAGATGGGGTCAAGGAAAGCTACTTCCTCCTTTGATAGCCTCCAATGCTTTCACTCCTGGGGATAAAAATGCTTTAAATGGAGTTATATTCTAGGAAAATCAATATATGATTACTGCAAAGATTTGTATCGATTGCCCTGTTGCATTGCAAAAGGGCTAAAGAAAAATTGCACGGCACATTCCCTTCATTTTCTACTTCATAGAACTTGCTGCAAATATTTCGAGCGAGTAAGAAGTGTTGGAACTTTATTTAATAACCTAAACTTTTCTTCATTTAATCCTTCTACTTGTATGTTTACTTTGAAAAAAAAAATCCCCATTGACATCTTTTATAATGTCTGAAATCAGAGAGCTACTCACTGTCCTGAAAAACCAATGCGCTGCAGTAAAGACCGAGCTCTTGATAACTTCACCAGTTTTACATATTTCACAAAAACGAAAAAACCAAACCAAAATTCCTATTTTCACTACTTTGCCAGAATTGCTCATGCTGCTTCTTAGCAGAGTCACCACACCAAGTATTCAGGCTGGATCTGGTTTCCACAGACTACAGCGGTGGAGGAACTGGGTTTCTGACCTGATTTCATCCGTCTTGACGTAACCAGAGCTAGACATGTCTTCCCCCACAAAAGTCCTAAGAACTGGAAATACAGCTTCAACAGTTATTTCACCAAAATAAAATAAATTCTCCAACAGAAACAGATGCTCACTCTATTCTCCCCTGCCCCCAACAATTAGGTTCAAGTTTGAAGAGGATTATTAAAATTCCTTACAGGATTCCCAATTTTTTTTTTTTAATGCATCCTTATTTTGCAAGAACAGCCTAAATGCTTTTGGCAAATTGTTTTCAATGGGTTCTGTAAACTTGTTTCTTGTATCACCTGTTTTTTATTTACCTTACATGGCAAGCTATCCAAATATCAGACCGTTGGTTTTAGTGTTTGAAAGAATAATTTTTAAATGTTAAATAAAGTAACACAGCATGATACTTCAAAGTCACTTCGGGTAAGTTACTGCATTTCTCTGTTCATCAGTTTCCTGAAGGATAATATTATTTACCTCTTTGTAAATTATTCAGAGATCTACTGTGAGAAAGTACTACAGAAGGACTAACATAATGATGTTTGTATTAGTGAACACAAAATACAAATATGTAACTATATTTTAGAAGGTACTGAATTTGTACCAAAATGTACAAGTATTTCCCCGAATGCACAAAAATTATTTGAATGTTGCGAAGAAATAATATGGACTTAGAATTGACAACTATCTAAACTTATTGCTTTTATTTCCAAACTACACTTGTAAATCAGTTCATCTAGTTCTAGTACCCTGATGTTTAAAAAGGAGTTGCTGGTCAAATCCTACCCGGTTACAAAATGCCTGTCATCCAGACCTGATTATTTTCACATGTTGGAGTGAGTCAAGTATTGTCTCACAGTCATTTACCATACAGCTTTTACTCTGGCTCTGTTAAGAAAACAGGGAAAAACGTAAAGAATGAAGTGATTTTTCGAAACGTGTTGATGAACGTAAAGTTCCTTAGATTCCTACTCCTTTCTCCAGTTCTATACACCAGTGGCTTTACCGTTTTATTAACATCTCTTTTGTACAAAGATCTTTTTAAAGCCTTCCTTTCTCTAGTCCTCTTTCCGGGACCATCCTGCACGTGTGTTTTATGACCTTTGTCCTTTTTGTACAAGTCTTCAACTTAACCTTTGTTATATGTGTTCTGCTTTCTGTTCCTCTCCTTATCCCTAATACATTTCAGTTTTAAAGAAGTCCTGAGGATATCATACTGCATCCTTCTGTTACTTATATTTTTCTATTTCAGGAATACTGTAAATTATTTCAATTACATTAGAAGGTATTTCATGGCATGCTCCATTACAGCATCTGGTAGAATTCTTCAGGCTTTTCTCATATTGCTCATTTTCATTATTAATAAATTCCTGACACTAGGTTTCTTTTGTTAATTTTTTTGCAACTTTTTCTTTGTGGTAGGTGCTAAAGACATTACAAATTAATGCTAAACATACTCATTAACTGACAAGGTGACATCATTTATGTAAAGAAAGGGTAATTCAAAGCCGCATCCAATTCATGAGACTAACATTCAGAAATTTTTCTTCTATAGATATACATGTTTAAAATAATAGATAAATTCTGTTTCAGGTGGAGAGTTACTAACAGCTCAATAATTTGGATGTCTGGCCATTTAACTGTTCCGGTGGGAGACAGTAAAGACTAGGAATGAGGTTTGCTGCCAGATTACGATTTATGCTAATTACTGGGTGAACAGAGGGTCCCAAGTAGTCTATTTGTATAATGGCACTTTTGACTCTTCTCAAAGAGCGCCTGGAGGAAAAGACAGGCACACCTCTTTACGGCATGTATATAGAAGCAGAAGAAATACACGCCCGGTACTTGAACACTCCCATGAAAACCTGCCTCCTTCGATGAGACTGTTAAACGGAAGGTGTTAATTGCCGAGCTTTTTACAAATTTGCATCGCGGCATCTTCCCGCCCTTCCTCCGGCCAGGCCACCTCACTGCCCGCCAGACGGCGACGCCAGCCTCGCGCACCGCGGGAGCATCGCTCGCGTTCCCGCCGACGCGCTGGCCGGCCCCTCCGTCCGACCTCCCGCCACGCGCCCGCCTTTGTCCCCCTCCCCACCTCCGAAAGGCCGACGCTCCCCCCGCCGGGCGCAGCGATGCTTCGCGCCACCGGCTCCAGCTGCCTCCTGCTCTTGTGTGTCTCAAACCGGGGCCAGACTCGCCGCTCCCTTGAGGACTGGTACGGTTTGGGGTTTTTTGGGATAGGCGTTCTGTTAACAGAGTAACGCATGGAACGCGCGCTAACAGCCACAAAGCTAAGGAGAGGACCAGAAAGAACTCAGTTCCTATAATGACGTGAAAAATAAATATATACAGGAAGTGCCACAAGCCCTTCTCTGTAAGATGAATTACAGTAGGTAGTATATTCACATACGCAGAGAGGCTTGCTCCCGATAAAAACAAGTAAATTGTAAGTTAACTTTATGTATTTTTAATAATTTCACTTTTACCTATGGAAAAAGTAAACAAAATAAACATAATTTGAATCGAATACTGTACATCCAGAATGACTGGCTGTCAAAACACCCCTTAGATTTATAGATGGCTTTTGCTAAAACAAATGGAAAACTATACATAACATTTCTAAACGGAGTGTCTCAAATGACTTTTCCTGCCCAATTTATGTCAGATACAGTACATTGTTTTATAGGAGAAAATTCATTACCAGCAAAAAAGCAAAGGGTTTTTATCCTCTAGATCCCATTCTAAAAATTCCAGCCAAGTATTTACCACCAAATATAAAAGCCTGCCACTAAATATTGCTATTTTACCTCCACGTTATAACACTAATGATCAAAAAATTTGAGATTGTACTTTTTAATAGGATAAATCTTTACTGAAGTCTGGACCAAAACCCTGGCTGAAGCACAGGGGTATATCGTATAAGAGACACAAAGTTTAGCGCAACTCTGGATCTCCTTCAGCAGAGACGAGTGAAGATCCATGCCATACATCCAAGCAAGTTCGCTGGTTCCGAAATGCACATTCTTACCTATCCAATGAAAACAACGTCATAAAGAAGAAAAATAGCCTCCGTCCAGCTTTTCAGCCACTCCCCAAACTCCTGTAAGAATCCATCATTAGCTAGCGTTAAATTCCCTTGTTCCACCAAACCCCGTGGAACTACAGCAGTTCACACTAGGCGAAACGCTACCCAAGATTTACACACGAACTAACTCTGCTCTCCCGCACGGATGTTTATGAAAAAGGGTGCCGGTACGAAACGAAGACGGATACTCCTTTCCGCGTTCAACGAACCCACCGAACGAGCTCTGGACACGTAAGGTGATAGGGTCAGTGAAACCTCCTCCTCCTCAGCCCCCTGCCCCCTCAATCTACTCTGCGCTCTAAAAAAGGTCGCAATTATTCAGTTTGGCAGATCCAGGTGTGTTTTATTGGGAGATTTTCATACGTGGAGAAATAGCTGTCCAAAACGGCAGCACTTCCACCCTGCACCCTCAAACCGTACTGGTGGTCGCCCACCAGTCAATCCCACAGCAGACCGGTGAGTGTTTACATCCCGGCTCCGCAGCCCAAGGACTTCGCTGCCCTTCGACGGGCGCCAGGCACCGACCACCACACCGAGAAATGGTAATACCCGGAAAGCAAACGTGAAGTCGTGCAGCCCCCAGCCCCCAGCCGTCGGCAGGATCTCCTCCAGACGTTAGGGCACCACTGCGTGCCCGGTGAAAGTAAGATTATCATCTCCGTCGAAAGGGCTGTTAGGCTTTCACAAAATCAAGTTTCATTTTAATTAAACCAGATTAAAGATATCACTCAAAATCTGGAGTAATTATAACCAGGCAACCTAGCAAAATACCCTGGGCACTAGTAAACAATTCCAGAATAAAGGCCTAGATTTAAAAATTCCAGCAATATGTACATATAAACACATACACACACACTCATTTTAGTACTGTCTTACAAAAGGACTAAGTTAAAACAGAATATAGACCCAAATACATGGAAATCTAGACCCCGTTTACTCTATACATATACAATTGCTATTCTTGTGTAATCTATGAGTAAAAATCTGGTTTCGTTACATTCAGAAACACAATTTCTTCAATGTACAAAACTGTATACTTTATTAAATAAACACAAACTGAGATATAATGGCATACATTTGTTTTCATTACAAGTAGTAACGCAATATTTCTCTAAGGCTTACTGCATTAGCATTTCTCTCCATGTTCCAAATGCCTTTGAACTTCCTGAAAAGCTACATCTGTTAGCTCGCTTGTACACAGCCGAAACTTACCAAGTGAATTAACTTTTAATATAAATTGCTTTGTTCACTATTAAGATTGATGTTGGACACACCGTACTGTAAGTTGCAAACTGCAATTACAATTCACTGCAATTATCTCTGGTTGTTAATAGCACAAGATAGCATGTCACTTTCTACCAAGTGTATAATTTATCATCTGGGTTTTTTTTTTTTTTTTTTCCCCCTTCATGAACTCTTGTGGTATTCCAAATGTATAATCTTGTTGTATTTATTTCCCAGCGGTCCAACAAAATGCACAGCAAGTGCTGACTAGAACAAACTAAAAGGCAGTGCTATTGACAAGCCGTCACTTGAGTCGTAATGAACACTCTGCCTCTACTTTCACCTCGCCAGACTAACAGCTTTAATTTATGATAAAGCAAACGAGAGACAACCTCCAGTTTTATTATACCCTCAGTGCTGTTTCAAATCAAGTAATTAGAAGGTCAAGAGGCAGGTCTAGAAAGCCAAATACAAATGCAAGCCCTCTGCGCTGACATTTTTAAAAAATTTTGACTGTTCAAAGAGCATTCTATCCATCCCTCTTCTGCGGAGCAGCGCAAGGCAGTTTTTACCACCGTAACCAATCTGAAACAGTGTGGTTCAATTCTTCGCTGAGTAATTCAGCCCATATGTTAAGAGAGATACCTAGCAGACAACGGCCCTTCCCCAGGCCTTTAATTTAAAAGAAAGGTACAGGTGAGTTTTAAAAACGTTTTTCCTACAGAAATTTTCACGTAAGAGTGACTTTTTTTTTCTTTCTTCTCAGGAGTACAAGAAACTTCATGGGATACCACAAAGAAACCAAGAGTGAAATATCTGAAGAGAATAAATAAGAAAAAAAAAAAGTGCTAGAACAGTGAGCTTAAATCCTCTAAAAGTTTATTTGTAATTTGACAAATAAACTATTCCTAGAATTGCTGAAGAACTAGTTTTTCTTGAATGTTTGAACCGACTGGAATAAAAGCACAAAACTACTGGTCTTTGGTGTATTGTTATATAAATATTTACAACTGGAGAGAGATAATTATGCTAATGCAGCATGTCTCCATTTTCATTATATCCTATCATCTTGAATTTAAATTTCAGTCAAAAGGATCTCATAACACCTCAGAAGCTAGTCAAAATCGTTCCTCAGCTAGATACAATGAAACCTAGACAATTGGGCATTCTTCTTGGGCAACCGTATGTCTCAAGGTACTTCAAAGGATACTCCAATGTACCACTAGAGTTCTGCTATATGTTGACTGGAAAATTACTTCCCATTAAGAAACTGGTTTTGTTCAGCCTTTGGTGAGTTGTCCTAGCCTAGCTTCACAACTGAAGATAAACCACTGAACTCCAGCCAGGTCTGAATAAAAGGCAGCAGCTGTTTAACACAGATCAACAGTTTAGGGAAGATAAACCACGAGTCCAAACGGAACAGTCGAGGAAGCCGAGCCGGAACGCGGCTGTCTGCCTGGCTGCTTTGACAAAGACCCTGCTCTTCTTCACTGGAGCGCCCGGGGAATGAATACGTGCTACCAATTTTCACAATCCCTCAGAGACAGCACTTTGTCTCATCCAAAATATTGTTGTTGCGCCAGCGCCCTGGGATTCACACAAATACCTCCCCAGGACAATACGGCGTCAGGAACAAGGAAGAGTGGCACCACGCTAACCCAGCACCGAGTCCTCCTGCCACGCGCTCTTATCAAACCACCAAGTCATTTCGTTCGCGCTTCCTTACCTAAACGTGGTGGAATTCGTGCACAAAGGTTTCTCTGACTACACCCAGACCCACAGTTCTCAACTACTAGTATTATTTCTACGTAGCACAGACATTAGGGGAGTTAATATACACAACGAAAATCACACCAGAATGGAAATTAAGGCAAAGGTCTCACAAAGGTATGCATAAGAAAACGCTGAGACTTTGCAAACACTTGTGCATCAGGGGAGATTTTAGCCTTCAGCATATACTACGTTTTGGTAAGCATGCCTTACATATTCAATGGTCTCTTAATTAAGATGCCGTTGTATCATTTTTCTCAAAGTAATTTTTGCTCTATCATGGCACGTTCACATAGCAAGTGCAATTATACTTAATGACATAAGTGGTGTAAATGTGTGATTATATAACCAGAACACGCAGAACATGTGGAACTGAAGAAACCCCGGAAGATACTGAACATATACATGAGATAATTAACGTAACTCTGCAACCTCCACTTTAGTTTTTAGAGACAATACCAAAGGAATCAGAGGTTTTCTTGAAAGAGCTGTTCAAATGACAATCCTTTATACAAACAATTGTAAGTAACTTCCACCTTCCCTGTTCCATAGTTGCTAATAGTAATTTAAATGTTTGTAGTGCTGACAGGGACGGAAAAGTCTGAATGACTACAGTGAAAGCAGAGATGGAGTTATATGGACATTCTGGTGAGTGAGAACTTCCTTCTCTTTCCACGTTGTAATGACCAGTCCTTCATAAATGATGCAGTTATGTGTTATTTGTTCTGATTTCAATTATTTGGTCTAGATGTCCAAATGTCCATAAGTTGTTTTCTCACAGTATGACTCAGTTATACACAGACAAGTAACATCATGCCAATATATCTACAGTAGTAATGAGAAGCACTTTGAACTGTGAATTTTTATCCTGGCTTATATGAAAAGTCTGAAGCTATTTTCCTTCAGACTTAAGCCCGAATCCCTCACAATTCCACTGTTTCTCCCTGACAACAGTCTTCAGGATCTATTTCCTCAAACTGGTGTTTACTGTATGAGGTTAAATCTCTTTTTCTCTACGCTGCGTACTCCCACCTAACATTTCCCACCACATACACAGTGAACCTGCCTTCTTCCCACTTCGCAGGTCAACAGCACCTGCAAAGATCCCTTTGCCATCTTTTCCCACAAGAAACTCCAACTCGCAAGCTTCCACCTTCCACGTACGCTCAGGTTAGCCGAATTCTTTACTAAGACACAGCTGAAATTGACGGCTGCCCCTTCGTTGTCCCCTCGCTTGCCTCCATCTTATGTTTACTACTTCCCTTATTTAAATGGGTCATACACCAAATGGGGAATACAAAAGGTCTGTAAACCTTGCATGGAAGCTTAAAAAATAATACAGAATATAGGCATCATAAAGGTCAGGAGGCAGTAAAGAAACATCAGATGCCTCTATTGCGCAGTGTCTTTTTAGACTGACATAGTTGATGTCTATGTGTAGCAGGCAAAAAGTAACTGGAATTGTAAACTTCAACAGGTGGCAGCAGGTAAGAGTGTGCTGCGTGAGAATATAAGAAACTGAACCTTTGAATTAAACATATTAGGAACTCTTTTTTTGTAGCATTACCTGCTGAAATGCCATCCAAACTCATAAGATTCAAACCACATAATATTCAGTGTTAAGCACTTCTTCAGCAAACCTTTGATGGGTTCTCAAATTTATGACCTTTTGACAAAAGGAGCTTAAGAGGATCATTATGAGATTTTTTTTTTTTAAATAATTCATTCCTTGATTCAGATGCAGCCACTGCAAAGCACAACAGCAGTTATCTTCAAACCACTGTTCAAAGATTGTTAAGCAGTAGAGGAAGCACTAAGGATATAAGGAAATCTGTGAATCAGTGAAAGATGTCGGTATGTAAGAGTGAAGATATACCAGCTGGGCTCCTGCTTCAGCTGGTTACCAGAGGGCCAGGAAGAAATTAGTCTCAGACATCACTTGAAAGAACACCTGGACATTAACCTGGGGCACCAATTCCCTTATGAACAAGGTAATCTTTGTTTCCTCACCGATACATCTAAAAACTAAATAATGACTATTAAAAAAAAATAAAAATCCTTGCTCCCAAGTGTCCTTAATCACTTAACTTCAATAAAGAAAAAAAGAAGTATTTACGAAAAGGCTGGGAGAGAACACAACAACAGGCTTTGCTCTAACTTTGGGATACAAGTGAAAGAAACTGCAGTAACATCTCTGGCCTTCTTCCCGAAGGCACGCAAACCTAGGGCTGCGTGGACAAACTAATTTGAAAGTCTGCATCTAATTTATTTCTGGTAAAGACAATAATAAATAGTTGGTGCTTTCCTCAAGCATTTGGCTCGTTGGACAAAAACAAAGCACAAGGTAATGGAGTTCACTGTTTGGACAAACGGAGCTTGTACAATGAAGACGATACTGGTTCTCAAAATAAAAACTATGCTGTATTTTGGCTAGTGGCTTGTACTTGCTCTTATTCAGAGATCTTGCCTTAGGATACAGACCGAGGACTCAACTTGTGTTTGTGCATTTAGATCATCCCCCCCCCCAAATGAGTATTGCACAATTTCCATAGACATCTATGAAATCTCACATATGGCTAAGTAGAAACTATTAGTGGTGTGTGAATCATATTATATTTGGCAGCATTGATATTTAGACTGCCAGACACCACCCAGTTCCAAACACAGGGCTAAACTTCTGCTTCAGTACTCCGGCAGACTCTGCCCTTCAGAAATCTTCAAAAGGAAATGCTAAAGAATTAAATGAAATCATTGCTTTTCCTCCTATATACAATAGCTTTTTGAAAAAAAAAAAAAGACAAAACCTCAATATATTTTTCAGAAGAAAGATATTCTGCTTACAAGATATTTGGTTGTTTTGCAAGCCAAAATAAAGAAAATGTTATTTCATTTATAAAAATGTTATATTTGCCTTCTGGTTTTTGGGGCGGGGGGGGGGGGGGAGGGAAGAGACCAACCTATTTCTACTCCCACACGGATATACGTAAAGAAAAATGTACTTGCCACTCAAGATAAAACAAAGCTGATAAAAATAATTGTTTTTAATGATTAAATTAAATACTTAAATTGCTTTTATTAAACTGTCAGTACACTTTAGAAGAAAATTCAAACTCCATTACAAAATTTGGCAGGAATCTGATTGCCAGTTTATTTTTTCTCTAGTTGTGTGTCACTTTCTTGGTATTTTCATCCTTCTGTAGGCAGCCAGCAGCATCCTGCCACAGCATCTGATGATGGACATTCTGTCTGCTCAGCTCGTCTGAACAAATTATTGCCGTAAAAATTTACATCGCTGATGACAGGTACCCTGTTCCTAGAGAAGTAGGAAACTCAGATAATATGCATGCAGGGGGACTGGGGAAGGGAAAGAAGGGGGAAGCAGACAGAAATGTCCCGCAAGCTGAAGAAGCTGGAAAAGCTCGGAGACATGAACTGTCAGCTCGAAACCAGCTAAATGCTGCTTATTCCTAACGTCAGATAATGGTGCTTCTCACTGGCTACAGAGCTTCCTGAACGAAACGTGGGTTACTGAAGTTGTAAAAGTCCTACAATGGTATTTCTCCAGCAGAAGGTTGAAAATCCGTAACTAATTTTACCTAATCACATTTTCAAATAACTAATTTTTTTTTTCTACTGCTGATTTCTGCAATAAAATGCACAGCATATTTTACCTTTCTACAACAAGATACTATTTCTTCCCAGTTAGTGCCAGTACTAACGCTAGTCTTTGCCTATCACCATTCGAGAGTATATACTGTGATTGCTAAAAGTCCATTGGGGTTTCACAGCTATATTTAGATTATAGCAAATTCTATTACTACCCCATAACAAACACATGCCAATTATGGAAAGACATATTTTGCAAAGTTTCCAAAGGTAGCCAGCGTATTCTTAACCTGCACTTTATGCCAATTTTCTTTTATGTTTTGAACTACTTTTCACCGTTGTCCTTCAGATGACATGGCACAGAACAGAACTACTGTTTTCTCTCAAGACAGATTTTCTTACCCTAGTGTTGCAACACAAATGTTACTCCAGCCAGAGAGTGGAGTCTTCCATTTTTGGGTCAGTCTTCATTTGCATGTTACGCACACACTAACGACGTATCTTTTATCCCTCCATCCGTTCATACTGGTACATGAAAGACACTTCCTAGAAAATCTTTGCTACGGCTTCTGATTCATGATGTATTTTATGGAAGACATATTTTAGGTTGTCTATCCTTTGATTTCCCACAGAAACTAATAAATAATCAACAAAAATATGATTAAAGACATTGCTTGAACTCACAGCCAAGATGAATACCAGCTAGTCGAAAATCTTTCTGATCCAAATCTGTTTATCTTAGAAACAGAATTCTAACTTGGGTTTTAAAAAGCCTGATGAAGGGTTGATCTAAGTTTTGACATGATATTTTCATATTCAAAATATCTCTTGAAATAAGAGGGAAAGGGTTATGAAACTTGAGATTATAGCGGGATGAAATAGAGTTTAACAAACTAGAAAAAATTATTTATCTCTAATTGCATTTCTCTAAAAAAAAAATATTTTGAAATCTTATTCAACAAGTACTTAAAGCAGTGTTCACAAGAACATACCGAGACTTTGTTTAGGTAACTGTAAGATCATGGCCAACAATAGATAATAGATTAAAAATATTCTAATTTATGTCTGACTTCCAGAATCAAAAGGTGAGGAAAAACTAAAATTAAAACTTCAAACCAAGTATTTCCTGTAATTCAATTCTCTGTAAGTCCATCTGTTTATCTAAACCTCTATTCCAAACTTCCCAAACATATTCAACAAATTAGGAAGTGGGCTTATATTATGTTTATTTTGAGACTATAGAAGGGACTTCTTCCTTCTCTAAACTTGCCTTTACAAGCATAGGAAAAACACAAAAGATCTGGTCAAAGAATATCATTTATCAAAACATATATGACCTCTAGCTTTTTTAAAGAAGTATTTATTTTCATATAGGCAAACCTGAGACACTTTTATAGATGTTATTGCTATCTGTAAATGCCCAAGATCTGACGCGCGAACCTTATATTTTGTCATGGAAGAATAGTTTTAGCTCAGAGGAACAACATCAACTAAGTAAACTGAAGTGGAACCACCAAAGGAAGGGATTCTTTGTAAGAAGCTGAGAAGTACTAATTACAACTTTCAATTGTTTTCTTACAAAAAAATTGCTAAATGACTAGTAACTATTAAAAAAGTTGTTTTACAACTCAGTACAATAACTACAACACTTGAGAGACATATATTTTTACCAATTCTGTATTACAGTTACCTATTTAGCCAATTCTGTACATTTTAGTGCTTTGGAAATAATTACTAATTATTTAAATATTTAGTAAAAATGACAACAAGTGTGATTTAGGTCTACATTTGGAAAAGAATTGAAAATGTACAAGATGACAGTTTTGGGAATAGTTATTTTTTAATTAAAATAAAAACAAAATTAGTGCATTGGATATATTACCCCCCACAACAATTCTTTATTTTTGTTTTTCATGTCCAGCAAGCATTTAGAACTTGTAGCTCAAGTCCTCTTACATATCCATTTATTTGAAGGTTAGAATAGGAAAATAAGCTTTCCTGCGTTTTCCACTCTCAATTGGTTTCTCAGCTTTGAATGAATTAGTCACTGAACTGAACCGTAATGAAGGAAAAACTCTCTGCATGCTGCTACTCCTGCCAAAAGCCAGCTTAGCACTTTAGCAGACTTGCTTCAGGTGTTTAACTCTTTCAATCATTTGACTTTAAAACTTCAGCTGTAAACAAGTGTGCTGCTTGCTTATTGTTGTAAACAAATCCTTTAAACAAAATACACTAGTATAGTGCAAACATATCATTTAGCTTGTGAGTAAATGTGATTTTAAATATACCTTATGCATGGAGGCTGGAGACATCTATTCTGTCTGTACGAGCTGCTCTTTGCAGGTAGCTAGCTAATGCCTTCTCACACTTCACAAAGAGACTCATCCAAACTGACTGAGGGAATTCCTGAAAGGACTACAAAATTTCAGCCAGAGCCCCCAAATCAGAGCACGAACCACAGACTCAGCCTTCTTCAATACATCAAATAGCTTCTAGTCCATAATTTAAAAAGCAATTAAAAATTATGGAAAGCACAACGGTCTGTCTAGGCGATCTCAGCAACCACTCTGTGGGTTACTTTGTCCCAAAACTGTGTAAACTAGATTTTAAAGAAGTATTTCTCTCTCTGTGGAAGTCCTTTGTGCATATTTCATATCACTTACGGTATTTAAGAGGAAAGCATCAACTACGTTAGGTGTCTCAGTACAATCGGCACAGAACTAAATGTCACGTACACTGGCACGTACAAGCACAAGGTAACTTCCATGAACTATAAAGAAGCAAAAGGATTTCCTAGCAGAGGATACAGACACTTGAAAGAAGTTGATTAAAAATTATTTTTGTGCTACGTATACTCAACAACTAAGTGGTTAGGAAAACGTATATTTTCAGTTTTTGTATATGAAAGTATAGGTCCTTTGTGGACCATTTTAACATAAGAATCTTAATAATTCAGCTTTACCCCAAATACTCTATACCTGCAAATATTTAAACCAGTATGCATCCCACCACCTGCTACAGTCATACATAGGGAGTTCGGAGTGGTAGTACAGTAAGCTGAAGATAAAGCTGCTGCAGATGTGCAAATTAGCACAGTGTTAACTGGAGATCTATTGTACTTAACGAAGGAGCCGGAGGCAGGTGTTACTGCGCATGAGTGATGAGCGTCAGGGGTGGGCCCTAGAAATCAAAGTCAAACTAAGCTTTGCTTACCTACTGCCTGTTTATAAGGGGTACAAAAAAGTGCTTTTTCAGTACAGAGTACCTCATAGCAACAGAATTAAAAATATAACTAAACTCAATGAATATACAAATATATTTACTGATTCCAAATAGTAACATTATTTCTTCCTATGCTCCTCTATTTTGTTTTGTTACCTTAAAAAAACAATTCTGGGATAACAAAATAAATAATTACACATCATGAAGGCATCATATAGAAAGAATATAAATGCCAACAGAAGTGCTAAGAATTCATGGTACTGATAACAGTTTTTGTTGACAAGTTTGTGAACAGCCACCTTATGAATTGTGCCATAAATCGTTATTAGCTGGTGTTGGCTAGCCATAAACATTAAGAGAAAACAATGAAACCGAGTATCTGGAATCCCAATTCCAAACCTGAATAGTACCAACATCCATTTCTACATAATTAATCCCTGGCATACATCTAATTTTCCATAAGATTATTAGGTCACTTCCACTGAAACGTGACAAATATGCTCTCTGCAATCCTAGATATTATTTGTAGCTCTGCACCTGAAACAAGCAAAATGTCTATGAAATTCCTGGTTGAAATCCTGGGTTTGCCGCAGTTAATAGCAATGTTTTCATAGACACCAATGTGGCCCTGAATTTCTTCATATTAGGAACCTTAAATGATGCAAAATATGAATAAAAATGGCAAGTTCGAGTGAAGACTAAAATACTGTCTGAATCATACTGTGCGTTTTGAAGATAAAAGGCTGAGTAGCAGCTGAGGAGAGTGAAGAAACTACATGGGGAAGCTCAGCA
Source organism: Aviceda leuphotes (assembly GCA_035590175.1). Classification (NCBI taxonomy): domain Eukaryota; kingdom Metazoa; phylum Chordata; class Aves; order Accipitriformes; family Accipitridae; genus Aviceda; species Aviceda leuphotes. The sequence continues at coordinate 25,855,880 of JAVJGH010000085.1, forward strand.
ACACAAATTCTCAAGTAAAGGCCCTAAATGGATTTGTACATCTTAAATCTCATTATTATTCACTTTCAAGTCAAGACACCAAAGTATCTTATTTGATACAATCCACCTTATTTCCACCGCATACTGCCATTCAAGAATGTCTGAAGCGTTTTAAAATTCTAAAAGCTAAAAAAAAGACTAACCATTGCATTTATAAAAACAATTTAATAACTATATTAGCAAAAAAGAAAGAAGAAAAAACCAGTGGCCACCTGTGATGACCACTGATCATACAGTAATCACACACTCCCTTCAACCACAGCCACTCCCGTCTCCAAAATAGGAACTATGTCTTTGAGAAATCTTTTTAGCCTGTATGAGCATAGTTAACTGTTTGACTTGTTCTGCAAGTTGTTGTTAATTGCTTTAATGTGAAAAAAAACAGTGATAATTAAATTATCATGCAGGTCTCCCAACCGTGTTGACAGTTTCAGTAAGAGAAACATCACATGAAAGTCCACTTTCACAGCGGAGTAACCCACAAACCAACCCTTGGAAATCGGCCATGTTGACACTAGCAGTCGAGAGCTGACTAAAATATGAAGTTAATGCAAGATAAGGTGCTATAGTAAAATGACAATTATGGTTCATTTCAATGATTACTTTCACAGCCATACAGAGAAGAAAAGACATCTAACGTACAACTTTTGTAAACCAGTAGCATAGTAAACTCATGCTCCTGTAGTAGGATGCCAAAATAAATATTTTTCTTTAAATTTTAGATCACTGCGTGAATTTGGTGGGGATCACTCTGTCTATATCATCTGGACTGACGCGACTTTATTTAGATTTTCTGGAGACAGAACTGAGTTCTTCATTGCCAAATACCTCAGATCATGCAGCACAATACAACCCCTTTGTTCCAACAGAACATTTAGTCATTCTGATTTTCAACTGTCTCTTCTGGAGGTGGATTCGGGGTATATGGATTTGCACAGGTGGATTGCCCAGTCTCTCAATACAGTCTTTTTTTCCTCTTCAGCCCTGTTAGACTTTCCGTGGTACATTTCGGAGCCGTACGAGATGAGTTCAGAACACAAATCCTACCACTTGTAAAGAGCACCTACACACTAGATCCCCCCCCCGCCCCTTTGAAACTCCTTGACTTAGTCTTTAACGTGTCTTTCCTACCTTTCTGAAGCGGGCTAAGCTAAGGAAACCCATGTCCTAGCTCGTTGGCTAGAGGGTATTACTGGCACAGTGTTTGTCTCTACCATGAGGACCAGGCATTCAAAGAGAGTTAAGACCACCCCCTTGGTTTGGGGCCAGAAGGTTTAACCCCAGAACTTGCTGCTACCAAAAAAATCTGTGATGTAAACTAGAAAGCTGCCAAAACAACATTTGCGCGGGCGCTTACAAATCAAATAAATTGTTTCATTTGCAACTACACTTTACCGTAAGCGCAGAAATATTAGGCTACTGATTTTTATTGTATATTTCCACGCAGTGGTGGGAGCAGTATTTCCTGTAGAAGAAACTTCAGTGAAAACTTGCTCTTTCTCGTGGCAGGTGAAACAAAAAGCGAAATGAGGCCAGTGACGATACTCATGCTACCCTTCAGAAGCATAAAGAGCCCCTTCTGCACTAAAATACCGCCCCCCCCATATATACATATATACACACACACATATATGTACATAAACGCTGTATGTACATGGAGTTTAAGACAAGCTTAGCTAAAGTGATTTCGGTTGCTTTCCCACATGTCGCTATCGGGCACGAATGGGAGCTCCGTTTAGCAGCTAGGATTTCGGCTTGCCAGCTGACCTAGCCCAGAGGAGCGTAACCGCTGCCAGGTGCCAGGGGTGTTCCGCCTGCCGCCGCCCCCGCAGCGCCCAGCGCGGGATATCCCCAAACCAGCCTCGGAAGGCACCACGAGCTGCCTTTATTCAAACATCTTCTCACACTTACTAACCCACTTCTTATTTGGGATACGAATATACTAGCACAAAGTCTAGAAAACCTGCTTCTGAATTTGTGTAACCAAGATTGTGCTGCCCCAGGATTTTGCGAGTCCCCGCGGCCAGCCAGTGAGATGTACACGGCATGTGTACAATACCCCTCCAGCTGACTGGTTTGTCGGCAGAGACCACCTTCGGGGGGCTTTTGGAAAGCCCTGTTTGGCCTTTTGGAAAGCAGGGCCTCCAGAGGAGAACATACCCCACAGGGCACGGACGGCGTGTCGGGCTCAAGGAGATGAGGAAAGATGGGGGTCATTTCAGCCTTTCTTTTCACTTCTCCGTCCTCCTCCCCTCACTCATAATGGCACCAGATTTACCCTTTTTGCTTGCAAGCAGCATGTTACGTACAATGAAAATCCAAATAGGAGAGAGTTCTCCTTGAAGTCTTTCTAAATGTTTCAGATAGAAGAACTAGAAGCTCTCCGAGTTTAACAGCACGGATTCCATTTCCAGCTGTATTAAACACTGGTCTTCAAGACTTCAAGTTATTAGAAGCTTAACCTAATAATCACAAAGAAACTATTATTACACTATTAGAGAAACATGTCAACTGTGTTTACACTTTTTTAGAAACTATGCGTTAATGAGATGCTATGCTTTGTGTTCAGACAATGCCCAGTAGATTATGTCTGTGTCCTACAAATCCTGCCATTATAAAGTACAAAGCATAAGCATTTTATCACTCTTATAAAACATTCAGCAAGATTTTCTTTCAAAAATAACACTTTTTTTTGGACTGGAGTAACAGCAAAAAAAGGACACCTTCTTAGCTGACATTACAGCACTACCTAAATAAAACGGATACTGAGGTTCACATTAACATGATAAACATTTGGAACACAGAATTTGATTATTTCAGGGGTCTTAAAAGGTTTTTTGAAGAGCGAGACATAAAATAAAAGAAATAAAAATGTAAAATAACCCACTCTTTTGCTATAAATCATTGAGCTGCTTTTCCCAAATCCATTAATAAAAATAGTGATTGTATTTCATGTTACAGTTATCTACAAAAGACCATTCTTAATTGCTCTTAAGGCATCATGTTTTATTTTAGCCAGGTTCACATTTTATTATAGAAGACTAATGGGGCATAGACTCACAGCAGAACTTATTTTAAACCTTGGACCAGTCAACTATAAAAAGGGTATAAAAATAGTTATAGAGGCAAAATAAAAATTAAAAACTATAGCTAAGCTTTCAGATTTACAGGTGTAATAAAATGTGTCATAAACTTTTGCTTTCATTCCAAAGCTTTGTCGTAAGAACACGCAGAATCTTTCTCCGTTTCAGAAGTGTATGTTCAAATGTTAAATCTTTCTGGTTTCATTTTTAGTTTATAGTCTTGCTTGGGTACATGTAATTTCTTAAAATTTATTGCTATTTCATTAAATACCCTTGCTGATCAGAAAGCAAGAGTGATAAGCAGGAGAACCATTACAGGATAATAATAATAACTTAATGGCATTTCTCGTTAATGAGGTAATAACAAGAGGCCTTCAGGCTTTCTGCTTCAAAGTTTATTTAACCAAACTACTTTTGTTATTATCTTATTAACTAGAACCCTCAAGTTGTCATTGTCCTAATAATAATTCAAAGACCTACTGGATTCATTTATCAAATTAGTTAAGGAATCAAATAATAAGTTGGAGCTAAGAACTTGTAAAACCTCACAATATTAGACAGAGATGACCTTGTGTTAATACTGAGTTAGTGCTGATTTGAGACAATAGGTGTTGCTATGCAGTTTGCAGCAAGATCTCTCAGAAAAGACTGAAATCCTAATCATTTAACTTAGGTAAGTTTTTTCTAGATAATCAAAGAAATTAGCACTTGTAGCCTCAAAAAACTCTAGCTCATTTATGCCATCTTGCCTATTTGCTTTTGCTTATTAGTTGCAGCTGGATACCATTCCATTTTATTTCCAAACTTAATTGTATTGATGTAGCTGACCTGCAACTCAATTACAAGTTTCTTGATATTGAGGATATGATTTGAAAAAACAGTCATTTTAAAAGAAAAAATTCAAGTTAAACTTCATCATCACAGTAGAAAGTGATCTGAACAGTCGGAACTATGCCAGACTTGTCGGGCTGGCTTTCTTTATATATTTCCTAACCTACTCTTGTAGGTTTTGAGGTCTATAATTAATTCCAAAGGTAGTTTATTTTAATGGTAAAACCATGTCTTCAAATGGCTAGCATGGTTTACCTGCCAAAGAGCTGCAGAAATAACACTATCGGCTACCACGGCAACAACAAATAAGTGAGACAGGGAGGGTAAAAAAAAAAAAAAAAAGAAAAAAGAAAAAAGTTTTTTTCTACAGGATTAAGTGTACATGAGTATTTTGGAACAATCTGGTAGCAAAGAGGCAAAAGGACTTGACTGAAAGTCTACTGCTGGCAAGGTGCACAGACACCAGTGGGTTTTGCTCGTCTAAGTAGAAACTGCGGTTATAGCCATGGAAGTACCATCTCTTGTTCACAGAACGGGCTAGTTCTTTAGCACGGTGCTACAATACTCAGTTTTATGTACTATTTTGGCAGGTTGCATTCTGCTAAAGGTGACAGGTTTTCAGGCTGAAGGAGCTATGAAAATCTCTATCTCATGAACTGAGTGTAGTTTTTCTGATTGTTCTGCTCCATTTCTGGTTGCACTAGAATTAACCAAGGCGAATTATTCATGTGAAAATATTCTTATTTCCTAGGTGAACAGTAAGTCCTCCATGGAGAAAACTGCTTAATTATGCACATACGCAGAATGACGTGTGCAAAAATGAATGTGCAATAGATAGCTCTATTACCCCAAGATATCAGCAGCTAACAGGTTTATTTCTAATTCCCCGTCATACTCTCCTGCCACAAACACTTCTAAACAGAAGAATCTTGAACTGGCTCAGGTTTGTTCCCAGCAGGCATACTTGTAAAGATAAAAAGAATAAGATTTTTTTTTCCCCCTACTTATTCCCTATTTTGGTAGCTATTAAGGAGAAGGGCTAAGGAAGGAATGGAATGTTTAGCCCAGCACCACAGTCTGATCTTGCAGAAAAAGAAAACAAGAGCAGTCAAGAAAAGTAACTATGTTCCTATTTCTGGGTCTAAATTTCCATGCCAGGTTGTCTTTTCATGTCTGGTTCTCAAAGTTTTCCTGCTCTTAATCTTTCTTGCTAAAAAACTTGTTTTGTTTTTTCATCCTACAGCTTCTGGCAGCAAGTGGTATGTAAATGTTCAGTAGCCCATCTGAACCCTGCTTCAGAACAAAACAATTTCAGTTTCTAAGTGTCTGAATTACTTTAACTAAATCTGAGGATTTACCTATTGAAGCTTGAGCAGCTCCCTTTCAACTCTGAATGAAGGAAGAATTATGAGACTGGAGTTATTCAATGAGAGCTATCTGTCCTGGCACTTAATCAAAGGGATTAGGATTTGGAAAGAAAAGCCTACAGGTGATCCTCCAGGAAGCATACCAAGCAGTTATCAAAAACATACAAGTTCAAAGCAGCTCAATTTTCATATGTTAAAAGTATTTGGATGAAGCCCCAGGCTTGTTTCTAGGTAAAGAATTGTGTTAAAGCTGTTTGTACTTGCATACTTAGTAGACAAGTGAATGCAATAGCATGTGGTGAAGCAGTACTAGGTCCATCTAACCCTGATGTAACACAATAAATCAATCTTGTTGGGCGAGTGAAACACGATCTGATACGGAGTCCAGGTTTCAGTGCTCTTGCCTCACTCCGGCAGTCACAACAGACACCCATTTACCTCTTCAGCGAAGAAAGCTGCCATAACGTAAAGGGAAAGATGTGCCATGCTACACCAAGTGCTTCAACAACTGCGATTAATCACGTAGCTATGTTCTCCCCCTCCACACAGTATTTTGAATTTAACATATATTCTCTATCTTTAGTTTGTAGGTCTATTTTTAAACTATTAAAACACTAATAATCAGAGATCTGTCTTAGTCAATTAGTGGCGCCAATAAGCAAAGTTAACGTTGAATCGTAAGTCAACTACCCTGATTTCATTTACCTCAAGCCTTACATCACGCTGGCACAGAAGGGCAGGTCAGGGACGACGAACGGCATGTCCCACTGCATTGCCAAGAGCGGAAGGAACACTTGAGCGGCGGGGCTGGACCGGCTGCGGATCCAGGGCAAAGTGCTGAAGAGCTATAAACCTCACCGCGCCGGCCGCGGGCAGCCGGACTTTACCGGTAACCAGTGGAGACACGGTTGTCCCGAAAGAGACGCAGACAGACAGAATCCGCTGCACATAGCCTGCTCCTACCGAAAGCCCCCATGAATCACCCAGCTTGGGGCCACACAGAAATTAATAAAACGCCAGAGGTTTTAAGTATGTATATAGACATCTCTCTCTCTATTCGTACATCTGTATATACGCACAGATCTCTCTCTCTTTGTACATCTATATACCTCTCTCTATAAATCATTGTCTCAACTTGAGGGCAAGTACTTCACAGCCCGTCCACAGGAAAGGAGAATGGCACTGATTTCCCCAAAGGGAAAAAAAGTATTTCCACGCAGAAGGGAAGGAGGGGAAAATGTGTTCAGCGTCCCAGCTTTCAGTCTTCACCTGATAAGATTTAGAAAAAACCCCTTTGCGTTTCTCCTTTCCATGTTGTTAGTATTACCTCCCTACCGACATATCGTACGTATGACCCTGCGTAACAGCCAACCGATCAACTGAATTCTGGGGGGGGGGGGGGAGGAAAGATTTCTGCATCCACCAATTTCTCTGGCAAAGTAATGAAGAAAATTTGGAGTATCTTATACAGCAAAGGTAAACGGACCAGCTTGGTTAACACAGAAGCAAAAGAGAAATTCTATGAAATGACAAAGCTTGGATTTACACAGTGTATGTGCAGAAAGTACTTTAAAACTAGACGTTTAAAATACTCTATATGCTTACAAAAATATTAAGATTTGTCAATATTTACAAAACTACTTAGTAATAATTTTTAACCAAGACTTGGATTGTGGATTTTTCATGGGGAAGTCCTAGTCTTAGTTAATTTAAACAAATAAGGGGAAACAAACAAATTATGGATTTGGAGAAAATTGTTTTGAGTGGGTCATCACAGATCATTCAGAATATTTGTTACACACTCCTGAAATACAAACCTTGTACCAACTGCAAACTGCAGCAAAGCTATCAGGCACAACTGAGAAACAATACCATAATACTGACTCTCTGTGGCTTCCTATCATCTCTGCAGTAAATTACCCATTTAAATACTCTTCAGAGACAATCTTGAAGTCCTTATTTCAGCTAAATCCACACTTAAGAGCAGCAAGATTATGCCTAAGTTATTTAATAATGAGGAATTTGAATAAATTTAAATTTATATTCTGATTCTGTCTCCATATAATCTCACATGCTTATGTTCACAGTTGTAGTATCAGGGCCTTAAACTTCCATAGGAACAAAATAAGAAGAAAAACATGCAACAGTTTTCTTATGTGTCCTTCACAATTATTCTCTAAAAAGGCAGAGTTATTGAACAGAAATATATATTGAAACAATAAAAGTCTACTAAAATACACCCTTGCTCCAAGTAAAATACACATAGTTTATTCTGGACTTCTGTTTATATAATAAGTAAAACTAAACGAGTAAGAAGTCTTACCTAATTAATGCCGGTTTCAAGGCATTACTTTATCAAAAAGTTGTGCACTATACTGCAGAATAAACATATTTGTGCTTAATATTTTTAGCCTACTGATAGACAAATTGGCTATTAAAAAAAAATTTGAAAGTCTTAAAAGATACTAGTCATCTTTAGGGAACTGTCGTGTACCCTAATTCACTTACATATTTCACTTAGGACTTGACTTACACCTGCATCAAGGGTTACTACTCTCAATCCTGATATTCTGCTAGACACTATTTAAACAAAGCGCAGTAATCAGCCATGAGGAGCGTACAGTCAAAAAAGAAAAGGCCAAATAAGGCAGGAGGAATTCTGTGTTATGATTATAGTAGTACAGAGACATCAAGTACCTTCCCTAAGTACCTGTACAAAGACTAACGGAAAGCTGGAATTGAATCCATACCTCTTATCCCTCTCTCCAGAGCACAGAAAAAACCCCTATCAAAGCCAACAACAGCTGAGGGCACTCAGCACTTTGTAAGATCAGCCCAGCAAGAAGTTCATCTTTCTTTAAAATAAAGCTATTGAAAGCCAAATATCACTGTCATTCATAATGGTGTAAACCCACAAGATTCTTTATTTCAGTGGAGGACCTTAGAGTGGAATTTGGCTCTGGAAAGAATCAGTTATTGAAACTGATGCGTTTGGTAAGGAATTTTAACTAACTTCAACAGAGTTCCTTTGGATTTACACCAGCATAACAGTGTACTTGTCCTTGTACAACTAAAATAAAAGGCTATACCACTTAGCTCCCCATGCTGTCTCTCATAAAAATAGAAAGGGCTGTTACCATCACAACATAAACACTGGAATACATCTTGTGTACACTATTTAAAAAAAAAAAAAAAAAAAAAGAAAGATGCATTGCATGATTGCTACAGTTCTATTCTTATGTCTTTTTGCCAAAAAGAAAATATGGCTTTAATATAAGTTTACATCTGCGTGGTATTACATGCATGTAAAACAGATGTAACCTAATTACATTTTCATTTAAATTGCTAAATAGCTACTTAAAGTAAAAAGCTAAAATAACATACAAACAACAGTTACTATAATAACAAGTGTACTTAGAATTAAATGGAAGGGATCAAAGCTACAGCATACAAAATTTGAGCTGGTCTTTGAAAAAGATACAGTGACATAACAGCGCTGTATTGATTTACTCAGTAATTTAATGTCTCTACAACTCAGCCAGAAGACACATCTCAGTTTAGCAGACACATGGAGGAAAATTCAGAGAGTTTATACAAAGACTTTGGGTCTCATAAAGATTAGACATACTCTACTAGAGATTACATAGCAAAATCCCGAACTGGAAATCAGAATACCAATGCAATACAATCAACTTGATTACAGTTTTAGGCAGACCTGTCTGAACTGGCTGGACTCAGAAATCATGTCCTAACAGCGCAATAAGAGTGTGCTTTTTTTATCTTTAGCAGAGAACTGCAGTCTTCAGAAGAGATACTGCATTTATTTCTACTTCTCTCTATGCAAACATACGTTCATTAGAGCTAAATTTGGGGGACTAACCAAAGTATCGTGAGTACAGTGGAAAGACTAGAGTCAACTTCCCTGGGTATTTAAAGAAGGGAAAATGAATCTCATTTTCATTCAAACATATTTACCAGAAAGGGCTAAAATTTCAAAGCCTGGACAAAAATACAAAAGGATGACTTGCATTGGTAAGGCGCATTTAGAGCGTATGTGGGATAATAAGGAAAAGGAAGTACAAATGCAGGATTCTGGATTCCTACTGTCACTATCAGGAACTTAAGATAGAGGTAACATTTTGTATTAATATATTTCCATTACATGCAAATAGCTGTGACTTCTAGTAGAGTACCACTTTAGGGGAAAAGCAATTATACATTTTTATCTGCAATAAATCCTATCTTTTAATCACCTTATTTGTTCACATTTTGTATTTTACAGAGTTTGCCTTCCGCATACTTGTCTTTCCAGGCCAATTGTACAGACTTTTGCAGGTGGACATAAGATAGTGAAATTTCTATCTACCGTCATGAAGCAGCTCTTATGTAGGTTTTGTGTGTACATCTACACTTTGCTAGAGACTGTTCTTTGTATCCTATTACCTCTTTTATTTACTTGTTAGGTTGTGTATGACTGATGAAGCTTCAACAACCTGATAAGCAGAGCTTTGTAGGAACATGCAAAAGCATGTCAATTTTTTCTCACAAATTCTTTTTATACCAAACAGTTAAGGAAATTCTTGAATATTTTTTCAGAATAATGCTGATGTAAACATTCAAGTTAAACTGATGCCTTCAGTACCTGTAGGCCACTTATTACTGGTTGACTTGACTTCAACTTTGTCCTCTTTAGAAACACATTGGGGCAGGAATGATGTGCACCTGCTTCTTTGTTAAGAAAAGAAAAGACAGTGACATTCACACGCGACTTCTGCACAACAAAGTGATAAAGGTAGCAGCTCTTCAGCATGAAGAAACTTACTGAAATATTCAAAATTCACATTATTTTCCCCTTTCCCAAGTTCTTAATTTTATTTAGTTGCCTCTTATATAATTCGTTATAAGTCACCTGAATTTATGATTCTGTTTTCCCCTAATCTGGCAGACCCTAACAAATCCCCTTAAAACTTCTCAGTAGGAAACTCAAGCACCAGTTTTCACAATCCACACAGTTTGTTTTGCATATGAATACACATATGTTGTCTCAAGTTATTAATTGCTTAAAAAGAATATCTACAAACATCCAAATTCCATCTAGGAATACCAGCAGCAATCTAACCAGATTCCAGTTTGACTGAGGTGGCCACACCTCTTGTCCTCTCATTACTTGCCTTGGAATTTTAATCTTGAATTATAGCAAAAACTAAGGAATAGCACAACTGAACCCGTGTTTCATCTACCAGCAGTTTGAAGGCAGGAGAGCAAGTTAAGTAAAGAGCACAAGCTATTTAACCTTCCCACTTACACAAACCGTATGTAATTTGCAACAGAAACTTGGGGATTGTGAAAGTGATAGAGACACATTTGAGACAACTTGAGTTCCCAACCAGGTCAGCAGAAGTTCAGATTGCTCAGTATTTAATTACAGGTACTCAGTATGTGTCGAGCTCAGGACCCAAGTGAAGTTCTCATTTAGGGTCCCCAAAATCTGTATTCCTTCATTTCTGCTTTATTAATAGTCTACTCTTCTCTTGCTTTTATGCATCCAGACATCACTACCAGAGGTTTAATATTCACAGACAAGTACTTAATGTATAATATACACTTTGATTCTGTAAAAAATCTGACCTTGAAACCAAAAGTTCAAACTAAAACACATTCTGCTGCTAAGGCACAAATGAATTTGGGGCAATATGGAAAGTCAGGAAGTAGATCTGAGTACTCCCAGCGGCCACTGCGCATCGGGAGGAAATAGGGCTGCTGGGAAGTCCTATTATTAGTAGCCTATCTTAAAAAAAGAGCTCAAATAACATCGCCAACATTAGGTGCAAGAAGGTTCTGAACCAAAGGTTTGGTCGTCTTCTGCAGCCTTTATGCGACCCAGGACGAACCGGAGTCTTGGCCGACGAGAGCAGGCTGCCGAGATGGCAGAAATTCCTGGCTTACAAACGCGTAACGTCGCACACCTCTCCTTTTGGGCACTACGGCTAAGTACATACAGGCTGAAGTACATTTTTACATGGTTTGGTATTACACGTGGATCAACCGGAAAAAAGACACTTTTATCTTGCAGAAGCACAGCTTTTTTCTTTTTTTTTTTCCTAATTTGAAAGAAATTATCTTCATTAAAAGAAACATTAATTAATTTACCAGGCAGATTTTATTCTGGTGGTCTCTTCTGGATAGAATAAATCATCTTTCTGAAAACTTCAATTTTTGCATAATACTGAAGCCCTATATTACTGTTTATAGAAAACTTGTGATCTTTTGAAATAAGAAAGAATTCTGTGTGTTTTTTCCACTGGAAAAAAGCAACAGTAGTTACTTTCTCATGAGAGGTCCAGTGTATTCAGTAATACGCATTAGAACACTGACACTTCTAAAGGAGGAACCAGCCTCTGACCCTATTTTGAAGTGCCAATACAACTTTAGTGCTTGTGTTTTAAAATATTTATTTCCTTCATGGATATTTTATGTATACATCTCAGTCCCCCAGCAGTAAATATTCTTATTTTCACATTAGCAGAAACCCAAGACTAACATGATGCTCTAATATGAAAGAGTTACCTTCTTGGAAATCAGACTGTCTACTGTCTTAAACTCAGAATTAAAGCAAAAAATCATGTGTGCCTTTGATGATGGACAGATGTAGAATCATAAACATGGAAATGCAAATTCTTCACTGAAATGCTGAAGAAAAACCTCTTTATATTCTTCTCTATAAGGGAAATATCCTTTGTTTTGAATTGTTGTTTTCATGCTTTGAGATAATTTATATCACTTTCCAACTTAGCTCTATTTCCTCTATTATATATAGCTCATTTTTTTTTTTTTTTTTTTTTGGAAGGGAATATAGAATACTGATTATCAGAAAGCCAAAAAACTGACCTAGTGAAGAATTTTTTTTTTTCCAATTACCAAGTCATCACACTTTCAAGTGAGTTTCTCTCCCTCACAAACAATAATTACACTTCTGAACGCTGCCAGAACAGAAGCCAACAGCTCTGCATGGAAATCTGTTAACCATGAATCGGTAAGCACCAGCATAGTGGAGCTGCCATTTTTTTTTTTCTGTAATGCCTTCTACACAATGAAAATCAATACTGTCTGACAGGATAAATCACTACCAAGAAAAACACTCCACCTCCTGACACAAGCTGCCTTTCGTAACACAAGAACAAGTCCAGTTACCCTCAAGATATGTATGCACTTTTGTTCCTTAATGGTCAGTGTACTCCAGTAGCGTGTCCTTTTGATCATATTTTGTGTCAACTAACTACTAACTTCCCCCTTCATGTTCATGCCCTTTTTTTCCCCATCTTTCCTTCTCTTTTCACTCATTTTTTCACTCCTTATTGGCAAAGCCCTCCCAATACACTGATGTTTATTATCATGAGACACCCTCCCCCCCCCCCCCCAGTATTTTAGATCTCAACTTCGTCTTCAATCTTTACTTCAATTTTTATTCCTCCTATATGCATTGAATGTCAGTTTACTACCACTTTTTCAAGTTCCTCTCCACCTCCTTTCTGATGACCTCAGCTTGGTCCACCTTTTGTTCACAGAAGTTGTAATACTTTCCTCGAAAATTTTTAGAGCCTTTCCCATTTCCATTCTCCTTTACATCTTTATTGCCCTTAATCTTGCTGTGCTCACAGCCCTTGAAATCTCTTTGTGTCTGAGCATTTAAGATTCATTTGATATTCCCTTCCACATGTCTTCTAGCAGGTCCTTGTCCTCCCATGAGCCATTCTTGGTCCACTCATCTCTTCTAATAACCAGTTCCTTCATAGGGCATTTATTAACTTTTCCTTTCCAACATATTAAACCCTTTGCTGTCTATTGATTTGACCCCACTGTCAAACTCGCATCACGTCCCTGACATCTCTTTGTGAATTTCTTATCAACTTAAAAACTTTAAATGACTGATCCATCTTCTACAATCCCTTGAGTCCCTGTTTTTGCATGTTGGGTTAAGGAATTCAGAAAATTACTTCATGGCACACAATGAACATACAGTAACATAAAATGTGTAACATTTAATCTACACTATTAATTAATTTGGGAGCATACATATGCAATTACGAGCTGATCAGGCTGTTCCAAAGGAAATGAAGAAAGCTGTCCCCCTTCTTTGTGAAATTTGATATTGCAAGACATATTCCTCCTTTTGTTCATAAGATTCAGAGATGTTCCTCACCTCCGTCTTTCTTGTCCTTTCTATACTGTGTTTTATCTTGACATCATGCAAGTCAATATTAACTTACTAGTTTGATAAAGTAAAGCATGTAACTTTTTACTGAGCTGTTAGAAACGTATCCTATATATTCATATGCTATGTAGATATAAAGTGGCTACATCCAAGATAATACGCTTCCAGAGAAATGCCAGACCCAGATCAAGCAGTACATAAGAATACAATCTTTCTGAATTTTCCTCTAGAGGATGAGATAAAATACCAAACTAACTTTACCTATTTACATTTGGGCTTCTGGAACCTGTGGGGATAGAAAAATACTCCCATGAACTGTTTCTTTGACTGATTTGCATGTTACATCAAACAAGCAGATACTTATTTTTCCCATGTGTGCATAATCAAGAAGACGATCAATTCCCAAACTTGTAAAACAAATTTAGAATTCAGTCACACACTTATATTTCACTTGGTTCTTTATATATAAATCTGTTGAAACAAACCTCTGCCTAAAAGGCTAAAAGAAATATTATTTTATTAAATAGCACATGGAAAAAAGCCTAGCAATTTCAAAGACATAATATGGAATGAGTAGCAGGGATAAAATGAAAAGAATAAAAGTATCGAGAGATCCTTCTGGGACCCTTAAAGTTTTATGAGAATAGCCTTAGTGAAAGATCTCTGAACATGTAAATGTAAATTAATTGAAGAAATTGAATCTTTACCTGCATAAATTTGTTACATTTAACAATTAAAATATATTTAAATGTTAATGATCTAAAATTTAAAATGTGCCCCCTATTAACAGCAATGAAACCCTCTACAGTTTAATCAATATTAATGAAAGAAATATGTTAAGGTAACAAAAGCTAGTGCATTAGTAGCTATTGGGGAACAGGATTTTTTTAAAATTAAGTTTTCTATAATCAGACAGATTATAGCATCAGATAGATGCATATTGTATAAAAGAAAATCTGCAAAGGATGATTTTAAGAAGAGAGACTAACAATTCCATATATGCTCTGGAAGGTCATTCATTATTAGGGATTGTTACCTTACATACAGTAACCAATAACGTGATATCGGAAGTTGAACAAGCAACTCTTAAGAAGCTGAAGAATGACATTTAAAATAATCCACTTATCACTACCTAATACAAGCCTCTTGTACGCATCATGTCAGTAGCAGACTTGCTGCACCCAAAATCACTAGGCAGCAACCACCCATGGAAATGAAGCAATTATCAGGTGTCTTATACTGCATCCTGTAATTGTGTCCCGTATTTGAATTCATCAGGTTTTTATACAATTGTTAGCAGTACCTGCTAAAACACACCTCCTACCTGTCAGATACATTTTTCTATTAAATGATGGTTTTCTGTTTGTTATTTGTCTTCATCCACAAGCTGCTACATCTATATTTTCATATAAGTACTCATGTTTTTTGCAGTGGCTTTTCAAGTTTACACATAGGCTCTTTTTACTTCCCGTGCACAACTGTCTTATTTCCCTCCTACAATTTTCATATCTCAGGAGGGAAGTAACCTCAAAATTGTGAGTGGCAGGTAAATCCACACAAATATTAAGACTTGATTGTGAAGTAGTCTTCAACACGAGACCTTCTAAGAATCAGTTCACATATTACTAATTCCTCTTTCGAGACTTGACTCCTCTCCCTAGCAGCAGAAAGGGAGAAGGTAGGTACAGATGAGACCAAATTCAGGCAAAGAAAAATGGAAGACCATTACTGATAGATTTTGCATCCTGGGAGCCAGGATGCCGTTGTAGGATATTCAAAATCCATCTCAAACCTGGGCGTCTAAAAGGGCTTCTAAGATTAATTTCAACATTATTGACTTCAAGGACAGGCGGTGGAGATGGAGACGCAGAGTCATTTTAAGGCACTGCTATTCAAGGGCACGTATCAGACTAGCCTTCGCTTATGGTTCCCCATATGACCAAAGATTTGGCCTAACAAAAAAATCATATCCCAAGGTCTTAAAAAATCCCATGGAACTTTTTACAAACCCCAAGTCCTGTCCAACGTCCAGCTTGAATTATGCTGCACAGTGTATGCTTCTTCCCCTGTAATCTGAGTAAGTTGACTTTCTTATTTCTTGCCCTACCTATATAAAGAAGGCACAGGCTGGCACTAAAATGAAATGATAGCCACTGTATGCAAACAAGCCTTCTGAACTAAACACTAATATAAACTTCTATATACCTCTTCAGTCGCCTGTTTATAAGGAGTCTTGCTAGCACAACTCCTGAATTTAACGTCTGTATAAGTTTTTTATATCCAAGGTATTCCAGACAGAATATAACCTCAGTTTAGAACAGATACTTGTGAAGTTCCTTCACATGCACACCGATATCTTGACACCAGCATTCTGCCTAGCAAAGAGATGACAAATGTCTTTGTTCTTTTACCCAAGGCAGGTAAATAAACTCTAATCTGACTTCAGTTCCACCTTGTATGTTTAATGAAACACACAATTAAATGAAGATACAATTTTATATCTTAATAGTAGATGCTAGACATCTACTGTGTTATGAAAATAATAATTATTTATCATGTGTATGTAAGTTCCTACATTTCACTTCACAAAAA
This sequence comes from Aviceda leuphotes, assembly GCA_035590175.1. NCBI lineage: Eukaryota > Metazoa > Chordata > Aves > Accipitriformes > Accipitridae > Aviceda > Aviceda leuphotes. Next base: position 25,872,004 of record JAVJGH010000085.1, read on the forward strand.
ATACACAGGCTTTTAAGCAAATTAGAAGTAAAAATCCCATTCAAACCAGGAAGAAAAGTGAACTCATTCATATGAATATGGCGATGTTTGCATATGATTAAATGCCAAAGCATGAAGAACTAAACAGTTTTAGTTCCCCTCCTCAAAGCAGATACACTACAATTAAGAAACATATAAAGAAGAGTGATATGGAAAGGACTCCGTATGAAGAATGAATAGAGAAAGACTGTTCAGCATAGAAAAGTGATCAAAAAGGGGAGATGAAATGAAACTCAATAAAATCATGGATTAACCACACCACCCCCCCCACTTACATACTGAATTACATTTC
>JAVJGH010000085.1:25872434-25885394 GCA_035590175.1 Aviceda leuphotes
CTCAATAAAATCATGGATGAACGACACCCCCCCCGCCACTTACCTAGGGAATTACTTTTCACTGTTTGCTAATAAAAAAACCAAACAAGCAAAAGTGGATAGGATTTTTGGTTTGGTGGTATTTTGGGTTTTTTGCGGGGAGTGTGATGGGGTGTGGTCATAATCTTTAGTATGTAGTGCAACTGCTCAGAACAGAATATTGAGGCTATTAAAAGTCTACATAAGTAAAAAAAGATTGCATAAATTCACAGAAAAGAAGTATCTCTGCAGGACCATTAAGTGCAAGGATACCGCCTTTACATCAGAAATTCTGTTAGCCACAAACTACTGGGGCTAGATCAATATCCCGATAGAGAATCACAATATACCTCCCTTGTTCTAATTTTTTTTCTTTTGCTCTCTGCTGTTGTCCAGCATTGTATGACACTGAGCTAGAAAGATCTCTGGTCTGACCTGGCCTGGTAAGCACCATGGGCGAAGGAGAGCAGCGCAATAGATGATTACAGCAGCACTTCAGCACTCTTTTTTTCCACTCTTCTTGTTGATAAGACACATTCTTTTTTACATCATTGTATTAAAACCATGAATGGAGACAGTATTAAAACAACAAGCAAGGACATTACTTTCGAGTTATTAATCTTGACTTGCATAACTATGATATTCAGAATACGGGTACTTGGTATGCAGACCATGCATGCACTGTGGTACTCACTGAACGAGGGACCACTGGGAGCAACTGGAGAAACTAATGAGCTACAGCTGAAGTGCAGAGATGCAGAATTGTTCCTGGGCAAACGTGTGTTGGGGAAGGAAGTTCATACAACGAAGTAGGTTGCTTTCCTGAAAGGGGACGGTGGAGTCTCTAACTTGTAATTTTTATGGAGGAAACAATCCCAAAATAGGTGTCTGGCTCAGGTAAATCTCTCATTCTCAATGTGTTGCCTTCCCTCCTCTATACCACGAGACAGACTTACCTATAACAACAGTTTATCTACAACTCTGCCATATTCAGCCTTGCTGAAGCCTTCCTTAAATCATATGTGCACATGCTTAGATTAATAAAGTATTTGACTTGCCAATATTTATCAAAACTCTGGAGTAAGAAAAAAAGGGGGGCGCACAGACTAGAAAATAGCTTAAAGAACCTAAAAATTGTTCGTAAGTTTTGTAATTGTTTAAAAGAAAGAATTTTTATTCAGAATAAAGGACAAATGCTGTCCTTTTAATTATCAACATTTATCTCTGGGACAAGAACATCAGGTATATAATATAGAAGATTCTTTTAATATAGAGGACAGATGGCAACTTCACTCCTGGGACTTCCTTAGACTGCCCCAGAAAAAAACCCAACAACCCAAAACAAAACAAAACCAACACCAACCCCCCCATAATTTTAAAAGGCTTTGAGAATTCCCAAAGGAATGCTAGTCTGGATATAGGAAAGCTAACTGCCGTGTCTGCAAAGCAAATGATAAAACATTTCGGGGCTGTACAGAAACTCCTTAGGATGACAATGTACAACATTAACTTAAAGAATATGTTTCCTTGTCATCTAATCATACAAATTTAGAATTCATTCACACGCTTTCAAATTTTGCTTGCTTCTTTATATATAAATCTGTTGAAATAAACCTTTTTGGAAGCAAATTACGTTAGCAGAATTAACGACGATGTAATATGTAAATGCAGTATGACAGGTAGGAATGCTTAGGAAAGATGATATTTGCTTGTTTTGCAACTTAAAAACATTTCAATAAACTATCAAAACCAAAACAGACTTCATAGTCCTTTAAAAAAAGCACTTCTACTTGTCCAAAATCATACATGCATCCATAGATGCACATAGCATTTCATAGGCATGTTTCATACTTCACTTTACAGGGTGTTAATATCGTAAGCTGCGAATCAACACTTTCTCCTTGAGTGTTAATACTATTAATGTCCTGCTGGGTGCACAGCCAGAACCAAACCGGTGTTCTAAACCATCTCTGACAACAGTTAGCCTTCCTACCCTTGGTTTTCAGCACAGTAAAACCGTTTACTTTTGTAAATACTGATTTTCTTCTGGAAAAAGAAGGGTCTGAATAAAAGAAGAGTTTAATATTGGTTTAAGAAAACTGAAAGAGATCCTTCTTGCAATTGCAATTGCAGAATCTTCAATCAATGCTGAGTAATGAGATTATTACCGAGGTTTTACACTTCTGTAAAAAAGATTGGAATCTACTTGACTAAATCATGCTAATCCCCATCTCTGGTGCTTTGGGCCACAAATGATAATTTCCATCCCTCCCAGTTTTCTTTACATTGGCTTAAGAAACACAAAACAATAAATTTCAGATTTTTTTTTCTTAAGCCTTTAAATCTGAAGAATGAAATAACACAAATATCTCCCCTCCTTCAATTTAGACCAAAGTTTCAAAACGGCAGTATTTTATACTGCACGAAGTGCCCTTTAAATAATTAAACCATTCAGCTCCATGCCCAAGTTAAAAAAATATATAGAACGAGCACAGGCATCAATACAGGATTTACTCCTCTCTGAATTAATCCAATTATTCAAATGTCAGTTATAACTGTCAGAGAGCAGTTCCTTGGGCTGAACCAAACTGTTAAAAATTAAAACTGTTTTACCTCGTTTAGTCTCTCTGCCTTTTTAATGTAAAATCCACAGTCTTGACAAAAAGTTGTGGGATTTGACACCCAATGCAACACAACCCTATTTCTGTCATACATGCATAATTCACTTTGGAAATTTGCACTCGCTTTAAAATATTACTAAAATATACATGTAACATATGCTAATTTAGCTGCACTGGCTCGTAAGCTCCAGCCACTAGGTTAGATGTAAACTTTGCCAAGTGCACACACTGTACATAAAGGGATTATAAATGAAAGAAAAGATCACTGTCCCTCGCTCTCAGTTTCCAGCCTTGGCCAAACTGACAGCCCCAAATCCCAGCAACATCTAACATGCCCTTCCCGTGGAGAAGACAGCCTGTTCTCAGAGTCTTAATTACATCCCAGCTGACTGCCCGGCGTTGCCAAAATCAGGCAACAAACGATGCACCTTCACTTGCAATATGGTCTGCTAAACAGACTCCCGGTCGCACCGAAAGAAACTTCCACAACAAGGAGAAATGAAGGGACAAGCTAGAGAGGGCAAGCAGCAATCAAGACGGGGAAAAAACCCTCTTCCCAGGCTCCCGAGGGACCAGCGAGCGGCAGCACGGAACAAACAAGGCCATCCCTTGCTCAAAACAAGCTCGCGGCCCGAGGTGCCTCGCGCCAAGGACTGCTGCTCTCCAAGATGGGCCGCGGTAACGAAGGCTCGATAGATTAATGATCGTTAAGGAAGGCTAACCAACCCCTCGCTGCTCAGGCCATTATAATTACAGAAGAACAGCAGGCCGCATCCTGCAATCGCAAATGCTATCATATGTTTTCCTGGCTGGCTTGCAGGAGGAGCCTTATTTACACAGATGAAACACGGGAGCTGCAGATTTAGAGCCACACAATTTTAAAATTAACAGAGTTATGCGTGCTCGTGGATACCCACAGAACAAAGTTACACCGAGATCTGCTTTAGCTTGCAGAGCTACGACGAGCAAAATCTCCATCACGGAAAATACTCATCTGTCCTGTCCGAGCTTGGTGGTTATACAGAAAATACTTACGACGTAGACAAAGTAATAAAATGTATTCAACTTTACAGAAGTGCTAATAAAGCACGTACTTTTGCTAAGAGCACATGACTATTTTAGAATCTGCGAAGTGAAGCTTCGCTCTCGCCAAATGTGCTAAGGTAGAGATTATTTTCTACTAATTCGAAGAATATTAGTATCACAATTATGTCAACTAGCTTCCAAAAGAGGGACTTTATACTATTTTTCACAAAAGCTTACTCTATGCAAATATATCATTACCTTCTAGAAATATTACGTATGCACTGGCATTCAGTAAATTTTCATTAACGTATTTCCAGAATAGCTTACAATAGTTAAAAAACCTCCAAAACCCAAGGTATCTATTCCCTTGATAAAGCTAGGTGGTTCTACCTAATAGTTACATTTCATTTTTAAATTTGCATCCTTCTAAATATGCATTTGATAAACTAGCATAATATGATGTTTATATAAAAAGATATCTACTCCATCAGTTTAACGCTCCTTCGGTCTTATCTCCATGTTTAAATTTTTACATGATGAACCATCTACTTCCACAAGAGTCAAAGAATTTTTGCCACTGACTTCACTGGGAACAAAACAGCCTGCAAAAGCTGGCTGTGTACCATTTAAACCAACACGGACATGCCATAAACCAGAAATCTTAATGCTCTGGGAAGAAGGGTACAGGTATCTCTTAAAAACAGTTCCAGATTAGTCAACCTTATTGACAGAAGTTTACAGGACAGAACCCAAATATATAAACTTGCACAGAAAATGATTAGACAATTTTTCTCTTTCAAGCACTTTATACAGAAAAATTATAAAGATCAATTCCTACAGAGTACCTCACATTTAAACCAAGGATTACAGTTACTATCTTTTGAAATAAACCTATTAAGGAAGACTCTTTAGAACACATGACGATTTTCATCAATACCTCAAAGACAGACAAATTTAGCTGAATTCAGAAGATTACAATTGATAGAAGGTAGCAATCCTGGTTTAGTGCACAAAAAAAGTCTGTTATTCCTACATTTTAGTGCTCTGCCCTGAAACTTCCTTATTAAGTAGGATGCAACCTGCCTACTAAGACAGAGGTTAGCATCTGATGCTTTGCAGAACAAAAAAATCATAGAATGGTTCTCAAAGTCTACGTGCAAATATTACAAGTTTGTAGTAATTCCTGCATATACCTGTTGCTAAGCATCTCCATTCTTTTTTCCACATGCAAAAACTACGGCAGCAACGTGACCAAAGCCAAAACTGGAAGAAGGGTTACTCTGCGATTAAGACGACATCAAGCCGCTCACGCAGTCTGGGAAGAAATAATGTTATTTATAACCTAGAGCTTCCGTTATGCTAGAAGAGGGACTCTGCGAGACTACTCCTTCGACGGATGTACGTGCAGGCAGGCCTCCTCCCCCACCTGCCGATTAAGGCCTTTGGGGCCTTCATAAAAGCACTGAAAGGCCTCGGCGCTCACAGAACTGGTGCCCTGAAGATGGGTCCGAAAGACTGAATGCAAATATTTACAAGCAAGTAGGACTCATCCGAAATTTCCTTACTTTATGAGGTATTTAAATTCAGACAGTTTCATTTATTGCATTCTAAGGTTATTCCGGGTTCAAGGTTTCTTGGGTGAAGATGTATGATGACATTAAGGAAATATATGAAGTTAGCTTTGAATTTTATTCTGAAATGTTACTGTTGGCATGAATTCACAGGTGAAAGAACTCCCCTCCCAAACAGAAGCATCTGTATTCCTAGCCAAGCCCTATGTATATAAGTTAACTGTATTTTTTCGCTTTACTTCAGGAATTTTCTGATTTGCTCTCCCTCTCGCAAAATATGGAAGCATTTTTCCTTCACTATTTTTTTCACTTAGCATCTTTTACTTAAGTCTTGCGTCTCCTCATCACAGATGGTCTTTTTTTAAAATTGATTTTATTATATGAACCGGAAAACCTATTAACAAATTATTTTTCTGATATTTTTGTGAATTGTGTTTTCAAACCTATGGAGCCGACTGCAGCAGCCTCTCTATAGGAAAATGGAGTGGAGGACCCAAGAGGTCACCTAACTTTGCAGGTAGATGACAATTTAAAGGACTGAAAAAAAAAATAAAATTAAAATTCAGCTTTTCAGTGCAATAAGTACCTACAAAAAAATGTCACTCCACAGTTCCACCCCTTTCTCCTCAAACACACACAAAGACTAGTAGACTTAGGCAGCTACACAGAGGACTATACACTGGACCTTTACCAGTAATGTAGTAAATCCCCTGTGTTCCTGACACTTGCATTAAGCAGTGCTTTCTTTTGTGGATTTTGTGGCACGGTCTTTTTTTTTAATGTAGTTTAAGAAATAACAGAGGGTGGCGGTCTTTTTGCTTGTTTCGGTTGGCTGGTTTGGTTTTGAATACAGACCCCTAAAAGCTGAGAGAAAAACCTGCTCTATACATATTTTTATACTTGTGAAATAGATTCCAACTACCTTAGAACACTGAACTTAATACAAAAGTTGTTGCAAATATTAAAGTGAAGACCAACAGGTAAAAAAAACCCCAAACCAAAATAGTGACTGCACCACAATATGCAAACTACCCTTCCAAAAGTATAATTGACATGCAAGCAACTGAAGGATGATTTTGCTAGCCCATATTTCTGTCTTGAGAATATACCATTGGAAACATCCACTTTTTTTTTTTTTTTTTCCCCCAAAACATGGTGCTACATACTTTTATCTCCACACCCACAGCTCTCTAGGTAACAGAGTAAAAAAATTCAAGCCACATAATCATCTTAAATCTTCTAAATACCAAAATAGCAGTTGTTTTTTTGTTTTCCAAATGTCTCATGGCATAGAGCACAACTCATGACCTGAGGGCGTGAAAATAGAATAAGGTGCTACCGAAGCATGGAACTGTGTATTATTCACTGATTAACACTTGTGCTGTTAATTTTGGCCCGTCAGGCTCGGGGCGGGGGGCAGCGTGCAAACAGTGCTCCAAGTGGGATGCAATGGCTAGCTTACTGGAGAGTTTCATCCCGGCAGCTGTGGAACGCGTTTTCAATGGATAGCTGCAGTGGTAGAACAGCACGGGCCTGGAGTCCACTATATATCCATATGGATTCTGTCAAATGTTGAATGCTGTGGAATTTGAGGGTAAAAATGCATGTATCTGAACCAAAGGACCAGTTTGCAAAGAATTTATTCTTGTAGATTGCAATGACAGATTATAATGATATGAGGAAAAGGTCAAAACAGGAAAGGGGAGGCAGAGGAAGGATGTGGTAGGAATATTACCACAACATAGAAGTAACATTAAGGGAATAAATGTAAACTTATGACTGGCAGATAACTGTTTCCTCTCTTCCATACTCAAATGCTAGTTAAATATTTCTTGGTTTTAGAAAAGGTTGGTTACCACATACAAGTTCGGATTATTGGTTATGCAGATACATATTTTCTCTAGGTTTGGAAATACAGCTGCCTGTATTTTCTCCTTGGCGTGGCCCTGGCTGCTGCCGCTGCTCTCCGGGATTTTGGTGCTGCGCACACCAATTTGCAGAGCATTCTGGTTTTGTGAATCGCCCTAAAGATCTGCCTACAGTGTCTGCTTAAAACAGAGCAAATCCTACACAACACAAGACAGACTTTGCACCAACTAGACAAGACAAACTGAAAGTTTATTTCTTTGAATAATAAACAGTATGAACTTCTGAATACACCCTACTAAACTTACTGCCCTTTACTTTCGCAGCCCCACGTCGTTCAGCTGGAAGACCACTGCTTCAGTGGGCACAACGAGGACACAAAAGTTGCCCTGGGGATGCAAATTCATAGGCCTTAAAAAATGTGAGGAATTAAGAAACTATTATGACAAGGTGAAAGATTTTGAGACCTTCCTGGAGATGTAGGTCTCTTCTACTGCATATTGTGTAGAAAGGCACATTGCTTTTTGCTGAGTCACTCTTAAATTCAGTATTAATCTCGCTTGGAAAAAATATAACAGAAGAAAAGAGCCATATCCAAGCTTTTTGTGGCACGAACAGAATTCAAATTGGTCATGACCCATCTATTTCAAGAAATCTAATCCTATATGATCAAAGTTCTACTAAAAAAGAAAACAGACAGTATTTTTGTTGGCTGCTGTTAGCTGTAAAGGACAAACCCTAAAACCAGAGGGCAGATAACACTGAGCAATCAGCAGAATTTCTCTAGAGTTCTCTAGAACCCTATTTATATGTGTTTGGAACAGTATTTGTGAACAGAAAAACAATGAGCAATTTTATAAAGCAAAATAAACTGCATCAGATACACTACCAGTCTATACAGAAAAGATGCAAATCACCTAATTCATGGTTACCCACTACCTCAAAAAATTAATCACAGTACTGTTTCATCCAGCATGCGCAAGAAGCCATTAAAACCAAGCTTAAAAATATTCTTTTATTTAAGGAAGTTTATACTACAGCTTTCAGGTATCACTTAGAAACGACGTAATCATACTTCTACTACCAATCCATCTGGAAAGGAACCCAGCCTGAACTTTTTTTTAAAAACCCTTTTCACAGAAAATAAATTATCTTTAACCAGCTATGATTAACCAGATATATCATCACCCAAATGTCCCAAGTTTGGAAATCACATCCATTGATTTAGCTCCACAAATTGCAGCGTCAGGCTGCAGTGACATTATTACTTGCTTTTAGCAGAAGTTAAAGAAAGTATCTCTAGGGTGGAAGAGAGTGAGTGTTTAGGTGTTTTAAGAAAACATCTTCCTTTGAACCCTGCCAGAAAAATTATGCTGAAGTATAGCTCTTAGGGTCAATGGGGCCTCCTAGTATTTATATCCTTATTAGTATGCTATACAGAAAAGTTGAAAATGTTCAAAACACACCTCTCAGACCTGGAAATAAGGAGCACAACCGAGTGATGAAGATGGTGATGTACTTTTAAAAGTTCACTGGGAATCAAAAGCATTATAAATCATCACCTGTTAACTCTAAGCTTTTAACATGAAAGCTATAACTAGTTATCCAAGAGCTCCTAAAGAGCAGGAAGATTTATTTTCTTTTTTTTTTGTTGTTTTTTTTGGCTTGCTGTTCACTTCTCAATGATATACACTAACATCCCATAGAAACTTCACAATACTGGGAGTACAGACCTAAAAGTACACAACAGAGGGTGGTGCAGAGCCTTGACCTAACATCACATTTCGTGTATAAAGCTTCTTGAACCCAAGACAGCAGCTCTGCATGTAACCTTACTATGAGAGGTAAATACCCTTACAGCTCTCAGTCTGCCAAGCTGTTCAGAAACAGGAGGGAGAAGTAAAATGACTGCTGTTTATACCTACTTCTGTAGACATAAAGTACTGGACACTAATGTTGGTTTTTTTTTCCTGTCTAGCAGAAAAAATTATAGTTAAGGACTGGAGACTTAACGATTGCTGAAGCTAAGCATTCAAAGACAAAAGAGAACTTTTAAATCGTGAGGTTGATTAACAATTAAATTAAATTCCACCAAAACAGTAGATTCTGCATTTCCCCTTGTCCTTAGACCAATGGACACCATCCTGAAGGATGCATTTAAACCCAAAGACAAATCACTGGACTCAATACAGGGACAGCCAAGTGAAATGTAATGCCTTATGATATACAGGAGGTCAAACCATATGATCTAATGGTCCCTTCTGGCCTTAAACTCCGTGAATCTATGAATCACAGAAAAAGAACACAGAACAAATACAGGAGATGGAAAATAAACTACAAATCTCTTTTAAAATGTTTGCTCCTTCAAACAGAACTGAATTATACTCTAATTTGAGCCCTCTTAGTTTTACCAATAGCATGCAATTCTTTTGATGTGCTATTTGAAAACGTATTAAATTTTCATTCAAATTATTTGTTTAAATTAAGAGTGGATAAAAATCACAAAGGTAACATTTACCTTCACTATTAAAAGGGTAGAGGCTTAAAAATGGCATTCCTTTCAGTTGAAGGAAATACATCATCTCACTATAGTATTCTACCAGCGCAATCCTTGAATCCAGCTCCGAACATCCACTGAAATGCGCTTTTGAAGAATGCACAAGATGAATGTCATATTCACTCAGCCTTCATAAATCAACTTGAATAATTTAATACCTGTTGAAATTTTCCTCCAATTTATTATATGAAATAATAACACGAGAAGTAATTACAATAAAGAAAAAGTTCAGGTGCAACAGCATTAGTTCAACATCTAGGATCAAGTGTCAGTGGAGATTAACAAATTTCATTCATTTTATCTCCAGTACTGGAGACATGCTGCTCCTAGCTTTAATAGTCAGGAATGTCTGTTAGTTAAATGACTTTGTAAAGGCAGTCAAGTGAGGGCAGACAGCGACAGTTTAATTAGGGAGCTTGCTATAACTCTATCTGGGAGCTGTAGGCACTGGACTAGAACAAGAGTAAAAAGGCACTCAGTACTGACTAGCAACCCCTGCCCCCACCCCCCCCCCAAAACCCCTCCAACACAAAAAACCCCCAAGAAGATACTTTTCATAGCAGGTTCTCTCATTTATTCTGGCGTCAGGTTGGCTACAGGTGAACAGGAGCAACGTAACTGCTGCAGCAGAAGAAAGGTGAGGTTAAGAGAGCAATCATTTATCTTGTATTGATTTCTGGACACTATGTCCTAGATACATTCCAAGATAGAGTGACAGCTTTCTGGTTCGTGTCGGTAAGAGTAGAAAATGACTAGCACCAGTACCCATTGTTTTCCTATCATATTTCCTTTTAGAAACACGCCACGCTTAGATTTTTATTCAGACAAGGAAATCCAAACAAGTTTATCACAGAAAAGGAGGGTTAGGGGATGGTTAGTCAGCCATTTGTCTTTGCTGCTGGGTAGTTGGGAGTCAAAGGGTCAAAACCGAGCACAATTGGACCATTTGGTTTTATCTCAGGTAACCCTACATCTCTGGTAATTGAACCCATTTCACTCGGTCAGAGTTCCTGTCACTCATATTCAATGTCTGTCATTACTGAGAAATGCTTCATGACATATTACACTGACAGAACCACCACTGCAAGACTAGAAAGAATCCCCAGGCACCAGAAGTAGAAGACAATGGAGGATTCTTTCAGACCAGTGATGTTTAACATTTTATGTGCTGACATTGTGACTGTAACCACAATATAATGAAAGTCTAGCAAATGGAAGACCAAAAAAAAAATCCATAGTTTATCTGCTTCAGGGACTAGCAGGCAACATCAGAAATAAAACAAACTGGCAGCTCCAAGGTTACTTGCACATAACATTAAAACCCTTAGAAAAAGTTATATACTGTACTATGTGTATAAACATACACAATTAATACTGGACCCAAATATAATACTGATGTTATCTCTGATAGGCTTTACAAATATTACACCTCCTATTAACTATAGGCATCCAAATCCTTTTCTTTCTTCTACAGTTTCTTCACTTAGAAGCTGCAAACAGTAACAGGAAGCTTAATTTGCACACCCTCTGCTATGCTGAAGACAAGGGAGAACACCCTACCTTTTAAAAACCTCTGAAATGCTCCTGTAAGTAGAAATTCTAAATGCAAAAATGCCAAAGTTATCCTCCCACTTTTCAGCGATCCCCTAATTTATTTTTTCCATAGGGGCATTACTACACTTTGTTAGGTGACCTCTAGTGTTTGACAGACACACCACTTGCCACCACCACACTTGACTTCATCGGATTATTCAAGCTAGCTTCCTTGGACCATACAAATTTTTGCCATACAAATTTGGTGGAAGTTCAGAATTTTAGCTGAGATTATTATATTAAACACTCATAGCTTCAAGGCTGAGGCAAATACCAAAGGAAAATTAATAGTGTGAACAGCTAGCTTCCACCCTAGCATTATAATGAATTTCACATAGAATAACGGAAAAAGATCCTTAGACTAGATAACTCACATTTTATGAAATCAATTTTGATTAATTTATAGGATTAAACCATATTTTTCCACAGCTCTCATGCAATATGTGAATGATTAATTTTAAATAAGGAGTTGCTAGGAATTCTGAGATCAATAAGGAACTTCAGCATTATTCACTATCAGCAAAAGAAATCTGAACGGCAAACGTAAAATCATCTTAAACTATGAAATTGCTCCATGAAGATCTGAGAATATACTGCCTGAAGTTCATAAAAGTTCTAATATTAAGTACATTATTTCTAAAGCAACCATTATTCTCACTTTGAGAATGATCTGTATTTCATTGTGAAGTACATTCACACAAAAAAAATCTTAAATAGATTTAGAAACTACAATTTGCAGCAGTAAAAGCAGTTAAGTTGTCCAATAAGAAATATATGGCAAAGAACAGCACAATAATTCAGCCATTAATAAATCCGGCACAATAACCGTTATCTTGTCATAAAGTAAGATAATACATCTCCAACCCCTCCGTGCTGGATTTTTATACTGTATGTATACGCTATAAACCTCCTTAGAAGCAGATGCTCCAAGGCCCCACTCCTATGTACTGGCTCTGTTCAGCTAGCCATTGTGCCCACCGCCCCACACTGAACACGGCTGTACCTAAAGCAGCGAGCAGCTTTCGGAGCTCGATGGCCAAAGAATCAAAATGAATGATATCCAGGCCTACAGCCGAGCAGGGAAAAATGTGTTGCAACGATTTTTCTAATGCTGAAATACCATTTCACCAAATGTTCCTGTCAAGGCATGGTTTAATTACCTTGGCACCCATGCCACTTATAATCACCTGTCATTAGCAACAACGCTTGCATCTGTTTACACGTCTGTCAGAAATGCCAGCCCAACTGAAGTCTCAGAATAAGACAACTTTTGCTAGCACTTGACCCCAGATGTGGAAAGGTCATCTTAAGGTTATCTATCCCCACAGTGAAACGTGTACAGTAAGTAAAAGGTTCTTTATTAATTCTTTAGTTTATAATCCATTTGATTACTTCTGTATAGAATTAGACTGCTCTAAGCTAAAAGGAAAATATAAGACAATATCTATATTCTTTCAAAACTTTTTTTTTTTCCTTTTTTTTTTTCCATTTGGACATATCTTGGTGAAACCATTTCCAAATTTAGTTATCCAGAATGCAGTTATTTGCTCTAGTCCATTAAATCATAGAATCATGGAACCGTTTGGGTTGGAAGGGACCTTTAAAGGTCATCTAGTCCACCCCCCCTGCCCTGAGCAGGGACATCTTCAACTAGATCAGGTTGCTCAGAGCCCCGTCCAACCTGACCTTGAATGTTTCCAGGGATGGG
>JAVJGH010000085.1:25913479-25923790 GCA_035590175.1 Aviceda leuphotes
TCTTCAGATGCCTGGGTGAGCGAAAGGTTACCCTCTAGCCACATTCTCCCAGAGCACGGCCCCTCCACCTCTGAACCATCAATAGCACAAAGGCTGAAGCAGGCCTGCCATGCACAGTGGATTATATGAAGTGTAAAACATTGTGGGGAGAAAGCTTTTGAAAAAAGTCAGGAAAAAGAAATCACGCTTGCAAGAAGATTCAGCTGACAGGCTAGTCCCTAACAAGTGAATATGTTTGAAAACATTGTGAATGCAAGAAAAGAACACGCCTTTTGTTTCCAAACCTACAGTGTGCCTTTACCCCAACTGTTGCCTGCATGGCTGAACATATGTTTTCTGAACAAGAACTGAAGCAGAAAGTGCTCTTTGTTATAATTCACTCCTTTGTATACACCTCCCTTTTCCCATTTTGGTCACATGCAAACAGTAGTTACGCTGAACACTTAAGTTCTGAAGGACTGCACAGCAGCGTATGCTTCACTGATTATTTACTATTGCCGAAATGAGTTGAGCTCAGACGCAATACAAGACTCGCTCCGCTAAGGCGCGCTCCGGCCAGCTCGCGGTTTGCAATCCTGAATCACGCCAAGTCCAACCTGCGCACCTCCTCTTCGCCTGCAGGCCGAATTTTCAGCAGCAGCAATTCTGTGCAGTTCTAGTAAGCACTGAAGAAGCATACGACAAATGATCTTACGTGTTCAAAAGAACTCAAAAGAGTACCCTACAATTTTCCTAGCATTTCAAAATTAACTTCATCAGCTATTACGAATAGTTTAGGGAGGGAAGGAGGAGAGGAAAAAATGACGGGCTTCAAAGCCTGAAGTAGGTAATGCCATCTCACAAACACTGATATGAACTCTAGTTTGAATTTAATACTCATATAATTTCACTGATTCTAATGAAATAATTCCACATGTACACAAGGCTTTGCTTTGATTCATCTAACTTATACTGAAGCCCTAATACACTACGCTACATACAAGCTTCTCTTAAAATATTTACAGATGCAAACTTGTACCAAAATCTCCAAACTAGACACCTGGTCCTTGTAGCACTCAACACACAAACCGGAATCACTAAGCTTAATATTATTGATCACACAAAAAATTATTTTTAAACATCCCCAAACTATGAAGAAAGATAGAAAACAGTAAGTGCTCGATTCCGAATTCATCATTGCATTTTTATTTGCAATTATCTTTTCGTGTTTAATTACATGTCATATTCCCGATTTCCTTGAACAGCACATCTTAGTATCCACGTAGTATGGAAGAGCCTAGAACGCCAGCATTTTCCTCCCATCACCGAAACCGCGCCCTGTTGCCATCCAGCCACTTACTGCCTTAGCCACAGCACTTCCCAGCGCAACGTCCAGTAAAAATACAGTGTCGCAAAAATTTGGGACGTATTCCCAATGTCATTAGTTTTGCTGAAATAATTGAAAACACAGAAAGCGGAGTTACCGAATGGGTTAAGCTCAGCAGAAGGAAGAAGCTGCAAGCCACAGTCAAATGATAGAGCAAGCCACATGTCCAGAAGCGCCTGTGGGCATGCTTTGTCTAAGAGGCATGCCATAGCAGAACAGCAATTTAGTACATATGCCAGATAACCACATACAGCTGAATCATATCTTCAAATGACATAAGGGTTTCAAAGCCTTTATCGTCCTCGCAGCACTAAATGCACCGGGTTTGTGGATATCCCTGCGAGAATGGGACTCTCTCTCAAAACAAAAATGAAGTTTTGTCACATTTGGCTCAACTAACAGCTTCATTACCCCCAGTGACACCATGGCACACCGTTATGAAGATTTAAAATTCAGAATCACGGAAGAGCAGTAGTAATGTGAGCTTTCATGGCAAAAGGGACAGAAAAAGAATTTAGAGCATATTCCTGGGAAGAGCCTAGGAAATAAAACCAAAACGGAACCTGATATTCTGTATGTATTTAATGTATGGGGAATATGACATTGTCAAGCAGCAAGGAGGACACCACCACCAGTTGCTAGAGGGTGATCATGACAACAGCATTTGGAAATATACTTTTTTGCAAGCTATAAACCTTATTCCTCAGCTGAAACCTAGGCAATCCGATTTCAGTGCATTATCCTCCTCCAGTTTTTTCTACAGACCATAACTATGTTTTTACATAAAACCCATGTGCTAGGCTCTTCATATATCGGACATGCAAACAGTGATGACCTGCCATTGTGGGTGTGCAGCGTAAAATCTACAAGCAAATGCAAGCAAATTAAAAAAATGGGGGAACTGACAAAGGAGAAAATACAGAGAAGTTTACTGATTTAACTCTCATCAAACAGTCACCCAAAATATGTACAGTCACTATTTTGGATGCAGTACTTACAGTAAATACAGATTCCTCCTGGGAGGGCAGGCAACTATTTATTTTTAATCCTCTTGCATTCAAGAGCATGTTTAGGAACAAATTTTGCACATCATCCTGACTTATTAGACCATAAAGCTACATAATCCTGTAATATATATATGCCACCTATATATGGACACTAATTTCCCACTACAAGTGATAAAGGGGAATATATCTTATTAGTATACATAGGCAACACAAATCTTACAAGATAACTGCAAAATGAATTCAGTAGTCCAGGTACATCTACAATGCTAAATAAGGCAATGCTTCATTATAATTAATATGTCTAATCAAACTTACAACCAGCAGGCTCAAAAGAAACCCCCCCCCCTCCCTTTTTTTTCCAGAATATAAACCAACAACCCTCCTCCTAAATGAAAGAAAACTAAACCCAAAGTAAACCCTGCCCGACCTTATACGTGTATGCCCACATAGGCTATTTATTGTTCTTCTGAAAGCAATGTGTCTGTACAACCTATACTTTATACACCGGTTAATGCAAACGATGGCCAGTTATTGATTACCCGGTTTCGACAGAGCTGTGTTCCAGCACAAGACCGTGCTATACGCCGCACTTCCTGGGCTTCGGATTTGGATTCTGCCCATGTTTTCCTTTCATCATAGAGATCTGATCTTACGGCTGTATGAATATGACAAATACCAACGTATTAATAGTCCATGCTATCAAAGTACCACTTTTCTTCCATCAGTATTCCCTGTTATCCCATATGGGTTTGTTTCACTTTATTTCGATTTTGGGGAAGGATTTTGACTCTGTTTCACACTCTTAGGAAGGGAGCAATAAAGCCCTCAGTAATTAGTTCATCTCCTCAGGAGAAAGACAATAAAAGGTTCATTTTTCATCCTTAAAAGGAAGATTATGAACTAATTAACCCAACAATTAAAAGTACACACAAGGAAAGATCAAGGAAGTAGCTCTGGGGCAAAATAAATCAGTTAAGAAAATTTTAAAATTTACTTCCTGTCACCTACTAGTGCATTAAGAAAACTTCTTCTGGAAATGTTTTTATTTAGCCTAATCGAGTTGTAAATGTTGTAAATTTGTCATATTCATTTTCCATGAACATTCAAGTATTTACAGATGAATACTCAAGAAAGAATTTAAAGCTTGAATGGCCAACTATTTGAAAACTTCACTATATCAAAAATCATTATATAGACAATTTTCATTAGTGGCACAGCATTCAGTCAGGGAAAATAAACTTTCATCATATGATTCATGTGCCTAACAAAGAAAACAAACAGCGTGACCAACACATCGCTCTGAATATATGCACGTCGATTACTCTCTGAAACAAAAGTCATGTGCTGCAGATTCTGGCAATTCAACAAATATGACATTTGCATGATGTGCTCACAAAATATGACAATACAATTTGGAACACAGAAAACACTGTTACCCTGACATGCTGTAAGAACACATCCTGTTAGGCTGCACCGCACGATCACAGCTCGTACCTTACCATTCGCTAACATCTCCTTCTATAGGCACATGAAATAAGATATGGGTTCTCAAGTTCAGCTGCAAAGTTCAACTTAAGAGGGAGGTCAAAGGTGGCTGACTAATCACCTCTGCAGTCTTCGAGAAGGATAAGTTAATCCACTGGTAAAAGTTAAAGCAATGTCAAGGATGTGTTAACACAACGTGGCCAAGCGTCCTGAAGACGCGGGAGGAGTACGCGCCACGATGGAGATGCTCTCCGATACCCTAAACCAGCTTCTGGATCTCCTGGCTTGCTGCAGAAATGAAAAACAGCAGTTTGTGGAGGAGGGTGTGGCCTGTGTTCTCTCACACAAAAACTTCTACCGTTCATGATACATCATGATGAGCTATACTAGAGCTTTAAAGCTCCATTTAACGTTACTGTCTTATCTACTTCACATTCTGCTTTAACATGACACCATAGGGTAAATCCCACTTCACAGCATTCACAATCCCCACGTAAGAGAGAGAGTCTACATGAACAATCATCCAAACTATTGATGTGCTATATATAAATATTTCTCTTCTTAAAGAGGAAAACATCATTTGGTAAAAAACTGGTGTCTCTTCCGTATTTGGATTCTGCAGTTTGTGGGGTTTTTTTCCTTCCTTTTTAAATTTTGTATTGAAGATGTTATTATGCAATCTTTTGATATAAACCACATCAATTTTCAGGGATAACTTTATATTAATTTAGAAGAAAATAAGCTATAACATTTTCATTAGGATATGGACTGCCTTTTAACAATATTTGATTATTTTTTCATATTCATCAACAACTCTGTTGTCAAGTCTTCCAGCATGCAGTCTTCTTATATTTGTTGTTCTACTTATTTACAGTCTTAAACGCTTTTTTTTCTGTTTCATTTTTTTGTTTGTTTTACAAAAATGCCTCTTAAATGTTTATTAACAGACAAAACTACTCTTAATATCAAACTATCACTATGTTCTCGAGTGTTAAATAATCTTCTTTTGAGGTTGGCAGATATCATCCTGTTTAAACTTCTATGACTAGACAAATCAATTATTCTCATACTGGAGAAGTCACTAGATATAATAAGTTGCTCTCTATACAATACCTATGAAAAAGAACGCAGAAAGTTGGGATGACTTGTAAGAAAATTAAAACCCAAGACACATCTTTGTCTCAACAGCAAGTTGGCAAACCAACCCCCATTTTCTACCTCGACTAACACAGTCTGAAAACCCACGAGGCACTATTCCTGCCGAGCTGCCCGCAGCTGCGCTCAGAAGAGCGCCCGGCTTTCGCAGCATGTGTCACCGCTCCAGCTTCCCGAGACACCCGCGTCCCCGCGCCCCGTCGGGCGGCGCTTGCGCGGTCAGGGCGCGCGCGGCAACGCTCGCGGACAACCCTCCGACCGAATTCGTCACGCGGGGTGCATCACGGCCGCAGGGCACGCGCTGGTGTAAAGCGGGGTGTCTCAAAACCGGACATGAATCAAACTGTGCTCATGGTCCACAATGATAACCAGATAGTAAAAAAAGCTCACGACCTGGAACGGAGATATCCCCCCAAAAGGGCTCAATTTTTGACACAGCGCAGCACCTACTTAAGAGCATGACTTCGGCTTTTTTGGCCTACAAAAACAGCTACAGATGCCAGCCACAGACTACAACCAGCACCGGGTTTGAAATCACCAACAATCTTGGAGTTCGGGGCCAATTCTACATAATCAAGCCCAAAATAACTCATAACAGCATTTTCCCTCCATACATCAATGACTACAGGTAGAAAAGCACAAGCCTTACTTAGAACTCCTGAAACCATTTTAAAAGGTTATACTTTGTTCATTTTTTATCTGATTAAAAGCACTGAGCATACTAATTTAATTTGACATTTTTAGAAAGTCTTGATTTTAAACCTCTGCATCGACACACAAACAGCAACTGGTAAATTGTTATGTAAAGGGTTTTGGGTGGAAAAGAACAGTTCCAGCTTTGTTTACTATATTCAGGATATCAGGAAAGGAAAGAGAAAAAGCTTCTTCGTTTTGTATTATTTGAGGTGAATCCATTAGCTCAGTTAAAAAAAAAAGAAAGAAAAAAGTACCACAGGTCAAAAGAACAAAACGACACACAAAAAATCCATTGCCAAACCGGCTGTCGGTTGGATGCACAAGAGCAATGCTAAACAACTGTGGTATGGAGACAAAATATGCTTTCTTTAAGACACTTCTACAATAAGTTATTTAAGCCTCGTGAACAGCCCGGCCTCGCACCCACCCCTCACACATTAATGAAAACAAAGGGAGCCCATTTTCATTGTAACCCTGCCGTGGGGTTAAGCATGTGACCTTAAAGTATGGTGCGCTTGTGCTCAGTGGAAAGGTTCTTGACAATATAAACAAGAATTACTGCTGTTGGAGAAAGGGAAGACAATTAAAAACAATCTAGGATGCATGTTGTACAGCTGTTCGAGTTTCAGCTACATCTGACCTCTTAGGATGCTACGTGTTTTACTTCAGAAACTTAAGCCGTTTTAGTTTTCTTAAAATAACCCTTCAACAAAACCTGAATTTGTGTGACAGACATAAGGTTTTATATGAGTAACACAATGAAAATTGTGTATTGCTGGCAAAACACGCAGTCGCTGCAGTTAAAAAGATGCGGTCTGCACGTCTCTTTCCAATACTTGAGTTTACTAACAGCTAAGCAAAAAAGGAAATCTTTATGAAGAACGCTAAGAAAACCTGTTGAGAGAAAAAAACCTACTGTTCTTGAAACAAAAGAGACTTCAACAAGTCAAAACCCATAACCAAATCTGTTTGACAGACCTTTGCGCCCAGGCAAAAAAACTCTGGGTGATTTCAGCAAAACTCTGCAGGCGCAGTGTCCCAGTATAGATCAAATTGCAGGACCAAGCAGCCACAACATTTTTTTAAGCTTAATTTTGGATACCATTGATTCCAAATGCAATAAAGACAGACTGCAATTACGGTTAGTATTTTCTTTATACATGCCTACAAATTTTCTAATAACTAAGAAAATACTTAAATTTTAAAGAGAAAATTATAGAACGAGCTTTTTTCCAGCAGCCACTACAACTAATTGTCCTAACACTGTCCTTAAAAAATAAGGTTAGAGAAGAAAAACTTCTGAGAGAATAACAAAGATCCTGGCTAAGTTTCTCAAAACCACAATTTTCCTGCCTGTTTGATCTTTGTACAGTCAGCATAAGCCACTGAAACTCCTCCACAAATGAAAGGCATTCATGGGAAGCCATCAGAAAGCATTGCTCTTCCTCTGGGACCCAGGACAATAAAAGAAAAGTTTGTGTCTGCCACGTGGGCCTACGATTCCGCTGAAATGAACAAACCATTGCAATATTCTTCAGCTCTGTGAAAGCGATACTTCCTACTTTTTTGGAAGAAAGGAAGTCATATATAAACAGAACAAAGGGAAGAGGCAACACAAGTAGAGCCTCTCATAATAAATATTACAGTGAAAGTTTTGCTCATCAAACCAAGATTAAAAACATATTTTAATCTCCCAAGTTTTATGCCTTTGATGTATGTCGAAGAGGAAAGCTTATACATTTTGTAAGATTTACAACATTTCTAGTGGGAATAGCTTCGTATTTCAGTTTCTTCCCTGTTTCTGAATTTGAGAATATATGGGGTTTATTCTGTCCCTTAATGCTGCGTCATACTGAGCACTTCTTTAGAGAACAGAAGTTAAGATGTCCTTTGGACATTTCTTCCCCACAAACAGGCTAGTGTTCCACTGAGTAAAGCACTGCAAAATCATTACAGTGGTATAATGGTAATCTTTGTAACGATGAAATACTTCTTAAAATGCCAGCTTTCCTAGACCACGGGAAAGTTCAAATATTTGCACTAAACTCTATAGCATAGAGAACCACTAAATTGCATTTCTTTGTGGGGCTAAAATCAGGAGAAGGTTATATAGCTTCAGTAGGAAGGGCAGTAATTTATTAGCTGTAGCTTCCCCACTACATGCCCACAACACGAAGCATTAACTTTCAGAATTACAACACACAAAGCATAAAGCTCATGCATCAGGGGCTCCTTTTATAACATCTTCTGTTAAGTTCTGCCCCAGTCTCTTGCCCTCCCATACAACGTTCCTGTGCAGCTTTTCTTGGTCTCTCTTGATACAGCACCCATTGCTATCACAAAAGGACCTGTACTTAAAATCACATTATCTTGCTGTAACACTCAAATAGCTGCTGGTTTCCACAACCTTAGGCGAGGACAAAACCAAACAGACTAATGGAGGAAAGTGTCAACGGCAGTAACACCGAAAGGGAGGAGGTCGGCATGCTCTCTCTGGTTTTGCATGGTTTTGTACAACACTCTTGCTTTGGTCTTAACTACCAGCCATTAACTTCGGGGGACACCATCAGAAGAAGAAATTTTCAAGTATAGTTTCACAAACACTGAAGTCAGAAGAGCAGAGGTGAAAGACGCTAGACTCGACACTTTAAACAACCAGTACAATGAAGATAACTGTAGTGAATGTCGGTAGACTTAGCGTTACAATTTGTAAGGAAGACCTGTTAATTTCAGAGAAATGCAAAACTAACACAAAACAGTTATAAGAGAAGAAAACTCTGGCCAGTAGATGGGCGAGAGATTTAGCAGGTGGGAAGGAGGAAGGAGCTGAGGAGGCGACAAAAATCTTTTCGCAGTTGTAGCAGCCCCTAACGAGCCGAGAAAGGCTTTCCTCCTCCGTACAGTTTCAAAGGCACACGGACCGCGTAGCCGTCCTTCCGGAAGCCAAATCCGTTCAACGTCTGGTATCGGAGTACGCTCGATCAGTCCACGGGATCCCAAAGATATACGAGAGACTTGCGGAAAGTTGTCCAGAGATGGTAACTTGTGGATAAAGGAAAAAAGAGGCGGCAGAGATTCCAGGGACAGCAATAACACCATCACAGCAGATCGCCTTTCTTAAGGAAAGCAAGTGAAATACACTAGGAGAAGAAAGGGTGATAGTACCAGAAAACGAACATAGATTTCAACCTAGGAGCAGTCGAGAAAAGGTTATTCTAGAACTATCAGAAAAACAACAATAATCAGAAGTGCCAAAGCTGGAATGACACCACAGAAACTTCCAGGAGCCTGACAGGGAAGACAGGTGTCTTGTCAATAAATACCGGGCCAGAAGAAGGTTCATGCACAACTTCTTAAGTCACTTGCCCAAAGCAAACAGCAAGCAAATGAAAGTGTGAGACATAATAGGATTCTTGTCTCCTACTCTCCATTTCCCTTCATGTTGCCATATGGTATCCATATCTGTGAGGATAAGCGGTACTTTGTACCCTGGTGTTTCAGTTTTCCTGACACTTTACAAGTCTCATTGCTCATTTCACCGCTTTCCACTAGCTACTCCTTAATGACACCCAGCCATTGCTTCCTTGGCTTTCCCATAAAAACAACATACTCAGGAAATAATGAATGTATATTTGTCTCTTTCAAGTAACTGCAGCTCCGTTTTAACCATTTACTTTGCAATAAACTTTTTTTAAGAGAGCTTTTTTTTCCTCCACAAAAAAAGTCTACCTATCTTAAGGATCACAACATACTGATTTTTAAAAACATACAAATAATATCCCATAGTCTCATTTCAGAGTTACAACCTACATTAATTTCCTCACCTCTGGGGAAAAAAAAAAACCCCAAAAAAACCAAACCCCAAACCATATCACAACAGATGCGACAACTGAGCGCTCCATAGCTCTTTTTGAGACTTCAGCCCAAACAAAATAGCCAGTGACTGGTATAGTTCACAAAAAAAAAAAAAAAGACCGTCAAAGTACTTCTAACAGGGAATTAGCACAACGCACACTTGCTGGAGGGAGTTACTTAAGTTGCTGTGGAAACCAGAAAGGGCTGGCCCGGAGAGGAGCGGCGGACGCTTACTTAGAGCAGCGTCCCAGTGCTCCCAGTGCTCCCAGCTTTAACTGAAGGGACCCCCGAGGCAGAGTCCTCCAGGCTGCTCCGACCAGCGGACCCAAACCAGTTGTCGGGACTGAGCGGGTTTGGTGCAGACGCAGGCAGAGCCCGGGGAGATGCCAGAAGGTGAAATGAATCCTCCAGAACTAGAGAAGCCAGGAACGTACCTCAGGAAAAAAAATAAAATTGCGATGAACATGGCTCAAAGATTCACCTTTTGGCAGGGTAGTCTCTCTGCTTGTTCTTTCTCAGTGCAAAACTGCTACAGAGTCTACATGAGAAAATTCTGCATTTTTCTGCATTGAAGTAGCCTCTGAAGCAGGTATCAAATGTTTAAAAAAGAGAATTCTCTATAGAAGACTCAAAATTTTAAGATACTTTAAAGCAGGATAAGGTAATGCTTAATATTGCTGAAGAGTCTGAGAACAGAACACTATTCACAATAAACTCGGAGAAACAATATTCCTGGGAAATCGGAAA
>JAVJGH010000085.1:25941204-25956665 GCA_035590175.1 Aviceda leuphotes
AGGAACTTGGAGACCGACTGGATCTCGGTCCAGGAGGGGCGACGCTCTGCTGGGGCAGGGGCGCAGGGCAGGAGGGGCGTCCCTCGGCGGCTGCTGCTGCCTCTGCCGTCACAGCAAAACCTGCTAACTCACAACCCCCATGTCCCGGGCTCAAAAAAGCAGGGCTCAGCTCGTGGGGGCCTCTGAAGTAACAGCTTTTTTCTAGGACAAAGCTTGTGTGGGAACTGCGCTTTACCAAGAAAACATATTCCCCATTGAAGCAATAAAAATTCCATCAGGAGCAAGCTAAAATTTTATTTGGAATACGAAACATAGCAAGTGATGTAATACTTTACTTTTTTTTTTTTTAAATATGTCATACGTGGATGGCCCATCAACATCAAGACGAGAGAAATATTAGCTTACTAAAACACGGTACAAATATATAACTCATCAAATATTCTTTAAGCAAAATAATTCCATTTATCCTAATTTCCAGTGAGCCTTTTCTCCTCTAATAGTAATGCATAGTTCTGCTCTTCGGAACTCTGTATTTATCTTTGTTGTGGTAGTTATGTTTCACACCGAGTTCAAAGCTGTTTTAATCATTATTTGTACCACAAAGAAGTTTTTGTTTATCCCTGCTCAGCTCCGATAATGCAAATCAAGACAACCTGCCAAGGTGAAAGAATAAAGAAAACTGCCCAAAGCTGTCACCTAATGCTTTCTTTGCTGCAAGGGTGGACAGAATGGCTGCAGAAGTCTGAAAGTGTTCCAGTTAATGTTAACTAAATGTTTGGCCAGTATATGTTAAAGAATATAATAAAAGATACTTAAAAATTTGAAGTGTATAAAAAGAATATTAAAGCAACTTTGTTGGTTAAATATAACAACATGATTAGTTGGCAGACATAGATCTTAAAATATTTCCAAAAAAACCTGACTACTAGCCTAGTGACTTCTTAGCACAGAAGTTTGATGACATCCAGCCTAAAAAAAGCTGAAGGAAAGTTTGCTTCCTCTACAGTATTAATGAGGTATGAAGGATCAAGTTATGGTTTGTTAAAAAAATCCGTATACACAGTTTTGGGAAGGCTGAGCATATCAACAGTTCAACTAGAGTTTTAAGCACTAGATACTTTTTTCTCCCCCCACCCCACTTTTTGGTTTTGCTGGCCTCTACCACAAAAGGGCTGTAACACATGATGTCTGGCAAACATGTTTCATGAAATGAATCACATGAAGACGTTAATCAATGCAAAAATTTTTAAATAAAATTAAAATCAGTCTTACAATATGGCTCATCATATTTCAGTCAATCTGATTTTTGACTAGTCATATTGATTTGTTACATTATCTACGTAATTTCAGTCTAATTCAAGTCTGACATCTTGGCCAAATTTTAAATGTATCTTGGTCCTATACAGAGTATACAACTTGACAAGGAAGAGCTGCTTTTCAGGTGCAAGAGGTAAAGTTCAGCAACAAGCTAGCTAATTTTCTGCAGGATTAGCTGGTCTCATCAGAGTTCAGTGTACCAAATCACAACACGTGGCTGTTTAACAACATGGACTACCATTTCCTAGGGCTCAAACTCAGGTCCACATTCATCTCACAACGTCTCAGTTTAGCTCAAAACTGAGTTAATAAAATGGAGGTTCGGGAGAAAAAACAATGTTTCACCCACCAACTTAGCCATCAAGCTGCTTGACAAGTGACTGCTCTGAACTATCAGCTCTAAACAGGTAACTGTTGAGTCTGTAAAAAACAAAATTAAAAAATCATCTCAATGAGGCAATGGTGGCAAGATTTCTCTATCACTCTATCCTTCTTTTAGATACATGCAAGCATAAACACTCGGTTTTGCTAAAAATCTCCAGAGATTCCAGCTATGCTAAGTTTGTTTGGTATTTTTAATTAACACATGAACACTTTTTACACCACATCCAATAGTAAGTACATGCTTTAAGAAGAACACATGCCATCTGCTTTCCAAGCTCTCTCAAAAGCTGTATGTCCTCCTGCGTTCACTGGGCTCTACTCGGGAACGTCTGTTCCTGCAGCAGGAGGGCACTCCGCAAACAGAAGGAGCTGTACCAGGAAAAAAGCCACACCAGTAAGTAGTGGAGAGAGACCAAAAACTCAGTTCTAGCCTTAGTGGAACTGAAGTTACAGAACATTCATCTTCTGTGAGAAAAGTCGCAGGTTAACAGCTCTTGCCGTGGATTTTGTCACAGGGTTTTAATTTGGAGACTCCCATGTATCAGAGCTAACTTTAATTATCATTAGGAAGCATTTTACGTGACTGAACAGGACAAAGCTTAACATATAAAAATATATATGCTGCGTGTTTGAGGAAAAACTTTCATCTCCTAATTAATTTTCATTTATGACTTACATCTGCGCAAGTAAGCTCAGAATCAGGCCTCATATGTCTAACCAACATATTTTCAAGTTGTCCTTTAAACAATGATTAAAGGCCAATTTTAGGTTATAGTCAATACTGGGTAGTAAAAGGCCAACGGTAGCATTTGACATTTTGTGAGGCAGTGCTCCTCAGTCAATTATTCAAAAGTATTGGTTATTAAATGCCACACGTGTAGGTGATCTATATTTTCTCTCTGCCTTACTAGCCAGCCACCAGCCACGCTGTCAGCTCGCCGGGATGTGCCAGAACATATTAACCTTCCTTTGGCTGCGTACGCCGCTACCCCTCCCCGGCGGCGACCTCGGTCTCTAACACCACATACCTTCAACTGGGCTAGCCTAGGCTTTCCTACATCCCCGCGCGCTCAGCACGCTGAGATTCACCTACTGCTGCCGCAAAAACAGATTTGCTGCAGGCGAAAGTGACTGTACCTCACAAGCTAAAGAGCAACCAATTCAGTCGCAAGTTTTAACCAGGGTAATCAGGATTTGATAACCACGGCTGAGTAAAAACCCTGATGAGGACAAAACCCTTTGCAAACTTAAGTGCTTACTTTGAAACCTGCTACATTTTCAACACAATCCGTAGATGCTAAAAAAACTTCTAGTGTCTCACTTCACAGAGAATTGCCAACACCAAACTAATAATTGGATAATACAGAAGCCTTGAAACTACCTCACGCAACATGAACTATTACCAGATTTTGCATTACTCAGAGCAAGGAAAACAAATTTTCTTTGAAATGTGAAGAATAGGCTGGCGATGATCTTTTCTGCAGATTTATTTGTATATGTATGAGCGTTTACATCATCTGTCCAGCAGTGTTTTATTACTTTAAAAAGCATTCACTTGCCAATGGGTTTCCCCAGGTCCCCTGTAGCTCTGTTTGGGCCATACCCAGCAGCTGTATATATATTTTGGAAAGCCAAGTATGATTCAGCAGGGGCAAGAGTTTCACGTTTGGTGAACTCTGCAAGATCATTTATTTCAGGATAAATTATTGCTGGCCAAACAGCAATCTGATTGCTTAAAGGGGTAACTTCAATCCCTAACGCTACGCGTGCATCGTTAGGCTTTTGTATTTCTCAGCTGTCCAGGTAATTACTTCTGTCCACCTTGCTCCACCCTGTTCGCTGGATACCCTGCCGTTTAACTATTCGCTCAGACTTCAAGCCCCTAAGTTACTCAGAGAAGCAGCACACGAACACTCTTAATTAAGGTTATCTTTACTCACAACCACAAAGTACCCACTGGGAGTGAAGTGACTCACCCATCTAACAAACGGCACATACCTCGCAAGTACTCAGATATTCCTTTGAAGGCTGTTTTGGTGAGGGAGACCATGACAACAAAGCTATGTCTTAAGAAATATCAAACTTATACTTGGCTGCCCGCTGGAGATGCTGAAAAACTCCTCAGGTTAGCATCTCCCTTTTTCGGCAGGAATACCTCTGTCAAGACATCCAAGACAGGGCTCTGATAAACGGACGCTGGGAAATCCAACATCGGTTCGGACACCCCCAGATACTCACCCATACCTCTTCTAGAGGTTTCTCTGCCCACCACAAAAGAGGAAAAAACTAAGTCTCCACCTAAGCTTCAGATCTTCAGCTCAAACCCACTTTCTCAGCGCAGCAAGTCCATTTTCCTGTCCCGGAACACAGAAGCGAAGGCGCAGCATCACACCTCATTCTTTCAGACTTGCTCTCAGGCTTTTTCCCTCCAGCAGACACAGATAATTCATCCAGACCTCAACTGGCAGAGCAGTTAATTTCAGCACGGACTGCGGATCTGTGCTAAACTACTGTATTTGGGCCTGACGGTACCCTGATGGCACTGTTCCAGTTAACAATCTCTGATGACTACTTCAGAGGTGCCAGCAAAAGGGGCAAGAAAAACAAACCCGTAGCATTCCAGGAAGGTAAAAAATCCAGAACAATGGCTGCATCTAGTTATCCGAGTTAAACCCTGCAAAGAACTTCAGCTGTGGTACTATTTGAAAATAAAATACAACTGTATCACCACCACTAAAGATGAGACTACTACCTAATTTCAAGCTCATGATGTCTGGTCCAGAGGGATAGAAAAAAATTCACAGGGAGGTTTAGAACTAGCACAGAAGGCTGTGTACCGGACAAAAACACACAGGCAAAATTGGTGGCAGCTCTTCATTAATTCTATGTTTGGCTTTTTGTGCAATTTTGTCTTTTGTATTTAAATACTAACAAACTAAGGAAAAACAAAACAGTGACCAAATCCTGACCACACCAATCAAATGAAAAACTCATTTTCATCAGTAAACAGTTTCTTTAAAGAAACAAAATGCATTCTTGTTCTTTACCTGGCTAAGAAAATTTCAACCTAAAACCTGTATTAGTGCCTGAAAATATAAAGATTTATCATACAGTGAGTAAAAGAAGGTAGGAAGCTTTTACACGCAAAAAAAAGCTGCATTAGTCTCACAGATCTGTACGTTTTCACTTCCGTGACGTTCAAAAAAGAAATGTGCATTTACCACAGTGATAAGCCGCTAGCAATTTTGTCTACTTGTGCAGCAAATAAATGAAATCTAAGCAGCACTTCAACATATGGAATTTATCCTTCAAGTGAAGAGGTGACCTTGGGACAAAAAAAAAATTTAAAAAAAAAAGAAAAAAAAAAAGAGGGGAGTGAGTATTCTCTTTTCAAATGAAATATAGATCCAATGTGTCTCCTAAGCCTAAGTGCACAATATGTACAAGTTAAACAATGATTTCTGTTACAGTATATCCCATATGCGTTAACAGGAAACATCCCTGTATGTCATACAGCAAAATTATTCAGGTGACTGCAAACACCAGGGGCTAGTCTCTCACCTGATGTAAACGGCACATGTCTTTGATGTTAAAGGACCCGTGCAAATTTACACCAGCTGCGCATGTGGCCCCAGCTGGGCAAACCCCATATGCGTGTGGTTTTATGAACTGAGCCTGATTAATGTTTTGTACAAGCCTGCATGCATCAGACTTCTTTAAATTGCTCTAGGAGCTGTTTTGCTAAAAGTCAAGGGTGCAAACCTTTTGCCACGACTATACGTAATTTTACCAACTGTAAACACAATACAGATAAAAATGCATTCGACAAAGTTTTAGTAGCAATACATATTATTGTATTCCTCAGCAGATATCAATTTAAAGAGTTTACACAAATTCTTATTCGAGTGAAAATTACCTATGTACTATATGGTTTCTAACAGTGATCATACTTATCTTAGTAGAAATACAGCACGGGTCCTTCAAAATTTCTTAATATTGATGTGTTGTAAAAAACCACTGATACTTAAGCAAAAAGTGGCTCAGAATTTTGTATTAACTGGTTGCTAGAGCTGTTTTTAAAGAGAGATGATGATCAGTGCTTTACAGTTAGGAACAGTTTAAAGCTTTGTTTCAGGTAGAAGGACAGCTCTCCAGAGCAGCTAAAACATCTGCCATTTTAAACTCCTAATGCATAGGCTTGACTACGTTTTCTGTAACTTTAAAAAAAGAAAGAAAAAAAAGTACTACATTCACCATCTTCAGAAACACTACCACTGTAAGAACACCTAGTCCATTGTCACATACTCCTGACTCTACCCACTAACGCAGATTAATCCAAATTACGTTTTTTATGGTACTGCCTACTTTTTATACCACAGGAAAAATTACCTGTTTCCACAGTTTCCCAAAATACTGCCTGATATTTTCAGTTCATTGGTGAAATCAGTGTGTTTGTTAACAGCCCAGGTCTGTACTTCAAGCAAGAAAGCACTGCCAGCTTCAGCGGAATCCCGCGGAAGGGCATTCTTACACTTGCATATTGTGTAGCACAGAACGACCTGCTTAAGTATGTTCCGCACAAATATTTCCACTGTATTTTCTTCAGAATATACTTTAAAGCATGTACTCACAATTGTGTCACACCTGGCATTCTGTAAAAACCGGGTTCAACACCTGATGAACAACTGAAAAATTGTACCTGCTCTTCCACTCTCATTTTTTCTCTCTCCCTTTTTCTTACAGAAGCACTACAGTCGTTTGGTTTGTCCACCGCGCTATCAGACTTCATGTAATATCACTGAAACTACTCTTTTTCTCTACCAGCAGAGGGATCTTCAGAAGGAAAAATGAAAACTTCACAGGAATGGAAGAATCAATCTAAGTCAATCCCAATTACTGTACCCAAGTAAAAAAAGTGACAAAAGCCACATTTCAAACTTAGAGAGCAACGCCTCGCGACCAGCTGCGCACACTTCATTGCCATGAACTCCATCAGCAGACTGCACCTCTCAGACCTGGCTGAAGTCTTTTCAGTGCAGATCATCTCACCTCGTTATGTATTTCTTCTACTCGCTTTACAACTGCAGTTTCCAGCGATTTCAAAGATAAAGCCATTGATTCAGAATCAGTCTGTAAATTCTGGAGTGCCAGTTCACATTGTTCAAATATGTATTCCAATGTTCCTCTTGAACACTACGAAGATACAATAAAAAACGTATATAAAGCCACTTCAGAACATATGTATTCCTCAAATATACTGAAGTATTTGCTTCTGAAATAATCAAAGTAAAGGAGAAGAAGGGATGTATTTCTGTAACTTTATTTCATGATCTTTTTAAAAAAAGCGTAATGCCTGCTGGATTGTCTGTATAATTATTGACATAAATTATACAGAAGTCTAATCCATCAAACATCTAGCCAACCGGTACAGCATAGATTGAAAGGACAAAGAAAAAAATTCCTTCTAAATTTACTTTACAAATATGGCACACAAAAACCATGGGTATACCTTCTATTGCTTCCTCGTCAGTTTTTGACGGTATTTCAGAATCAGGTAGTTGTATTTGCCCAGTTATGTGGGCTCATAGTAACACTAAAATGGAGTTCCATATCCAGTCTGAGAGCTGTTTGCTTACAAGGTATAGAGAATATAAACAAAACAAGTTTGCACTTCTGCTCATTTTTGTTTTGTTTTCATTAAATTTCCTTCAAAATTAGAAGGAAATCTGTAAAAATCCTTTTGAAATGAAAGAAGACATCTACATCTTTTAATTATTTTCAATTAAATACCTGTACCTTCAGTTAAATTTCCAGGAATAATCTTGAATAAGGACCCTCTGGTCTCATATTCTTTGTAAAAAAAAAATTTCCATACTGTACAACTTGAAGTCACAACAGTTCACAAAACCAAAGCATAATCACGTAATAGAGAAGCTTTTCATACTGTGAAAATAAGTGTGCATTTTCCTGCAAAAGTAACACAGAGATGGGAGCAGTAGGTCAAAGCACTCTTAAAATGAGAGATGAAAAATACAGAATAATTTGTGTTAAAAGGTACAGTGCACTTGAACTTTATGTCAAAGCTTTATGTCAAAGCCCAGTTCAAGCAAGCAGAGTGTATATTTGTTTGGGAAATAAAGGCACATTTTTAATATTACAACTTATATGTATGTATATGTCCGTGGTCAGTGCTATTGCTTTATTTCCACTCCTGCACAAATTAGGAAAAGTAATGGGGAAAAAAAAGAAGTATATGGATACATGTATCTCTCTCGCTTCAATAGTGGTACATATTGCCTTGCTGAAAGAAGGAAGTGGTAACTGAAATTTTTTAAAATATCTTCTTACAATACAGTCGTCTTATTTTTTCATATGCTTTTCCATTAGAATAGCACATAAACAAAACTACCAATAACACTATGTAAAGGAATAGGGAGGAGAGGCCTAGTTAAAAAAAAAAAAAAAGTGTCTTGGCACTTGAGAATACCAGGCTGAAGCCTTGTTACCTCAGAATGACTCGGAGACAACAGACTCTGCATCATTTTTCTGCTTCTTCAATCCTCAGATGCACAGAAGGATCCAATTTAAAGCATATTCATGACTACTTTTAGTTGTTCTGAACCCCTAAAGGCCATTTTTGCCAGTGGACACTGCTGACGTGTTTTGAGTATTTCTATCTTACCATGAATATTGCCTTCCAACTAGGACCGGGATATGAACACAGCAAAGAAGTTTTAAAACATTTCAGGCAAAAACACAGTTGTTTCTACATTCCCTCAGTAATCCACGAGGTGTGGTGCAGCACATTGTTAATTCGTATCTCACATGCCGAACTGTGAGTTTGGGCAAACTACCAGTACAGAAACAAGCGTACCTCGACCGCAACCCAAGCAACTAGCAGTTGTTCAGGTTTGAGTCATGAGCATAACTGTGACCCACAGTTCTGGATAAGACAACATGATGCTACATACAGGGTATCAGAATATTAGTTTTAAGAATGACCAACCAGCAAACCATTTTTGATACTTACATCTGCCACCCTGTGAGTTGAGCTGAATCGAGGTGAAAAACCAGCCAGAACACAGTGCTGATGTGTCATATTGAGATCATCTAGGGACAGATTAGAAAGCCTTAAGTACAGGGAAAAATTATACTTAATAAAACTTATTCTGGCTGAACGTGAATTAAAGCCACGACACTAAGCATTTAAAGCAAAAAAGAGAATTCAGTCAGAATTATCTTCATAGAGCATTAATGTTCAGTAGAGCATGATAACTATTCACTGTCCTAGTGTTACCAAGATCTCTATTCATATTAGTTTTCTCACAGTTTACACAGATTAGAAGTGGCATTTTCCCACCTCTTATGGGAAAAGTTCAACTAAACAAATTAATTCTTTCAAAGTCGAGGATCACTATAAACAACAGACTACTCTCTTCTTAAAAATCACTAAACAATACCGACATTTCTTGAAAAAAGAAACAAAGAAAGAAGAAAGACAAAGACATATTATTGCATCTTTTTATCTGAAACTTATCTGAAGTTTTCCCTTCACCTCATAGCCAAGAAACTGGGAACCTAGAAAGCACAATCTGCTCAAAGACCTGTCTCCCAAGTATTTCATTTGTGACTTACTTGTAGCCTGCCAGAGGGCTGCCGTGGACTTGAGTTCATTAACTGTCAAACAACCACCCCACAAACCCTGTAGATGGAACCTACTTGGTCGCCGTCAAGAGTTTCATCAAAGTTATGGTAACTGAAGAATGCTTGAATTGTGACAAACTAGAACTCTTTAGAGGAAACATATTCCTCTAGAAAAGTTCAGACTAAATCACTGTTATGCTGAAAACCACTCACGAAGTGCTTTCAATTCAAACAGTTTTGGTGTTAAAATTATGTTGCCCTCTCAACCTTAATAAGACATTCAGGAAAATCTGTGAAATCACTCCAGGTTTATAGTTTTGTAAGTTAGAAGAAAGAGACTAAAAAGACCATACAAAACTAGGTGACCTGAAGTGTCACCAAGCAAAAAAACATCATAGACAAAATTAGAAGACAGGAATAGAGACCTACAAACTAGTTAACTTGGAGTCTGTATTTTCAACAGTATCTATTCTTTCAGGGAATTTAGCTTCAGTCATCTTAGTACAGCATGATGAGAAATTATCAAGCTTCATCCTTCCATCACATAAACATAATTTCTCTAAGAGATTAATATTTGCATACCTGAAACCTGATATCCCAAATTCCTACTAATTTTTGAAAATGCTCTTCTGACCATAATAACAGACTATCAGACTGAAAAGAACACAGTGTGTGAGGTTTAATGGTATTCTCTTTACTACTGAAAAAAAGATATGCTCTAAAACTTTTACTTTACCTTGCAACAAGTCTGCAACTTTAAAACTGAGAAAGTCTAATGAATAAGAATTCAGAAAAATGATTGAATTTATCCTAGTTGTAAGAACACTGTCTTCTTTTTATGAATTTTATAAGCAACTACTAAAGTTCATACCCAAGACAGCAGACAGCATCATAAACTTGGGAAAAAAAAACCCCACCAAAAACCAAACGAAACAGGATTGAATTCCCACTGAGAAAGTTTAGATGAGAGGCTTATTTTCTATTTGGACGAGGTCTGCAGGTAGGTGAAGTTGAAAAGCTTGAAAAAACACTCCAAAACAAAAAAAAAGAACGTAGGAAAAAGTGGTTTCCTACATAAACATATGAGGGCTAAATTGCATACAGCCAAGTCTTGCAAGAACCACAGAACAGTATTATCTCTGGACATTGCAATATTTAAGTATCACAATCACTTTCAAGAAGAATTGCAACAGAAAACAAACCTACACACTTCTACCACCCCATTCAGTGCCCATTCATTGTGGTGTGTTTTATGTAGCAAACAGAATTAGAAGTACTACATTTTGATTTGCACCTTTATTCAAACCCTTGGCAAAACTTTCATTATAGAGCTCGCCCTTGTAATTGATGTCTCTAATCCTTTATGACTCTTAGAAAGATGCCTGTAATTTTAATTTAAGAGTTTATAATTAATCTAAAACTGTAATCATACAAAAATAGCTGCAGCTTCAAGGATCACACATCTCAGGATATTTGAAAAATACATTCTAGATCTTAAAAAACTACAGTAAAGATTTGCTTTTCTTTTTCTTCTAAAAATATGCTAATTGAAGAGAAAAAGCATTCTCTGTTAAATTTGCCATTGCCCATTTGGCAGCAAAAGCTTTATTCGGATACAGAACACTACGTCCAGATTACTGTTTTGGTTTTAGAGCCAAACCGAAACTGTCACCTTCCTTGGACACCCACGTCAAAACTATCATAGTGCTCTCATGGTTTTAGGTAAAATACGATACATATGGAGTTACCATCAGTTTTACATGACTAAACACTGATCAGTGAGGTTTGGAAAACCAAAGCACAGCCTCTCCAGTATTAAGCATCACATAAAATACATGCATATAAAAGCAGGAACATGTGTACCAGTCCTGCTTTGGAAAACTGCAGGCAGGCAAGGGGTTTGTCAGACGGTTCCGAATCCGCGGTGAGGTAAGAGCCAACACGGCGTCTTTTCTGACGGGAAACAGTGGGCCCTTATCTTGCCACAAATTCAGGACAACTATGGCAGGGACATCTCAATTCAGTATTTATTACAAAAACAAAATGTCACAAAACATATGTGAACTGTGAAACGCGTATGAGAAGTGGCTTTTTATTTTAAATCACTATTAACACCAACTTAGCAATGTATTTAGTACGGTTTCAGGAATGGCCATGCAATCTCTTCTCCTTAAAATAGTCCTGCCTTCCATATAGATGCTTACAAGATGCATATGTCAACTAACTGCTAGGGAAGAAAGAAGTTTGAGAATTGGACTACAATTTTCTGCTTACGTGACTGTTCCTCTCTCAAAGCTTTCCCATGTCTGTGAAAAACGCTGTCACTTGCACAGACTATTTTTCTGAAGTCTGATCAGGCTTTTCACTTGCTTATAAATTTTAAAACACTACAAATTACCTAAATTTAAAATAGTAATTCTAGAAAACAATCGAGAAAAACCAATGAAGTCCAATAGATACTAGAGTGCTATCCTGACCAAAAAGAATTTTCCCAATCAAAGCCTCATCTCACACATTAAAGCTATAGGTATTTACCTGCATTAACAGGATACCGTTGTGCTACCAGTCACTGTGCGAGTGTGGATGGCTAAATCAGTTTCCCCAAACTACTGACGATATCGTAAAGGGCTTGTTTGCATTCAAAGGAATACGACTTGGTTGGTAACAGACACTTGGTGTTTGAATGCTGGAGAAAATAACTTAGTTTTTCTGTCTGAGGTGAAGCACCTAAGAAACAAGGACACTATTTCCTGCATACAGGTATATGGCAAAATCTGTATTTTTTTTAAATGGATTGTTTTATTCTTTTATTTCTACCACTTTCTGCCTCCCACTTCCCAATGAATCATCTGCCACCTTACGGCCAGATCCCATGGTAGGACTGCTATAGCTGAGGCAAGATTTGTTAAAAGAAATTAATCCATGTATGATTGTGTACAGCTAGCCAAAGCCACCCTGAAAAACAAAATTATCAACTTGAAGTCTGTTTAAACAATTTGGAGGTCAGATTTTGACTTTACAGATGAAGTACTAAGAAGTCATAATGAAGTTTAGCAGATGATCCAATTAGTTGCAAATGCATACAATTATTTAACACAGAATCTCCAGCTACAGAAACTTCAGATAACGCACCTTGTGCAAAACATAGTTACAAAATGGAGTTTTTGTTTAATACTAACCCCTATTCCTCACACCCGCAAGAAAAAAAAACCCCTAACCCAAAAACCACCACCAAAACCTAAAATCCAAACACCACAAAACTATCCAAGGTACGTGGGTGCTTTAACACGTGTATCCATGCAAGGCCTCTGTAAAGTTGATAACTGACACAGCAAACCTAAGGGTAAGGAGAGGTTAAGGGACTTGCCAACGTTTGCGTGGAACTTCTGCGAGAGAAGCAGGCTTACAGCTCTTAGAACTAATGCTGTTGTTCTAGCACCTTCTACTGCCGGCCGCAGACTATTATTCTCCACGTGCAGCCCCTTATCAGACAAGCTTCTCGGTGATCTCCCTGCTATTTACAGACAGCAGACACGTCCTGGGATTTGGGTGCTGCTTTTTCTATTTGAAATTGTGGAGCAAGTTGATGTCACGGATCCTTCTGTCCCTCCCCCGGACAGACTCTGCCATCCCTTCCTCTTCTCAGCTACATCCCTCCCAGCACAGAACCCCAGCACGGTGTGTCCCCCCCCGCGTGAGACCCCTGCCAGCTCCTCTCTTCTCCCTGACCCTGTTCTGCTCAGCCCCCGTCCCTGTCTGTCCCCACCTCACCGCACGCCGCCTTCTGGATTACCTATAATTACTGTAATTATTCAGCTGAATGACCTGGAGAGCCCCGTGTCTGCCTAGCCTTTGTTAGAAGGATGAACTAATGCATACGTGTACGTGTACACGCTTAACTAACGTACATATACTTAACTAGTTCCACTACTTAACTCGTCATCAGAGCACCAGCGAGGTGAGGAGCCAAAGCCCTCGGAGAAACGACGACTGCATGCCCACGTCACTACAGACTATTACGTCAACAACAAACACAAGGTAGAAAGAAAGGAAATTAATTCTTACCCAATCCTTACTGAAAGGAGTAGGGACTACAGGCCCCAAACTTATTACTTCTAGGTAAAGTACTTCCCAGGAAAACAGAAACCACAATGGCAAACGCTCACAGAACTAGGAACAGGGATTTATATCACCATTTCTATCTTCTCTCAAGTGTTCTTCCTGAACTTTTTAGACAGTTGTCTTTTTGGCATCTATTTCATGAAGCAGATAAAAGGTACAGTGGGTTTTAAAGCACTGGCAAAAGCTTTGATATTCTAAACACCACAAATACCTGCAAACAAAAGTGAAATGGGCTTGTGCTATTAGTTTTCTTAACTACCTTAAACAAACAAAGAATTTTCTTTTTAACCATATTACAGTGCCATTTTCAAAAACACAAAAAAGTTTTTCCACCATTTCCAATTCTACTTGAATCCAACTGCACACAATGCTTCAACAGGAGAAAACCTAACCAAACTGATTTTATTGTAGGTATGTCAACAAAAAGCACCAGGAAGGTATGTCTCCCTCCCCAAGAAATTATGGGGCAATGGAATACTATTTTCATAACTGAAAGCTAGAGGGATGATCTGTCCCCAATTAAGAAATATTTCTAGTTTTAAAACAAGTAAAGTGTGCACAAACAAAACACAGAATTAATTAAAAGGCTGAACTAAAAAAAAAAAGAAGGATGTCCGGGATTTGCCAAATTTCATGATCAAAGTTTGGTAATGACAAATATGTTTCTGGGCTTCGAAGTCTTAATAATCAAGGAATACAACATTTGGATTAAATGTGGACTCAAGGAAAAAAAGGGGGGAAGTTAAACTCAAACACATTCAAGATGCTAGAGAGCAAAGAGGGTTCAAGTTAGTTTGTGGAAATAGAAGCAGATTAAATATCTAGAAATAGTTTAATGAGCCACTACATACATGTGGAAATGCTTCCATTAAATACTCATCATTAACCACAAGCCAACCTCTGCAATGTGTGCACCCTACTTCTGGTTGGTTAAGAAAATAATTTTTTGATGCTTCTTGAACTATAATTTGCTGGCAGTGGGGAGTGGTATAAGATTCCAAGTTCATCTTCATGCTGTTTTAAAACCCTAACCTTCAAGCAAGAGCTTGATCTATGGGAAACAGCTGCAGAAAAGTAAATCTCCCTTTGAAAAAGTCCAGAATGTATTTTTGTTAAGTATGTTTTGAAGTCATGGTAGGAAAATTAGTGAAAATTGTAAATCTGCTTGCAAATCTGGTCGTGTCTAACTCAAAGATTAGGGGAAAGATTCCAATTTAATAGTAAGACCATGACAACCCTAGTTAAGCATGCTCTAGGACAGAGCAGATGGGGCCCTTTGCTCACCTCCACGCGTTTCGGATTTATTGCACGCACCCAACACGTTTCCTATTAGACACCCCTCGACTGTGTACTTGAGACAGCAGGGTTCAGTATGCACTTCCTCTGCAGACCAATATATTATTCTAAATTGAGCTAAAGTGTTTCCGTTTCATGAGTGATATAAAGTTCAGATTTGAGTTTTTAGGCAGCGGATTTGCAGTCATTCACCAGCTCTTTTTTTCTTCATATTAGGAAAAGTAAGCCTTAAAAAAACCCCACACCCACAAAAAACCCTCTCTTACTGAAAGTAATTTGGGATTTTGTTTGGTTTTGTTTAAACAAAATACATTTATACTATTGTAATAGCTTACTTGAAGAATGGATTTGATCACCTCATGTTTAGTACTAACATACATTTAAATTATGGCTTATCATTTCATCTGAAGAGCACTGCTGAGAATGCAGGTTTAAATTTACATTTTAAGACTGCATTTTACTAAAATTCTACCCAGAATAAGAAAAAACATTTTACAGAGCCAATGAAGAGAAGAACATAAACACTACTAAATGTCTACTAGAAATACTAAAACCCACTCCTAATCTTTTTGTTACTTTTAAATACCCATTGGTCAGGATTTACAAGTTACTGTAATAGCACGTTACTATTAGAAATATCAAGTTATCACATCTTCTTATCTAAGATTCTAGTGTACAATATTAGGAAATAGTTGGGA
>JAVJGH010000085.1:25983328-25998949 GCA_035590175.1 Aviceda leuphotes
ATGTTTTGGATTCGTTGTATAAACAAAGGAAGAAGAGAGGCAGCCATACTGATCTAACAGATACTAGAGCTGTACCAGGCGATAAGAAAACACAAACATGTTTACTCAACTGTGTGGTAACATTCAAAATTGAATCCATGAAATGACCCAATAAAGAAAAAGCACCAAATAGTCTCTGATTGTCTTTTTAAGTAAATATTTGCCTATGTTATACAAGAACATCATCAAAAAGCCAACAGGTAAATTAGTACAAGGGCAGGAACAGGAACAGTGAGGAGAAGAAAAAAACCCTTTATAAAAAGAGATATGCACACACAGAGAAAAATCCCAATATGGAAGTACAACTTGACAAAGAAAAGGATTGTTCTGAACTATTATAAAATTAAAGGCATGCAGGCAAGTCTGTCCAAATGGAAATATTGCGGACAACTTAAAATTCTAAACTCTCTTGATTCCTTAGAGGATATGTCAAAGACAAGAATAAATAAATTTCATTTCCTTCAGAGTGTCTACAAGGACTGTAGTCAACCATTTTATAATTTGATACAGTGGTCTTATATGTTGGGGTACTCTCAACCTGAAATTCAAAAATCTGGGCCACTCTTTTTGACACACAGTATGCATGTCTGTGTTAAAACCATCTGAGTGACAGCAGCTCAGATGCATTAATAAGGGAGGCTGAGGGCAAGGAACTGACATTAAGAGAAAGCTGCCAGAGCCACCTTTGTTCTTATTTGCTGGCTTAACATGCTGTATGACTTCCCCTTCTACAATGGAGTTGCTTCAGCGGTAACTATAATTCAAGAAGGGCTGGATGAAAAAAGAATGAACAATACAGGATTTAAAAAAAAATATGTTGGAAGGGAGAATTTTAAAATTCAATAGTATCAGACAACTGCAAGAGCTTATGACCAACACTTAACGCTACATATGCTGCAATTCCCTCCTAAACTATAAGTGACAAAGGTTTGATGGTCTCCATGCAGAGCTGAGCTTCCATATGACAAACGTCTCAAATCGCTGC
Source organism: Aviceda leuphotes (assembly GCA_035590175.1). NCBI lineage: Eukaryota > Metazoa > Chordata > Aves > Accipitriformes > Accipitridae > Aviceda > Aviceda leuphotes. Next base: position 25,984,353 of record JAVJGH010000085.1, read on the forward strand.
TACTTGAATTAACTTATTATATAGGAATTTCATTAGATTTTCACTTAGGGAGTTCAACTAAAATAAAAAGACTATCTTTACATAATAATTTTGGGAACCCTTAACTCTATCTGTCCTTGCCACTGCATTTGGAAAGAACCATGACAGGGATCCCTACCACAGCATTTATTCCAGGACCTTTTCTTTTTATTTCCGTCAGAACGATTTTCAACACATTCACTCATTTCCAGGTAGTAAAGTGCAAAAAAAGTAAGAGGTGTTTACCTGGGGCTGCCCACCTGCATTTTCAAACTAAACAGAGTAACTGAACATCCTGACAGGAGAAAGATCACCTTTAACACGCATATGAGAATTGTTCCCCTAGAACAAAGTGCAGCCATCTGTACCAAACTTCATAAAGCATTACAACAGGCTCCTAAAGCATGCCATTGTTAAAAGTGTACTCTAATTTCTATAGCTCCTCCTTCAATTTCTTCTGTTCTTTAAGTTGACAAGTTAACTAAGTGTTCTGTGCTTACAAGTTTTCCATAGCCTACTACAAAAAGACTCAAATTTGTTTGCATTACACACCACAGGGATTAAAAAGGAGTTAATATATATCTATTCAAAACTATTGTGCAGAAAATAGCTGTGTTGTACAGGGCTTAGGCTGTGACCCGCTTAACTTTATTCATAGAATGCGCAATCCATCACGTACAAAAACACAGAGGAAAATGTGAGGTGTTAGTAAGTGCTGCTGTTAGTGAGAAATTCTGCTAATTATTACACCAAATAAGCATAGTCAACAGGCCAGAGCTGTGAGAGGGCATGTTTCAGGGCATTAAATGGCTGCTTTGGATGGAGATGAATATATTACACTATGCCCTTTAACAATAAAACAATTTCCCTGACACTTACAGATCCAGGCAGCTCCAGCAGCACAGATGAAGAGCTCAAGACTGTACTTGGCATACAACGATGTTTCAGTGCCACCTAGTGACGTGCACTTTAACTTTACCGTCTCTCAAGATTTACAGTACATGAAAAGTTCAAAAGCTAATTCAGCTCAAGTGTGGAGTTCGTACAGTACCAAAGAGAAGCCTCACTCTTTGCCAAGAAAAGACAGCCAAAAAAGTTCATGACGAGAAACTCCTCCCCTTTCTTTAGAACTAAAATATAGGCTTCCTTGAATAGCTGATGAAGCGTTACATACATTTTTATTATGGGCTGCTCTTGCAGTCAGAGAGAGAGAGAGAAACCTTGCAGGAAAGGACAAAACTCGGTATATTTTAAAGCCCACACTATGCACAGGAAGGTTTAGATAGCTTGGATATTTTATTAAATTATTTTAGGATAATATTTCATCAACTTAATTTTAAAAATGATTTCTTCCCGTGTTTGAATGGACTTTATTTATTATTATTGTTTTTCTCTGGAGTGCTTTCACACCTTGAAATGTTTTGGAGACTGTAAACTTTGCACATTCATTCCTTGGTTGCATTTTGACACTGTATGCTTCCACCAATGTTTATTATCACTACAATGGAGATTACAGCTATTTCACATCTCCGTTATCTTGTTGTGCTTCTACTGATTAGTGATGCAGTTGAATGCTTAGGTTGATGCAAACTAACTAAACTTTGCAGTGCAACCTAGCCCAAGAAAATATGTGAAAAGGCTGAAATATATTTTATGCTGAATGTAAATTGAAGTGTGTATTGAGTACCGGCACAATTGTCTACCAGTCGAAAAAAATTAAAATGATAAATTTACATGCTTAGATCAAGTTAAAACCATAAACTGCAAAAAAGATGCTAATATAATCCTTGACATTAGTTTCTGCATTCTTATTTCACAAGATTTTTACAGGAAAAGGCTAGTGTAAGACTTTATGTTCACTAGCCATTTAGCACATGGATACCATTAATTTATGGACACTTTACATACAAATGAATAAAATAAAAATCCTGCATCTGAACCCCACATCTATCATCATGAAATGGATAGCAACATATTAATACTTTATAGTACTAATTTCAGTAGAAAACCACCCTCAGCAAAGCTGCTTCCTATTAATTCGCCACTTCAAGCGCCTTATGACTTTATATTTCGTGTTCTTAGCTTCATTAAGATAAATGAAACTAATATATTTTAGGGTACATTTTTGAACTGCATACTACGGAACAAGAAAACAATATCTGAAAAAAATCTAAAATCCCCACAAGGCAGACTTACTCTTATAGGAGGACACTAAACGCCTGTTCTGATTGAAATACAACTTCTATCACAAAATTCAAAGAAAGATGCTTAGAGATTACTTAAAAAATAATTTCTCCAAATTCTGAAGCAGCAAGAAGTGTGAGGGTGAAGAATGAAGAAGAGGAATAATGGCTTTTAAAACATTGCTCATGAAAAAAAACTATACAACTACACTTGCAGAAAGATTTTGTCTAATGTAATTTCTCTACCCCAAACTCAGTGAAATCAAAATGTAAGAATTTAGCAAGCTTTTGCATGTGCTCAGATCCTGACTATTACAGGGTCTACACCTTGAAGATTATATGATGAACAAAGAAACATATTCATTTATGTACCTTCATCAAAAAAAACCCAAAACAAAAAAACCAACTCACACTGAAATGATGTGCAATGAAAGAAGATTCTCAAGTTAAAATTTTCACCTTGATGGTTAGATTAAGAGAACACAGCCTTGTAAATGAAACCTTCTATTGTATTAGGCAAATAGTTATGATGTAAAGTGCTAGTACTGCAGGACTAAAAAGCCCTTAGAAATCCAGCTGGGAAAAGCTTCACTCAGTGAGTGGGCAGCACATTGTAACTAAGTTTGGAAACCTCTACTGCAAATATACTTTAGATGTTTTAATCTATACCCTGCCTTAGGACCTAAACGGCTGCCACAAGAATCAATATTGTCCCTACTTTAAATAACAAATAAAAAAAGAAGATAATATTGTTCCTTACATGTCACATAGAATTCTACTCATGGCTTCTCAAATGACACTTCCAGCTTCAAAGTATGTACTTGCACTTCCTGGAGTACTTTCACTGGTATCACGTCTTGGAGAGCTTAAATGAGGAGACTGGAGGAAAGATGTGCTGATACAATGCAATGAACAATGGTATAACACTTAAGGAACTGTAAACTCCACAAGAGAAAGAAGGCAGTATTAACACCAAAACCCATCTGTAACTCCCTGTATACCATAGCAGGGGAAGAAAAAAAAAAAAGTCCAAAGTTTGATGTTCACCGAATTATATTATTATTGTCCAAGCTTTATAAGAATCTGTCACATTTTACTGTTTTTACAAGAATACTTAATTTTATCTACCAGAGTTGTGCGAGAAAGATAAAGGATTCAAACTAGTGTAACTCCTGATCATGTTAAGACGCTTTCATACAAAAACATCCCAAGTTACTACTTGCCTTGAGAAATACATTTAGATCTTCCAGTCCAACACAGGTGTCTTGTCTTAAGGATCCCGAGATGTGCAGCCCTCTGAAAGCCAGGGGCATGCTACTCTACTAGATTCCAGATGAAATCTTTAAGTTAAATGCTGCATAATTTCCAATTCTTGACATCCAAAAAGGAAACAAGGAATATGGGGCAAGTTTTAGACAGTGGAATGAGCCCACCTAGGCTTCTCTTCAGTCCCCATTCAAAACATCTATGCTCACATTCACTAGCATCAAGTTATCAATATTCTAGCTCTGTAGCCCACATCAATTTCAGAACCACAAAGGAATGCTTCTCAGAACAGCTATCACCTCCAAAACTTTTTACTTCAAAGAAAACTCATCCAAGAAGAGAATATGTCACATTACATTGCTGTCACACTCCTTTTATAAAACATGTAATTCACTTATTTGCAGGAATATAACATTTTTCCCCCTTGCAGTATACCAACCCTTTCCTCCAAAAGATTAAGATTCCTTCCTTAAAAGCTGGAAAAATGTATTTGCCCTTATACCTCAAGAAATGCTTGACTGACACTGACCAATGCTCAACTGGTCATATGCCTTCGATATTCCACATTCATAATAATTCATATTCTCAGGTATGCTGATTACTTACGAACATTGAATGGCTACCCACGCTGAAGCCACCTGTAAGAAACAAATTGCTGAGCATCTTTCCAACGAAACCAGCAAGCAGGGAAGAATTCTAAGCAAAAAAAGTAAAACAAAGTTTCCAGTAACCACTGCCAAGGAATTATCTTTGCCACAAAAAATTTAAAACAAAACAAAAATCTCAGTGATGACTTAAGAGCCACAAATTCTGAAACTGTGGTCTATGTTCTCTTTTGCTATTACAAGAAAATAAATATATGATTAAGTGGCTTGACAGTATTCCATTTTACTTCATTTTCAATATTAATTTGTTTAAATTACATGACATGACAGATCATTAAATGCAGACAGGTTCATCATAGCAATACAGGCTTCACAGAGTATTTTAAAAAAATTCAATTTACTGTCACCTTTGTTTTATTTCTTTCCTATAACTGAAAGCTATTTGGAATGCATTAAGAAGCATAAGAACCTCTACCAAAATTCGTCTATTCTTCAGTATAAAAATTGAGTTGTTATCCTATGCTTCTGTTACCATAATTTCCTTTTAAAATTATGTGGAATGTCAAGCGTGACCTATTTTAAAAAGTGCCATGCAAGCAATATCAACTGTTCTACAATCATAATTTGCAGGTTCGCCAAAAAAACCCCAAAACAAGGTCACATAAACAAGTGTCATACACTTCAAGGACTCTGGACACGAATAAAATGGATTTACACCCATGAAACTGCTCAGCAGTGGAAAGGGGAGGAAGGAGAAGGATATTGCTTCTTGCTTTCATGAATTCTTTTGAGTACAGCCACAGTACAACTTTCTTTTGGACACAATTCTCAAGACAGCTCCTATGTTAGAAAATCCAATGTAAAACTAAGGTAAAGTAGAGCAGACTGATTCTGAGCTTCTAACAACGTACAGGTCAAAATGTACTTTTGGTTGATATTAAACATTTGATTATTATCCAATTACTAATTCTTATTCCTGAACTTTGTAATCGTTTTTACGTTATAGTAAGTATGGAGCAATATCAGCTCCAGGAGTTTATACTGATGAAGTCTTGAAAATTGTCTTGTATGACAGTAAAAATTCACAGATTTTAAAGTGTCGTATAAAATCAGTAGACTAAAATACAGTAGTTGTGAGTCCCAAACAACTGCTTTTATAATATGCATCTTACAGAGAAATGCTGCTAGTTATTAATAGAAAGTTGTCCTATAGAAAGATATTACACTATATTACACTAGGTTTTATCCACCTTGCTACAGACAGTCTCTTTTTTCTGTCAAGATGCTTTTGCTATATGTAAATATTTAATGTTATTACCATCATTCACTCAGTGCTCATATTGTCTGCTCAAGCATCTATTACTGTCTGCTAGATACACTTGAGGATAACATTTATTCATGTCTACTGCTCAGTCACATGCAGGCCCTACTTCTCAAAGATCCTTCAAAGTTCAATAATTTATTAAACACTGTGCACAAAGGTCTGTATCATTTGCAAAAGCACCTAACTGTAGAGTATGCAAAACTACAATTTTCCTTGTGCAAGTGTCTGCACTGAATGCATGGAAGAGGCTACAGCAGTTCATACAATATGAATACTGTACTTATACTCAGGGTTCTGTAAGCAACTTAAATTGCAGAAATAAATTTTATATTACCAGAACTCCCAGGTAACAAAGACAGAAGTTATGAAGAGTATACTGAGTACATTTTAGTCAACATAATTCTCTGAAAACAAATCAAAATAAACATCAGTGGTCAGTTTTACCCCTAGTTGTAGTTGCATGCATCACAGTATTTTTGTATTTACCTAAATTCATAGTACTGTATGTAATAGATACATCACATGTGTAATACAAGATTTTATCATCAATCTTATTACTTAATACACCTTTCAATAAAATACCTTAGAAATCAGATTTCCAAAACACCGAAGTCCTGTTAAGACAGAGAAGATAAATTGCTAGAGTCCTCAAAAGGCTTGCATAGGATTAAACAGGTCTCTTCAAATCAGCCTCTCAGTTTGTATGCAAGAGAAATCTGAATATGAAATATATAAAATTAAGCATAATATTTCATAATCTGTAGCCTTAATCTCACCTGCATACAGAACATCAAATGAGGACAATACAGGAGTGACTGGGTTTTCAGAGTGCTTAAGCCTGGTCTGTTTGTTCAATCTTTTAAGACTTAAGCAGAAGCACCTAAATAAGGAGAGCTTATAAAAGTCTCATTCAAAAGAGCAAAAGAGAAGCCTGTAACAAGAAGAATATTTGAAATATAATACTGTTGTAATTTTTAAGGAGAATGTTATTGTTGAAATAAAAGAAAAATAATTAGCCATATGAGAAGCAGGATAGTCTCTCTAATGGTCTGACACAAGTTGTTTAAAATCTCAGTTTTAGTTTAGACAAAAGGGATTTTTTTTTTTTTTAAGGAAACAGTGAGCATCACAAACAGACCACACTAGAATGTGCAAGACCGCACAATTATTTCTTCTATCCCAGTGGACCGTCATCCTTTATGAACATACGACAAGATCCAGCTATTCATCAATGAGGTTAGAAGGGAATGAAAACATTGAATTCAAAAGATCTGCCTTTCAGTTAACATCCTTAATGTAAATTAAGGTTAAATGTGAATAAAATTAATATTTAATCACTGGAAAAACTTCCATTCCTTTCTTCTCTTTAAACACTAAAACTTAATTATAAAATAATGTTAAACAAGTGTAAATTTAAAAGAACCATTTTGAAGATTTGCATTAATAGTTCAAGACCTATTGACACTGAAGAAAAGAAGGGGAATCCCAACATTATGTTGCTTTAAAGTAACATGTGATTCTATTCCTTGCCAACAGACAGCAGGAGCCCAAAGGCACCGGGGAGGGCTGCGGTGGGGAAGAAGGAGACAGCAGCATGGGCTGGGATTGCGGGAAGACCTGGGTGAAAAGGCAGTAAACTACAGCTGCAGGGATGGGGGAGTGCTGGGGAGAAGAAACCCACCGTTCAAACTGCTGGGACAGGCTCTCAGTATGTTGCTTCACATATCACCATGAAATAAAAAGCTCATGTCATACAGGGCCACAATCCAATATTTAATTATGATGCAGCGTGATACACAGAAAATAGTGCAAAATCAGGGGAAAAAAAAACATCCGACATCAGCACAATACCGCTCCAGTGTCTTGCAGCTCTTACATAATCTAAACTGCTCCCCTCTCAAACTTCCTATACAAAAATCCCACACAAAGCAACTCCTACATGCCTTATGGTTCTGCACATCGTGGTTACTGTTATGCAGTCTACATTTAACACCAGTTACCATGCTGTCATATGGGAAAGTTAGAATAGAGAACAGAGAATAATTGCTAACACAGAACTTTTTACATGGCAAAACCCCAACATATAAAAGCTCAGATTTTGATAATTTTCATCTCCATGAAAGGCAGTTTGGCTGTAAATAACTGAAGGGGCTCACCTCACCATTCTTCTCTATGCAAACTTCAGACTAAACCCAGGTTAGAAGTTGTTTCCACAAACAGTAATGAAATTCAAAATCTCTGAAGTGTTTCCCATTCCTTTCTGGAACATAACTGAAACACTTTGTCACTTGCAAAAAACACACACGAGTGAAAGACAAGAGTGAGCTTTCATGGGAAGCAGCAGTCACACGGGGTATGTATTTGAATGCTGAAAACCCAAACCCAAGAACTTCTTTCAAATCAGCTTTTGATTACTCTGAGTTGAAATCTTTACCTTCCTCTCTTACACCCTAAAACTTCTCCCTGTACCTGCTAAACTTCTTTGACTAGAATTCTCTTTTGAAGTTGTAACCTACTTCAAAAAAATTTGGCTTCTGTGAGGAGGCAGCATGTTCTGTGAAAAAGTTATGTAAGTAACAGTGAATTCCAATATTAACATCATTCAACGAATAAATCCAGCAGCATTGTCTATCACTAAAGAGTACCACTCAAAAGTTTGGTTTTACTAAAGTGAACACACCACTAAGACACCATTGTTCAGTCTCACAAACTGTACTTGAACATAATGCAACTTCTCGCTCCACAGGGAAAACTCAAAACCAGTTGAGTATTATGGTTAACCTTTCCAAGTATGGACAAGCTCAGTTGCACTGGGTAGCATATTTCTCCCTGGAACAAGCACAGGTGGTCATTTCATTCTGCCCTGCTCAAGTCAAAGATAAGATTGAGATATATATATATATAAAAAGTTGTTCTTAGCAAACAGCATCAAAATAAGAAAGAGGAAATCGATTATCTGCAAAATATTTTTTTCAGTACAAAGAACCCAACACTTCACCAAAACTATAAAGGTTTATTAGACTTGACTGTCACAAAGGCAGTATTTTGTTAAATCCCTTTTCCTAGTTATTTAACTTCTGCTAATGGAACTTTGCTAACACCTAGTAAGAGAAAGCGGTCTTATTTCCTGTCAAATAATAGGTTTTCTTGCCCCTTTCTACAATCGCTTTGTTTACATGGACTTTGTTGACCATATTCTACCACACAACATTTTAAAACCTGAATCACAGTCAGGACTACCCTCATTAAAAATATGACCTTTCACCTTCTATGAAGCACTGCTAACATAAATTACATTTTGTTGTAGCCCAAAGGTGATAGAGATGAGAGTAGGATAAACAAGGTATAATACAAAAGCCAGTTGGGTCAGCCTTTCATTACAGTCCCTTCAAAAGCTATTAATCTCGCTTGTGGTCAGTAGGCTGAAAATAATTACTTCTCCTAACCTATGTTGTACTCAAAAGTAGCAATAAGGACAGGTCATGCAAGACGCAAATAATTCTTGGTCCTCATAAAACCACTTCAAATGGTATTAGGTGAACATCAGAGCATGTTACTTCAAATCTCACTGACAAGAAGAATCTCAACAATATCAATTGTACGTTATGCTACATCATATCAGCTACATTTGGCCATAATATACCACAAAGAATGGATAACTAAGCATGGTAAATTCAAAGCAACTATAAAATGTGTCTTTCGTTTTTAAAACGCAAACAGAAGATGCTATTCATCAAGTTCAGCTTAATTTATCTTTCAAATCAGGGTCCACATTCAAAACAATAGAAGAAGAAAAGAACCTCACTCATCTTCAGTCTACTTAGTGTCTTGGTTGCTTTCTGACTTACAAGAATTAACACTTCCCTTTATCACATTAAAAGAAAAAAAAAAGATTCTCATGTTGGTAGGGAACATGAGGATCCTGGGAATCACACGTTACTAGACAGCAGCTCAGTAAAAAAATTAAACTTGATAACTCAAGGATAGAAGTAAGTACTGCCTGGAGAACAGATAGTTACTTCAAAATTACATGTTAAGAAAAGCTTGCTGACAACGACCAGGCTACTAACAAATTTGCGATGAACTGGGTACAGAAAAAGTAGTATTTCCCCAAATAAAATGTTGGCTTTAAAAAAAAATTCTACTGTGCATAAGTCATGTGCAGATAGTTCTAGAATAAAGTGAATTTAAATACTGCCTGAGAGTTCTGCCAACTAACAGCAACCTAGTACTTACTCATCCGAACTAAATAACTAAGTGATAACAAGGAGAGAAAAAAAAAACAAACCACAAATTCTGGGTTGTGCAACACGAACAAAAATTCTATGCCACATTTAATCACGTCAGCATTTTACACATAACTGGGAGAGACCACGTGCATAGTATGCAGAACAACAGATTCATATCTCACTTAGGGCCTCTAAGAGCTACGCTAAGATGAAGAATGCTGTGGGACACTAACTGAAACTTCAGTGCTTGTTTTTAATCTACTGGTCAACTAGTAAGCCAGTTACACACTTAAAAGTTATGGCCGATTCTTATCCAAGCCCATTACAAATCATCTACTGAAAATTTCCTAATTTTGCATTGAATATGACCAAATAAATCAGTTTTCCTAAGGCTTATTTCTCCAGTCCTCTATCTTCCTGCAAGGTTGTTTCAACACTTTAAAAAACATGAAGAAACTCTCACATTAATAATATCAATCAAATATTCATTTTGTCCCTAAACTAGCATATAAACAAACCCAGTCTGTTGCAAAATAATGACATCTGCAAATGTAAGTAGAAGTGGTAACATCTGGTTAAATTTGGATCCAACCAAAGGGAGTACAATGCCAGCAACTTCAGCACAGCTACAACACCCCACATCAGACCTACCTTTAATGATCAAGAAATCATCAAGTGACGAAAGAAAGTAGGTTCAGTGCCTAACTATGCAACTATCAAACAGCTCAGGAATCTGCCCAAGGACAAAGGTAGACATGCCAAAAAAAAAAAAAAGCAGATAACTACAAAACAAATAGTAACCAACCAGAAAAAAGTAATTCTGAAAGAGGTTAATGTAACTACAGGCATTTTAGACATCTAGCCTCACCCAAGCAGTGCGAAAAGACCCAGAGAAAGGTCCAATGCTTCGGAAATCTCTCCCTTCCCCCTTCCAAATAAAAGTAGGCATTCCCATATTTCAAAGAACCAGGCACAAACCCAGGTACAAGCCAGTCCTTATGAAATACAATGACAGATTTTAGTAGTAGGCAACAATGATTTTGTCTACCTGCATCTTTCTTTTGGTACTTCATGGCCAATTACGGTAAAAGTTGCTCAACAGGATGCATACATAAGAAAACTCCTGTCACAGAGCAGATGCAAATTTAATTACTTTAACTTAAACCTTCCATCTTGTCTAGAGGTCCTTCAAAAATGCAACTGTAAACAAGCACTACATTGCAATCAGGTGCCAAGGGCTTATTTGATCTCTTACAAAATATGTCACAAATCACTGGCAGAAAGTGGGTCGAGAGGGAGAACAAAGGAAAAAACTGTCAATGGACTAGGTAGCTCATGTGAGCGTGCCTATTAGTGCACTGGATCTTTCTGCTCCTGTCTAATGCTGTCCATATAAAACCTTCTTAGTTTGACAGTGTTCTGTTATCCTGCATTTGATGTAATTTTTCTACAGTAAGAAAAAAAAATAAAAAAATAAAAATCTGTGAAAAGAACTGATAGAGTAACCAGAGAAAACATTGAAGATATCAAAATTATTCTGCTAAAATACCAGTTTTGTGCTATTCTTCATTTGTTATATGTTACTTAACTTCTAAGAAGCTCTATATTTTTAAGAAAACAATCACATAAAAGCTGAAAGGAAATTAACTTTACTTTGCAATAGAATTATAGATGGCCCCAAACAAATAACAGATAACATGTTCTCTTAAGAAGGAAAATTACAATATTATACAACTGTCTGGAAGCAGAACATGCATACGTGATGTGCACATTTTACCCTTCACCAAAACTTCAGGTACTTTTTGGGACTAGAGGCGAAATACTAGACAGCTCTCTGCAGTCTTCTGGTGGTCCCAAAATTCTAGTAGATCACTGCTTATTATGAATCCCTGCACTACAGCATAGCTCAGAATGGACAGAGTTTAAATGACAAAGTATCAGTAATGGTAAGAAATTTGTGAATACACAACTATGAAGACATACCTCTTATGGCAGAAAGACTGGGTAGGTATTTTATTTACTAGAAGAATCCACTAGATATGCTTAAGTGTACAGACAGTCTCCTGTACACACAGTTAAACCACTTACCACATAGTTAAAAATATAATTAAAAATTCATTAAAAATTCAAGACTAAATATGCCAAACATCTGTCAGTTATTTTGAGATCTATGGAATTAAACAATAGATGAATTGCGCAACCTCAGCAAAAAACCCTAACTGGTCTGCATAGCGCAGCTTGTCTGTTATAAAGTCCACCGGGGAGGGAGGGTGGACGGCAGAACTAACCCAAAATACATTGTGCTGTGGTAGCTACGACAGCTGGGGGCAAGGTAATAGCTATAGGTTTGTCTTTTATAAGATCACCCAGAAACACTAGGTAAAGTCAGACTAGCTTTAGGGCTCGCAAGCCCTTCTTCAGCTTTGTCTAACTTTTATAACCTTACAAGCTGGTCTAACACATTACCTCTACCTATCAAACTTGTCTTAACACAGCAAGGAAAATATCAGAACTGTTATTCTTGCGGTACATACTTAAATACTGCTGTCAGAAACTTGAACTTCATTTTCTCCGACTCAAACAGCATAACCTCTACATAACTAACTAGAGATTTTCTGTTTAAGTGTCTGTCTATTCTGACAAAAATAACTGAAAAAAACCTCAATTGTGGTTATTAATTATGGTTCTTCTATGTACTGAATTAATATTCCAAAGCATTTTCATGAAACCAAAGTATATCCTTACTACCTGTAATATAATGATATTTTCAAAAACAGTATCTTAAGAGTCAATTTAGAGAAGCCCTACTTAAACAGACAAAACAGGCTAAGGAGTTTCTCTTCCATACAATCAGAATATTACCCAATTACCCAAAACTAGAAAAGGAAAAAAGAAAAAGGTAATTTTCCCTTAAGCTTACAAAACCAAGCCTTCCTATGTTGACCTAAGCCAAAAGAGCCAATAAAGAACAGGAAGAGCTCAGAAGCTGGCTGCCTAAAAGTCATTTCCACTTAGACAAAATTTGTTTAATGCCCACCTTCTGATGCAAGCAATTAATCAGAAGGAAAAGTAGCTTGTGCTTCAATAACACAAATATTTTTTACTCTAGAAAACAAAACAAAACGTGAATCAAAGGCTGGCGGCAAATGGATAAATCCTATATGTAAACAGAAGGAGTCCTAAAGCTGCTTATTTACCATCTTCCTCTAGTAATAATGGCAACTAGACAATCCAAGCATACAAGAGAATTCTACAATTTGATATATTTCCCTACGGAAATCTTCAATTGCTACTTTAGTGGGGCAGTCAGTCTCTCTCTCATCTTGAAGTACACAATCCTAAACCCATGAATTAGCAGTGGGAAAAAAAGCAAACAATTAAGAGTTAAGACAACTGCAAAAAAGAATCAGAACTGCTGTGCAAGCTCCTCAAATCTATATATGTATGAAGTGAAAAATGAGATAAAAGAAAGAAACCATCAAAACGCCTAAATTGAGAGGGGACAGTACATTGGACAAGGTCTTACTTTGCTTCCTATACAGGCTGTTATTTTTCCTGTTTAAGCAGAGTTTTATGTCTTATTTACCAAACTGGTAAATTTAGTTTAGCTTTGTTTAATGCAAGATACAGTTCTCATGGAAACTTTCTCTCTACTGGGCAAAGAAACCAAATTGCTTAAGTTTTCCTACCAAGTTCCCTTTATTAGCAGATTACACCCCTTGAAAAGAAGAACTTGAACAGCTGATACTCCCACTTCTTTTAAAAAGGAAGTTTTGCTCTTGGTTCAAAAAAACCCCCTAACAAACCAGTTTTAAGTTGGAATTATTTTATTCACATATTAGGTAACAGAGTAGTTGCAGTCACTTTGCTTAGAACTGACTTTTTTTAAATCCACCAGACGACTTTAACATTTACCAACAAAAACGTGCTAGATCTATTTATCTCATTCCAATAAAATTTAAATAGTGCAACACATTATTCATCTATCCATATTATAAACTGTTGTGTACATTAAGTGGATAATATTATTAACACTAATGTTTCTGTAGGCTATTCATAAAATAAATGGTGGACAAAGTCATTCCATCTATTACACATGGAGCTCAATAACAGCTGTATATGAGAAAATTGCAAGAGACATACTGAGTAATAATCAGAACTAAAACGACAACTGTAACAATATATTCATTGTGTAAATGTTCTGATTATAGAAACAGACTAATCTGTAATTTTTCATCACTAAAACATTGGTAGCCAGCCAGAATTCAGATTATACTTTATCCAGTTATTAAAACACAGCTGAAAAACCTACCTGATTTATTAATTTAATGAGATACATACAATAAATATTTTGTTTACTATGATACAGAAATATGTGCAGCATGACATCAAATCACTATACCTGCCTAAAAACTACAGTTAGCAAAATGTACTATACCTTTCCATGTATGTAGCTACAAATGTGACATACACAGTTTTGCCAGCATAATGTCATAAAGCTATACTGGCTTGTCAGCAGAAGTTCTCTAAGGCTTCTTGTTAACATTTATAGGCACCACGTGATCCCAGTTTAGAGCATGCAAGAGCAACTACTCACGTCAGAAAAGAGATGGAGGTAATTTTCTAGTTTGAGAGCTTTGCTGGTCTTAGTTAAAATTCTTTTAATTACCTCCAATATCTTAACATTTTTACTACCGTACATGTAATAATGTCTAGAAATTATCTGTAGAAGCCCCCAAAACTATGTGGCATGCTACAAACACAACTGATTAACACTAATAAGGTTAGCCAAGAAAAGTCTGGCTCATTTCTACAAATGATCACAATAAAAGCCCTAATATTTGGGATATGAGGCACTAAGTCATCGGATACAAAATTCCTGCAGTCAAAACACCAGGCATGATTTTCTGTAAACAGTGCTAATTTATTAAGAGGAAAAGACTCAATGTGGCAAACACCAGGGTTTACTATA
>JAVJGH010000085.1:25999049-26017334 GCA_035590175.1 Aviceda leuphotes
CCTCTCTCTTTTCCCTCCTTTCCCTCGCCGCTCTCTCTCATCTCCCTTCACTAACCTGCCTCCTAACCTGCCTCATATGCTAATTTATTAAGAGGAAAAGACTCAATGTGGCAAACACCAGGGTTTACTATATAAAGGCTCCTTAGGAAAATGCCATCTATCTTGCATTTTCTGTCTCTTTACCAAGAGTCACACAAACTTGCCAGCTAAGATGAAGGAGGCTGAGGTGTGGTCCTGCTTCGTGATACTGACCAGATGGGGAAGATGCTGCAATTGGCACAGAGCCCAAGGAGGGAGAGATCTATGGGGAGTTAGGGAGAGGCAAACATATTTGACAGCAAGACAAGAGTTCTCTCCCAGACATCATCCATGGGGATCCTTCATTACCCTTTGCTTATATTGTCACCGTATATGCACAGGACGACTGAATATATTATGCATGGGAATTAATCATGCCACTGGCACTGTCAAGAAGTCACTGAGCTTTTATTATGCATGCAAAGTTCTGCCATTTTGCACACGCAGATGAAATTTGGAATTCTCAAACAAAGAGTTGCAAACTAAATTAGAAAGGAGAGAAGATTAGGCCCAGGGTCACAAGAATAAAGAAGATTCCACATGCAAAGGAGATTTTCTGAAAATAAGGGAAGAGGTCCTAAACGTTCTCTCCTCTGACAGAGTAGTTCAGACTGTTTCAACCAGCCACCTCTCTAAAGGACTCAATGGCCAGTCCCAGCAGGTATTTATGCATGAACAGGCTGTGTGTTCTCGCAAACTGTTTGTTTGGATTTTTTTTTTTTTTTAATTGTAGCTATGTTAACATTCCCTGTTTAAAAAAATCTTCCATTTTTTCCTCAGTGTCAATTAAGTACTCTTAGTCACTACTTTTCGTAAAACAAGAGTCAGCAGATGCCCAAGTGTAAAAGTTATTTGCCTTTAAAAAAAAATCGATGCACTTACCAAAGAGCCTCACCTGAATTCATCTGAACATAAAAAGTAGCACATCCACGAGCTTCTTCATCTAAAATTCAGCTCCAATATCACTTAAGGTGAGGAAAAAGAGAAGAGGAGCAAAAGTTTTCTCCTCCTGATCAGGCTGCTGGGTTTGCAAAAGCCTTGCTCTTCCTACTCTGTTTGGCACAGCAGTCACAACCTACCGTCTCCAGCCACGTCAGTATAAGGGTTGGATAGTCTTAGCCCTTCACATGTCCTTACAGTAATAGCTCCTTTTCAGAAAATGACAGTAAATCTTTTAAACAGCAAAACACACATGTAAATTCATTTGTATATAGTTTACACAACAGTCACTGATTACATTCCAGTTAAATAAATGCTAGGATATTACACTGGAATCCACTAGGTGTCTGGCTTTTTAATTCGTGTTTTATTGATTCTCCATCACTCAGTTTTGTGTCACTTTTCTGCTTATTTAATCTTTCCCCCAAAATAACACATTGCCTTAATATTTTACCATCTTCCAGCAAGACCCTATTTGCTGAGTTCTTATTTTGTTCCTTCATCGCTCATTGCCTGCCTGCACTACTGACTTCATTCTCTAATTTATTTTTCTTAAGAACTGGATTATCTCCAGTTCTTGACATAACTTCCTTAGAATAGAAGTAATTAAAAGAAAAAAATAAAACCCCCATCAATTATGAAACAAACAAAAAAGGTTATTTATAACTCAGCTTGTTAATAAACACTCTTTAAATGATAAGCTCATGTAAAACGAGGGCCAGCTGAATATGAGCCCATATAATATTGAATTCTACATACACTTAGAAATTGAAAGAGGAAAGTTCTGTAAAGCAATAAGCTTTTACTTTATATCTAGCTACTACCTTTCTAGGATATCATTAGAAACATTCTACAAGACTTGATAAATCCTAATTCTTGGGCCTTAACTGTTCTTTCACTTTTTAATCCATGTACCAGTTTATAACCATACCAAAAGATGTCAGGATTAAATTGATATTCCCACAGATGTTGCTATACTTTTAATAGTTTAAAATAAATTGGATTTAAGTCATCAGCTTGTCATGCTCAAAATGCTTTCAAGTGGAAGTCGACTTCATAGCACTTGATACCATGGCATAGTACCAGCTTTCAGGAAACTGTGGACTTTTGAGTCAAAATCGTCCCAGCATAAGTACCATTTCAACAAGTTGAAAAGCAGTCTGCTACGAGTCCCTTTTCAGGATTGTCTGACAGCTATCTCCTCTTCTCCATGCTTTAAGAAAAAAATTTTCTAAACAATTAAGGAAAACTAACGTTAAATTGTTTAGGCTTCAGAAGAAGAATATAATGCCAGAATTTTCAGCATCTAACAAGACACTTCATTGATCTGACTTAAATGAGTTAACGTTGACTTCCTAGTTTCATCTTATTCTACTGTAGTTCAACCCAATGCCAACAGATTTCTACCTTCCTTATGAACACTTAAAGCTTTAGGATACAATTAGTTTAAGGAGTTTCATTTACAAATGGCAGAAACTAGACCAAAATTTATGCTTTTTTTACACTTCCTTTAAAAGGTTTCCGTGGCTTTTAAAGAAACTTTTTTTACTTTCTCTTATGGCTATCATCGCTTCTCTTCACTCATCAGAAAAACACACATTTTGGCCATAGACTTTAGTGTAGAGAGAAAAAAAAATTATCAGTTTGGCAATAGGAAATCGACTTCCCATCCCCTGGAGTCTCATTCCTGTAACAAAACTGTTGTTTGTTTGTTGAACACTAGTCAGCAAGCACCACATTAGCCCATTGAAGGGGCCAGATTTTAAATTAATCATTTATTTTTCAATTTTCCTAAGTTACACCATATAAAAGGTAGCTTTACACATTTTCATTACTTCAAACTACTGATTTATTCTCAGGTTTTTTTAACTGATAAGGAGTAAATGATCGAAGTGACTGATTCAGGCATAAGGCCCATACAGCTCCCGGTAAAGCACTGGTAAAACATACTGCACTTATCTTCTAAGAGGATGCTGTAAACAAATCTAACTCACAGGCCTGTTTCATCATACCTCAGAACGAAATCTTTGAGCTTTCAAACCAAAGACAAAATTTTTATGCAAGGAACTTGCACAAGAAGCATCTTCTGTATTCCATCACCATCTTGCAAAGTGTGAACAAATGCTGAAACATGCCCTATTCTTAGATACTGATAAAAAGTATAACAGAAATCTTTCTTTCATCCCTAAATCCAGTTTCTGATTAACATGAAGAACACCTTCATTTAATTTACAGAATGCCATAGAAATATTACTAATAAAGTACATTTAACAGTTTGAAATGTTCCAGCTTTACAGTTTAAATCAACTCTCAAAGGTATTTATGAATTTCACCACTTAAACTAAACGACTAACCATAGTGAAATCTAAATTAACTGTTACAAAGCTATAAGTGCCTTGGAATGCTACAGAGAAAGGGTCTTGAACAGGACACCAGTTATTTCCAGAATATAAAGAAATACTGTTACTTGTATTACTTAAGTGTACATAGGTACATCAGAATTTCAAGACATGACTCGAGAGATGTCAGCTTTTTGTGTACCAAAAGGCCACAGACAAGTAGAAAGCAGGGTTAAATGCAGAACTTGAACCTTGAGTGTCTGAAGTGGTCAGAAGGAATCTCTTGATACGTATCATGTGTCCTGTGATACCAAGGGCTCACACTATAAAGAATCTCTGCATTTCTTCACAACCTTGTTTAGTAGCATAAACCAGTTCCTTCTTTCTACCCTGAGTATATTTTATCAGTAGCTAGAAGTGTCAAATACTTCTATGGTAAACAGAAATATCCTGGCCTTTTTTATTTGTCTACACACCAATACTAAAGAAGGTGACAATATAATCTGCCCCAGGCAACTCTATCACCATCCACAGTAGACAGGTCATTTTCCTTTTTATCAAAGAGGAGAGTAGGTCATCACATTTTAGTACATGTTGACACCACTGCTAGTAAAAAGAGATAAGAATTCAGTGCCCTTAAGGTGCCTTAACCTCTATTTTACCTAATACAGATATTTCACAGCTATTGCATTAAAGCCAGAAAAAAAGACAGATTTGTACCCTGAAAGAATGCGCTACAAAGGTCTCAACCTTTGTGACAAGCTGATATTTGTACTGCAGAGAGTATAGGTGACAAAGCAGCACCTCCCTTAAGGTATCTACCTCTCTTTTATTTTGGGTAATAGGATTTATTTTTCTCCTGTAACACCATAGAGGATCATGGACGTTTAACCTCTCAAGAAGATGCACGCAGTTTTTGAACGCTTTTGTAAGTTGAGGAGGGGGGAAGGCACATGTACACCTCCCGCTCTCCTGAAAACAAATCCAGAAGTCTCTTTGCTTGATTAAAACATTTTGCTTTCAGTCAGGATACTCTTTATTCAGAACACAAACCAAAATAATGACACTTAACTGCTGTTGTCTTTATTCACTGTGTTTTCAAATATTTTATTCTAATGTTTAAAGAAAGTAGGAAAACACTTTTATGGCAATGTTCCTTATCTCTTTTAAGACAATGGGAAAAGACGCCACCTCCTAATTGTTAATACATAACCACCTGTACATGAGAATTTACTTTTTATTGCATTTTATGTTAATAAACTGGTTTCTCCACATCCTTTTAAAACAGTGGTAAGTTAAAAAGATCTGCAGGGCTTCAACATCAACACAACTGCTTAGCTATTACACAGACTGGACAGCATTCACAAAAGGACTTTTTCTATTTGGAAAAATATAAAGATATGAACTCACTTGCAATAAACTGCATAATAATGTTCAGTTTCTTCTGCATGTGTGTAAAATGTTACTTCAAAATGGGCAAAAGAGCAGCCTCTGGTTAGAGGAAGAAAAAGTATTCCATAGTTTAAGTGAAATAGATTTCTGCTTGAAGATTCTAAACTTTTTTCCCCCAGGAACACAACTACAAATGGTATTAACAACTCCCACTATAAATTAAAACCTTGATTTGTACAGTAAGAGAAAGAGCAATGTCTTTCTGAAATGGAAAATAACATTCCTTTATTTTGAAAATAGTGTGGTCAATTTTTCTATTCATTTTGGTAACATTTTTTTTAAGCCACAGAGGCCAAGAAAGTAGTTCTGAATTCAGAGACCATATCAACAAACACATTGGCTCATTATTTAAGGGGTCATTATATATTTGTATGCTTAAATGCACTTAAATGATTGCATATTTGCATATATACACCTTCAAAATTCAGTCTTCCTTCACCAAAACATATTGTGTCGGTATACACTACCTCAAGAAGGAAACATAAATCAAGCAACTTCATGAGCAGAATAAAGTGTTTAGAAGAACATGATTTTAACATCTAACAACAGACCACTTGATTTGCCAAAGAATTTTGCACATTTATGGCATGCATATATACATATATGTATGCAAACACACATTTGAATGCATGCATTTTATACTCCATTTCAGACTAGGCACATATTAATGCATCAGCAAAGACTGAAATCAGAGTTAGCCTGTTATTAAACAGCAACAGCATTTAAGATTAGGAGCAAGATGACCAAAGACTAAGAGATCTCCATGACACAATCCAATTTTTTACATCAGTGCATCTGAACTGAGGCCTCTTGCAAATGACATTGTAAGCAGAAAAAAAAAAATAAAACCTGGTTCAGAAAATACATAGAGGGCAAAAATATAACGAAAATAACACTCTTTGTTTCTAAGCTACCTAACCACTAACCACTTCCTAAGATTTTATCGTTTTTACTATATTAGCATGAAGATGTTTTGAAACATGAAGAAAAAAAATAATTGTATAGCCAATTAGCAAGATAATGCTATTTTTATGCTTTGGGTAGAAGTCATTATGAGCAACCTGTAGTGAATCTCCATTTTTTTTTAGATGATTTTTGTATTTTGTGATGTCATTTTGAGATACCATTTCAATTGCAAAGGAATGGAGATAGTTTGAGAGAAGAAAACAAACATGTTTGAAATTCAATAAAATAAATTGCAGTTACAGATGGTTTTTGCCCAAGTGAATAGCGAATATTACACTAAAGCAGGATATGACTCTTCCAAACATGAAGCAATTCAAAGTATTTGTTAATATATGATAGTTTGCATAAGTGATTTACCTACGCACCAAGCTTACGTTCCTAATTAACCCAGGGGTACAATTCCCATTCGTTAAATTAAGTATGAGGCTCAGCCCCGAATGTCTTCAGCATTCATTATCAGAAGACACAAATATGTATGCCTGTTAAATATTTTCAGTGTCAAGCATTTATTACTTAGTGAATTTCAGCCTTGCTGACTCTTCATATTGAATTTTGATGCTTTTATGCACTATATTCTGTACTCGAGAGAAAAATTACCATTTTACATTGCCTTAGGTTTCTTACTTTTTTTTCCTGATAAATTCTATCTTCTCTTCAACTCTTTCAAGAGAAAAAAAAGTACCCAAAATAAACAACATTTCAGTCATTTTAAGTTTGCACAACTGCTTTACAAATCACACAGCCTGACCTCCTTCTATAATATTACAGTACAGCGAGATCCAAAATAACATTCCAGTTTGACAGCTAACCTCAGGCACCACTGGTCTAGTATCTCGCTGCTTATACTGCTGGCTGAAAAGCTGATAGGATACGCAAGACAAGCTGAGAGTTTAACTGGCAGAGATGTTCAAATCTAAATTGTGTTATGTGAAACTTAGACCACAGGAGACAACAGTTCACTTTTTACCATGGCAGCAGATTCAACCTCTTGGCCCTGTGAAAGTCATATGAATACATTTAGCACACACACAAAATATCTCCCTATATTATGATCAAAGACGTATTCAACAGACATTTTTTATGCACATTTGATCCTTCTGTTGACAGTCTTGGAAGTTAAGTAATATGGACTGCTGCACATAGGTTTCAAACCTTGATGGAGCCCAATGGCAGGCTACTTTTGACAGTCAAATAATGACAAGCACGTTGCAGGCCAATGCCCGTCATTCATGAACATCTTGGCCTGCTCCAACCGTTGCGCGGCAACTAAGTGGACGGTCAAAGGTTAAGTTCGAAGAAGACAGCAATGAAGGGCAACTGTCATGCACCACTGAATACTGCGAGGCAGCAAGGAGTGGTTGTCTTCTGAAGAACATGCAAAATGTTCTCATTCTGTCCAGGCAGACACGTATTTGAAGGTCCTAAATGAGACCACTGCCAATTCATGAAGAGCCAAACTGACAGCATGCCATTCAAACTGTCTCTCTCAAATTTGACTTTTTTTTTTCTTTTTTTTCAAATCACAAATGCATGCAAAGTATAACGTTAAACAGAACTCCCAGCAGCTGTTTTAAGCAATCCAGATTTGGCAAGGTAGGAAGGGTGAGAGGAAAAACATCTAAACTTTTTCCCTTTGCTTTCTTTTAATATTTAAGAAAAGTTCAATTATTTCACAAGAAATTCTTCAGTTTTCTTGCAATGGCATGCATCTATTTCCAAAATAACATCTCTTGTACCCCTTTTTCTAAATACTGGGGTTTCTTCCACTATTAAAAAGCAAAGCCTAACACCTTACAATTAGGGCTAATACAACCACCTGCAATTTTAATTCTGCATTTGTATATTAATATTACAATAGGAGCATACATTAAAGCATGCAAATAAATACTTTGCATCAGTCTCTAAATATCCTAAGCATTTCTGTTATAAATGGTACAATAACAGTATTTTCTATTTGTTTAAAAGCACTGTTTTGTGTGGAGTTACAGCTTGAACAGCATGATTAACAAAGAAATTGCATTACTTTGCATAAAACATATACATCTTACTTTTAACCCATTGCCTGTAAAGACGTATATTTTTTACTTACACATTTAAATTATGTGATCATATTCACGTTTGCCCCTATTAACATATAAAAGACTTCAGGAAAAATAGAAATACTTTTTTTTATTAGATAAACAGTGATGCCGCTCATCATTCATATGAATGAATGCTTGACACTAAATTTAATCAGGCTGACAAAGGATCGTATGGGTTAGCTCTTTATGCCCTTTTCATGAACAGTCCATCTCTCCTGCACTTACAGGGCCAAATATTGCCCTTTAACAAAACAGATCAACATGCAAAGTGCTTGTTTCTTTTTGCTGGGTCACTGGTATCATCCCACTTGTGACATAACTGCTTTGTACCAATTTGTCATGATACCGACACATTAAAGACCCTATTCGTAAGCTGAGCTTTGCAAAGCAAAGAGAAAATGAATTGTCATTATTTGTAAGGAATACCTTTGGATCATGAAACATAAAACCACTTGTCTGTCACATACACAGAAACAAACACACACAGAGCACAAACTCTTTCAAGCACGAACTATATTCATATGTTTATTGCACAAGTCATACCATCAACACTTTTCAAATCATAGATAATGACCAACCTACTGTCCTGAGCACAATGAATGGCTTTCAAGAAGACAGAAGCATAAAATAATAATTCAACTTACATTGGACTGAAGGACAAATTTCAAGGCTTTTCTACATAGGCAAGAGGGCCCTATCTATAGCAGAAATTATATATTTGGGGAAAGCTCAACAATGTCGTTTACATTCTGTGAGGGTGGGAGAAAGAAAAAGGCACGCTTTAATTGTTAGAGGAATTGCTTGGTTACACATCCGTTTTCCCCACTTGCTTCCTCTTTCTGTCTTATAAAGAGGTCCAAATCAATTCAGACGCACTTCTATATTTGTTTGAGATTTCCAGATCTTAAATTCTGAGTGTCCTGACTTCACTCTTCATTGTTGGAGCGCATAATGCTACTGCACACACACTGCACTTCCCGAGTCTTCCATCATGAGCTGCAAAGTGTGCGCGCACACACACTAGCGATTTTGGGTACTCAACCCCTGTCCAAATGAACCAGACTTACTGCACACACCCCACGTAGTCACAAGGAATGTAAGCAGCGTATCTGATGCCTATCACACACTATCAACTTACACAAGTAAATAATGAAAAAGTTAAAGTTTCTCTGCACTTTAATTTCCACTTGTAGAACAGATAAAAATACCTCCCTACTACAGAGGTGTTTTGTGAGGATAGACTTATGAAATAATATGAGATGAGAAGATACACTAAGGAGCCACAGGTAAGTACACTGTATATTAAAAATACTTAAGTAACATCAGACATCTTTAAAACAGTTCAGGGAAGGCTGACCAATATCTACATGTCATTTATTATAAGAGTTTAGGCTAGAATGGCACAAAGAACTCTGATATATACTGTTACCAAGCTCCACAACTTGCAATGGTCAAGTGATGATGGGAAGTTTTCTAAAGTATCAGTTCTGGAGTCAGGAAACTTCATATAACTCTTATTTGCAACAATACTGGAGAAAAGCTCATGGAATGTAACTTGAAAATGTGAATGCTAACAATGCAAAGAAACCCAGAAGACCAACAAAACTTTTAAAAAAAACCCCAAAAAACCTTCTTTTTCTTTTTTAAACATTGGGAGAAGGCAATACTGGCCAGAGGAAAGTTAAAACAAAATAAGAGAGAACCAAACTGTGTGTTAGATCTCCTGCTACATTACCTGTTGGTTACTGTTATCTAAGGAGTACACCATATAGATAGATATAATATACAATACAAAACAGCCCTATTCCCAAATATACACAAGTCCCCATGACACTTTCAAGCAACACTGCTTAAAGCAGAAGGCACACAGGAACACAAGTTTTTACTAATGCAAGTAAAAGACTTCTGAGGTCTTTTATACTGAAATATAAGGCTAGGAAATAAAAAAAAATTAGCATTACTCAATCTGCTTTTATCTATTTTTTGTGTATGTATAAATGCTTTCCATAAATACTTTCCATTGAACCAAGATTGATAGTGTCCATATGACTATATCACAGGACTATTTTTCAGACACCAGTAACAGAAGTTAAAGAAATGAAAGACAGCACGTACCAGAAGGCTTCCAAGCTTGACAATGTAGAAACTTACTAGCTTCTGTTTTAAGGAATGGGAGGAGTCTATGCAAACTAACATTTGTCCCCATAGTTTTCCTCTTGAAAAATTCAACTACCACCATCTTCATGAAGTTCAAAAAGAAACAAACCCACCAATATGGTACACCTTCTACATTTCGCATGCCAGAGGCAAAAAACCAGAGGACTGAACATCCATAAAAGATAACTGCCTACTGAACTAGCCATCACAGTAAAAACCCAGACCAAACCAAAACGGTTTCTCTTCCCTGTTACCAAAGGTGTAAGGAGCCACACAACTGATTCAACCCATCTTATTCTAAAGGATTGACAAGGGAATGGCCAGGAAGTGAGGAATGGAACTGCTTTTTGATCTTACCTCCTATCAAGTCAGTTCCATTATACTTAGAAAATATGAAATCTGAAAGAACAAATTTAGTAAAAATTACGTTTGGCTCCTACCTGGATAGAAGACAGAAGTGGATTTTTTGAATTTCATAATAGCTGCAGTACATGAAAAATTTTTCTTCTACATTTCAGAAAAATTCCAGCTTACAAAACCAGTTTCAAACTGATGAGAGCTTTGGTATAATTTCCAGTGTTTTTATATTGCCTACTAAAGTATGCCACGTACGTGGTCTCAGAATACATAACTGAAATACTCTAAATCTAAGTATACGTGAGGTGTATAACTCTACAGATCAGTAAGAGCAATATTTTCCAATCCCAAAGTTGCTTAAACTTACTGCTCACTTGTTGGAGATGAAAACCTTATCTGATCTTTACCTCCGTTTTTTCACCTAAAAGCATGTACAGTGTAACACCCGTGATCTTTCACGGGCAAGATCCAGTGTGTGAAATTTTTGCTCTCAAAACAGAGGACACAGCAGGCATCAGAAGTGGGAGGTTTTGCTTTAAGTAAAATCTTTTGCCATTATAGACCAGAGTCTCTCTGGTGAATTACAGGCAGAAGTTTCAGTAATTTTAGTATCTGTACAGAAATAGGTAAGTCAGACCCTGAATTTACTATTATGGGATGTTTGATTTCAATACAATTTTAAACCTTAGAACAGGATCAGCAACATATTTTAATCAAGTACCTTTTCAAGTATTCATTGCATGAAGTACCAGTCGCCTGGGGGTTATGAAATAATACTAAAAACTTTATAATCATTCATTGATTTAGTTTTGAGCATAGTATATCATTTGAATCCAATGGGAACATAAAGAGCTATTTGTGAGGTCAACCACAGTACAGACAGAGGCTGACACGATATCGATGGCAAGGTGGAAAGAAATTGCCAAATACAGCAGATCAATACCTCGTTTCACTGTTACAGCCTTCTGGAGACATAAAATATATATCTTTACAGCTACGAAAATAATAATAATGAAAGTGGGAGATAAATGCTTCCCTCAAGGTAAACTATTTGATTAGCTGAGGGCAAAGGTGACAACAGCAGTTACACTAAAGTAACTTTACAGTCTTGAATAAAAATGGTGGGATGAGCAGCAGATAAAAGGGCAAAATGAAACTGAACAAGTTCTAAGAGATAAAGATGTAATTCTTTTAGAAAGTGGTGTAGCATGTGTACAAAGGAAAACAACTTTTAAGCTAAATAACATAGAGCAGAGTTTCCTCCCATAGTAAGACTCCAGTAACTAAAAAAAAGTGTTCTGAAATTACAGCAGTATCATTTTCTATCCATAAAGCTTCAAAGATATGTTTAATCTGTCCCATACTTTATATGCCAATAAATATTGATAATAATGTTTTGCATTTCAGTGGTGAACCTAATAGAATACAGTAAAACGCTATAGTGCTTTTTAGTCTCAAGTGAAGGGAAGAGGATTATCTGATATTTTGGATGCTCTTGGTCATTAAAGGTTAATTAAATAATTTAAGAAATTGATGAATTATTAAAAGCTTGAGAGCCCAATCCTGCTTCCACTGAAGGTTGTGTAAGTTTGATTACCAATTGCACTAGGAACAGAAACAAGCTTTAAGCATTCACTATTTGGCCTATCTAGTTTTCCCTAACCTGGGTCAGATGAAACTGAATCCTACCTGCTGTAAAAGGGAGAAGTATAATAATTATTCATTAAATGTTTTCCAAATCTATAAATGAAAGTGAAAATAGGCCCAGTACTACACCTCCAGCAGGGACATTTCACTATAGCTTCATTTCAAAAATGCCAATTTCCATCTGAAACTTCTAAGCTTCTAAGCTAAGTTCAGAATCAGAAGACAACAGGGTGACCTGCATCTGAGACTACCTGGCTTTCTGAAATTGAATCACCTGCTAACAACTTCCAAAAGACTGCTCTTCAGAAGGATTTTCATTCAAAACCAAAACTTCAATTCACATGAAGTTTTATTTTCTACAGAAAACAGGAAGGATTTCCACAACACAGTTTCCCTTGCGTTTTTTGGGTAAATATAATTTTCCTGAATCCCACAAATTATAGAAAATATTTGAAAAAGAATGTAAACAACTATCATCATGTTTTTAGACACTGCAGGGCTAACACTGGATTGGTAAATGATTGTTTTCTTTTCTCAGTATTGCTGTTTGAGAACATCCTCATGTTTAATAACAGTCTAGTTGCAAGTTTACTAAGACAACAGAAAACTTTAAAGTTCATCTTACATTTGGCAGTGTAGCTTTCAGCTGAATAAGTGAACTGCCCCAAATCACCATATCATCACACAAGATGCTTTGCTGTATGCACTTCTAGTCTGCTGTCTTGAAAATTATAGTAAAGAGACTGTTAAACAGGGAAATTGGAATTAAGCAACATATGCTCTGTTCATATTCTTTATTAGAAGGGGAGGGAAAAAAAGTCTAGTGTTCTGAAGCAGACAAGGAATCAAAATCCCTGTAAAGATATTGGTGGTCCAATACATTTTAGGAAATGTGAAGTCTCTCTAAATGAATCAAGTTGAATCAGTTAAATTAAAAAAAAAAAAAAAAAGAAAGCAGAGGGGTAATTAGGTAAACAAACATGATGTTCATTTTGCCAGAGCAAAAATCTAATTGACACTACAACAAAAATTTCCTAAAATGCACAGAACAGTACCAGATTGTTTACAATAAGCAACGAGTTTCACATCTTGTCCCACTTCTAGGACATTTCTTGCCCTCCATAAGCTGGCAAGATACCAATGACTGTCATGTGATAGAAGCCCATATTAATAAGTCTAACGAAAGGTCAGGGTTAATAGAACCATTTCATGCAGCCATGTCCTATGAGGTATTGGGTACCCGTAACAGCTATTATACTTGTGGCATGCAACAGAGCCAAAATTTTAGTTGGCTAGAGGCTATACAAGTAGCAGACATGAGCTTACAATCTTAACATACAAGACTATGAAAAAATAGATGAGGCAGAGGGAAAAAAAAAGAGAGAAAAGAAAGAAAAAAAAAGGAGAAGCCTTCCCAAGACTGCATATTCAGATGTGGAATATGCACAGCTCCCATACCACTGTCTGATGTAGTGGATCACCAGGATCAAAGTTAACTGAAAACCTTTAGACCCCTGGCAATTGACATTACATTATTCTCATACACAATAGCCTTACAGGCCACAATCAACAAAACATAAATTAGCGTTTTCAGTATCCATGCTCCTCACATCCCCAGCTCCAAGATCTTAGAAGATTCTAATATGTGAAACATAGATCTGTTCTTATTTACAGCAAAAAACAAGAGACTGAATGTAAAACATGTTTAATAAATCTGCAGAGCCTAAAGTAGCAATATAATTCAGAGCAGCAAGATAGACATGCACTTCTTAATTAAGTGGGTGATGTTCTAGTTAAAACAAAAAGACAACCCTGGGCCATAGCTAAGATTAAGCACGCGCTCTTGCAAAGGAAGCTCCTACTATTATCAATACAAAGGCTTTAAATCACAAAAAATAAACCATCTAATAGTCTGTATTCAATAGCAAGTAGAAAGTCAGGACACAGACTGATTTGGATTAACACATTTTCAGTTATAACAAGTAATTTTACAGAGGATTAGTATCTTGATGGTCTGATCAATACTAGGCACTGCTGCTATTACAGATGAAGAGAAAATTACCCCTCCAGTAATAAAGTGTGTATGTCTTGGTTCTCCTTCATTTGCTGAGTCCATTACTGTAATGGTTCCAGCATTAGCAGCTGAGGCAATTTAAGCAGCAGGAATGTGATGAATTTAAAAGCAAGGAACATTTGCCACTCATTCTTTCTTGTATTTTATTCTGCATATGCAAGGCTTCTACCTGACCATTTCCAATATACAAATCATGTGTTATGTGACTATCAACACTATTTCTTAATTATTGTCTCATTAATAATGGGAAGGGCCAATAATGTGATTACCACAAAAATTGCTACTGGCATATTGGCTGCTGATTCTGCTAAAACCTGCACACCATTTACCTAAGCAGAAATATGACATGACAAGAAGCTTATTTAACTGCATCTAAGCCGTTTCATTAACTTTAATTTTCCTAAATACAACTTCTAAAATAATCTATTTAATCTGTCAATTAGAAAATTTTGTATGTTTTTATATCTTAAGAGGCAGAAGAATAACAGGAAACTAGAAATTAATGTAATATTTGAACAAAGTATGATAAGACAATGTTAAAGTTTATACACTTCATTGCATGGTATGGGTGACATTTTTCAGCATTAATCCTAAAATCATTCCCCTGCTCTTAATTGCTCTGAGAACACTTGTCTATTTTTCCCTGAGTATTAATATGTTGAAGCAACCTATTTTATCTTGTAAATATGTATTATTCTCCAGCCTGCAAAAATGAGGATGATGCAGGAAATAAGACTTTCATTGAAATCTCAGCCAAAACACTGTATATTCCCTTTTCCTCCTTGTAAATAAAATACATGCAAAGCTTTGTGTTATTTAAAGCTTTATATTTCCTTGCCACTTTGTCTAACATGTCTCACAAATGTGAAATTGCACATGAATATCTTTGTAAAAGCCCTTGTGAATATTCAGACATGTGTATATTGATGCATTTATTATTTGTATAGCAATAACTTTATTGGATTGGGGTCCCAGCTGTGCTGGGAGCTGTACAAACATCACAGTAATGTCTGTGGAATAGATTCTCTGTAGTCAGTTCTGGTTTCACAGTAATGTGAATTAGCATAAACAGCTACATAAGGTAATTGTGAACTGGGCTTAGTGGTCTATTCCAAAGACCCGTCAATGCAATCCTTTGAAAGTGAAAGAAAATAATACTCCAGAATAGCTGAGCATCTTATCTTTCACACAGTAGTGACGCAGGGTCTTAATATGCAAAGAGTGGCAAGAGGAAGCATATAAAGATAGTTACTAGAACTCAGCATCTGTCACACTGAAACTTACTTTAAAAAAAAAAACAAAAACAAACTTTGAGTAATTAAGTTTTGAGAACAGACTTACACTAAAGATTAACTTTGTTAACTAACCTGTGAATATTAATCAAGATAATAAACATTCTAAAAGCAAAACAGCTTTCTTCCCAAGTTTTAAAGGAGAAAATAGTCTAAATAGACTACTAAATAGGAGGTTTATGTTTGGTTTTACCTCATGAGGTACCTTTTCTTCACTTAAAAAAAAAAGTTTACTGCAAGCTGACCAAAACTCTGGCCAACAACGTAAAGAAAAAAGAATTAAAATAACTATAAACTGTACTGATTAAAACTGAATTCTAAGTTTAAACAAACAAATGAAACACACCCCCAATGGACTGTTTCATTAAAATGCCTTTCCAGCTAATGAGCAACATCTACTCTAACAGCTCTGGTTTTATGCACAGAAGTAATATTTGCTATAGGGAAGACCAGAGAAGCTGATAGCATACAACATCTCTAAAGATGTCTTCAGAAACTTCAGAATAATCATGGTTTGCTGTCCATTTAAGACTCAGAGAAATATTCCAGAGGACGCTAGCATCCCCAACATGGTGTTTAAGACAGATGAGTAATTAACTTCTGGCTATTGTTTCCCAGGTTTGTTTTTTTTTCAGACCCTCTTCCTAAGAATGAGTTTGTGTCCTCCTCGTCTTGGGCTTGGAACACCAAATACTAGCATAAACAACTTCATTTCTGCTACACACTCAATCTTACTCAATCCAGTTGAGTGATCTGCAAAGTGGAAGTTGCTATATGACAGCATTGCACTCTCAAGAATTTCTACCACATGTACTTGGAACAGAAGTGTTCTTCTATAAGAGCATAAATCAAAATTTGCTATACACATGAAAATTTGAGAGAACATCTTCTCACATATAAGAAACATACTGCACAATTACAAAGCGAAAGCCAATCAGTGGGCTTCTGATAGATAGCATTTAACTGTATACAATTATAGCAAAACAAGAACTTTTATTCAGGACTTCATTCTCTAGAACAGAGACACTGCCAGGAGATACATAATCCAAACCAGCTTCTCTATCCAACCACTTCCCTCTCATTAGTAGGCCTCATAAATCTTCCTCTCCAGAAGAGGTCGGGTTAACCTCACTAATATTTGGTTTGCTATGAATAATTTTGATTGGGACCTAAATGGAAGTCTTGGCAGAACTACTACAATAAATACACACTTCCTTTGCCTTCAGTATTTCTTAGGTGAGCAACATCAGCAAACAACAGTTAAACCTAGGGACTGAAGGGTGAATTGGCATAGTGCCAGGAGCCCAAAGATTACATTTCTAATTAAGTTGTATAAAATAATACCAGTATGAGGATGCTCCCATGAAAAGAAAGCATACATTTCTTCTTGTATAACCCCTCCTTTTCCCACAGCTGTCTTCTCCTTTGGTATCCTTTATTCTAAGATATTCTACAGGCTCCTTTTGTTTCACTTTCAATATACTCAAAAGTTTTTCCTCAAGCAGTACCCAACTTACAACATCCCCTTAAGGCATGCTATAAGTATTCATACTTTTGAATTCCCTATAAGGATCTCTTCTTAATTTTCATCCTTCTCTGTTTGTGCACCTACAACATCTAGATGTGTCTAAGGCAGTACTCTTTCACTCTAGCTTCCTTGAGCTTTTCTTACACATTGTTCCTCTGATGCCTCTTCAGGTGCCTTGTCCTCCTACAGCCTTTGCCATTGTAGTTCAGTTCCATCCTCTTACTCTCTCACACATATCCTTGAATTACCACCTCATCAATGGCAATTATGCTCCTAAGGCAAAGGCTTCCCAAATATGTTTCAGATATATTGCAAAGACAAAAGCCCTTGGATGGATAGCATAAATGTGCAGGCTAAAAAAGGTATGAAGTATGGGTTGGGGTTTCTTCAGCAATGTAATTACATTGGATTGGATGGAGCAGCTTACATCACCACTGTTTTCACATGTATACAAAGAGCAGAACGCAAAACACTCTGAAATTACTGTCCTTCAATGACGAGGGACAGCAGAAAGACTAATAACAAAATGTCTAGGTTGTCCTTAAAGGGTTGTTAAGGATCTTACTACTGTGTACAGGCTTTAAAGTTATTTTTTAACTAAAATACTTAGTTGCAAACTTAGGTCAGACTTTTTCGCTGCCTCTGTTGTGAAATAACCTTTAATATTAAATTGTAAATTAACAGCAACATCAAAAGCAGTATGTTCTGTATGCAGAGACAGGTGAACCATATTACCATCTTAGGAAGCTTTTTCTAATTTTAAAATGGAATTAGCCTTCCTTTCATTAACCAGCATGATGCTTTCAAATAAGTAACTTCCCCCTTCTCTGTACTACTATTTTGACAACAAAATCAGCAGAGGTACAACCATCGAGTTGCAGCCAACTCTTGTACAACGTGGTAGAAAAAAGCCCTTCAAAAGCACCCGAAACAGCAAAACATTCAGCAATGCTGTTTGCTTACACAGTGTAATTACATCTTCAGTGTAAGCAGGTAACAGCATCACAGCTAACAACATTATCGAGAAAAAACGTTATAAAGCGAGGGTGCTGCAAGAGACCTAAAGATGTTTACTTAGGTTAAGCTTGGTGTAGAGTTGCGCAGCATAAGAGCACTTTTAAATTTGAAAATAAAAGTGCAGTTACATAAGGCATCGCTTCACTGAGAATGTTTTGACAAAAACAAACACGTACTTGCAATTTTTCCCAGGTAACACCACAGAACGCCTGTTTAAGTCGAAACACCTTGCTCAGATGGTAAAAAACAAAAAAAAAAAAATCTTTACTACTAGCTACCGCCAAAGCTGGACGAGGTTCCCCTCTTCAGGGGAGCGGGGAACCCCGGACTCCCAAGTTCCTTAGAGCCACCGCCACGA
>JAVJGH010000085.1:26028914-26042458 GCA_035590175.1 Aviceda leuphotes
TACCCCTTTGGCCACTTTGGGTCAGCTGACCTGGCTATGTCCCCTCCCAACTTCTTGTGCCACTCCAGTCTTCTTGCTGATGGGGCATGAGAAGCTAAAAAATTCTTGACTTAGTGTAAAGACCACTTAGCAAGAACTGAAAACGTCAGCATGCTATCAACATTCTTCTACTAAATCCGAAACATAACACTGTACCAGCTACCAGAAAGAAAATTAACTCTATCCAACTGAAACCAGGACAATCATGAACTAGGCAGTTTTATTCCCAAAATCAATTTTTGTTTGTTTGTTTTAACAATGCAAACATAGGGTAGAAATATAATGAATTTATTTAGGCCCAGTGCTAGCAGAGAGAAAAGGGCAACTTGGTTCAAGGATTAAAGGTCAAATGTTGATCTGGCATGCTTGGCATAAGAACAGTTCCAGATCAAAGATGTCCTGTGGAGAGCTAGGATTGGGGCCATGTTGATTGAAGCGGTCGTTCTTAAACTGAAGAGAACATGAGCAAGGAGCAAAAAAAAAAGGGGGAGGGGTAAGTTGTCCACGGAACATCCAGTTCAGCTAATAATGTTCAGAAATTTCACGGAAGTTCTAGTGTGCCTATCTCGGTTCTAAGACCTTGTCCAAACGAGAAGGGCTAATTTGAGTGCTATGAATATGCAGTTTATTGAACATACTTTCTAAGGTGAAGACTATTATTAAAAATCTGCTAACCAGTAGTCAGTCAGAAGTTGAACACAGTAGTGTTGTCTTCCAGGAGATCAGAGAATATTTTTCTGTAGTATTCATTAACATAGGATGTTTCATGTATTTCCCTTGCATGTTTTCTCATCCTGCCCTTTTGATTAATGATGATAAACCCAGTAGTGTAGTGTCGGGTATGTGCCTCTTATCTGTGAAGACTGCTGGACTCTTAGATTGCTCTGTGAAACCATAAGGCTGAATCTCAAAATATTTTTAGCACAGATCAGAAAATATTCAGAGCAATTATCCAAAAATAAAATATCTGGAGAAATTCAGGAGAACTTAGCTGTCTCCAGGGTATGAAGAGGCAAGATGAATCCACAAATAATAAATATACCTTACTCTATCTGCTTTGTGTTTGGCTGATTTATAAATACCATAGCAAGTCAATCCAAAAGATGTGGTCAGGTATGAATGTTCACTAAATACTCACTGGTTTCTCTCATTAGTTCCTTTATTGAGTACAACCATCTAAGATAAATCATGATTTGAACAAAAATAAAAAATATACTCCAGGCATATATATATATATATACACATGTATATAGCACAACTACCTTAATACTTAAAGATCAAAATTCAAAATATATAAATAAATCAAGTTACCTCAGCACAAATGCCAAGTAGGTAATTTTTTTTTAGTCATTTGTGAACTTGGTGGTATCGTGTACCTTGAACCTGAATGACTCAATTTTGGGACTGAGGGATGCCATCCTTAATGCCATATTTGAAATTTAATGCATAGTTTGGTCCCACATCAAAACTATTAATTTCTTCTTGCTGAAGAAAGAGAAGTAGGAGGAAGAGATTTGGAGAAACCATTGCTTTTTCTCCTGAACTAACAATTCTTCCTTAAGTAATTTCTCACTTTTCTTCTTCATCAGGGACTTAGTATGCTCCTAAAGGAAATAATTAGCAGTGCTGCTAAAAATGGTCCTGTAGTTACTTGTCCAGGTGAATGACAGTTGTGATTTTGTAAAGAAAGTGCTATCAGAGAAAAAAGTGGTTCCAAGTTCATGTTCCTATTTAATAATATTGATATTGTTCTTCTTTGAAGACACCATCTCTGTTCTCTGTCTTTAAAAATAAAATCTTCTAAGAAAAACATTTCAAGACTTGTTTTTAACCTTTCTCTTTAACAGTGCATGCTGTATCACTCATAGTTCAAATTTTATGGCAGCTATATTGTAGATACTCCGATTGTCACTTTCCATGTGAATTTGATGTAAAAAATAATTTTCATAGCGTCCATATAAGAGTTGTAAGTGTTTGTACTGAATAGAGCTTGTTGTTTTGTTAAATGCTTTTTCATTCAGCGTGACAAAAATTTATCTTCTCTTTGTTTTCAGGAATGAGATTTCAGGATTTAGAAGTGAGATCACCTAACCTTGTCCTCCCAATACATGGACAGAATCTGCTTGAGGATCCAAAGGCTGAAATAAGAAATTTGTATGATTTTCATATTTCTTAATTTCTGTCATTATAATTGTTAAAACTTGTGGGTTTCTTGAAAGAAAAAAAAAATTCTGAAGTTTTCACTTCAGAAAATAAAGCTCCTGGATCTGACAACAGTAATGCTGGTAACAGTGTAGAAGAGTTTTATGATAAGGAAAATACAGGATCAGAGATTTAGAATGCAAAATGTAGGTACATAAGAATTTGGCTGGAAGTTAAAACTGATTTCACTGGTGAGCCTCGCTTTTTGCTAAGATGCAATGCTGCCTAGCTTACTACTGGACAAAAATGACAAAAGCAGAAAAAACCTTGGCTGCAAAATTATTACCAACGTAACTCCTAAAATGTGCAGGATAACTTGTGCAAGTGGTGACTCTATTGAAAGTGTTATGCTGATGCATTTAAGCTTCATTTCTAGAGGTGGTCAGATTTTATGGATAAGTTGCAAAAAGTGCAGTATGGGATAGTAACATAAAATGATTTTGATTCACTTCTGCATTTTGAAAGTTGGTTTGTAGTCCAATTGCACATTTTAACTGAAACTGAAGCTCAGGAAACTCTTGATAACATCCTTAATGTAGAGACTGCATGAGAACAGAGAGGTGTTATGTAGGGTGGAGAAAAGGTAGCTGACATCTGATTTAAAGATATTGAGGTCTTATTAGAATATTTTTTTTCTTCAAAGTATATTGGAACCTATTAGCTTTTTAGATATCTAGTTTTCTAAAAGCTACTTTCAGGTTTTGTGTTTCTTTCCAAATCATTTACCTAAATCAGATTTACTACAATATCCATAAATTCTAAATTTTCGATAAATGGGCAAGCTAAGTATAAAAATATATGTATTCATGTGCAATTATGTATTTTGTGCTTGAAGTTTTTTGAACACAAAGATTTAGTGGGATTGTAGGAAATCATTTTACAGAAATATTCTTATAAATTATTTTAATAAATAATTTAACAAAGTTTAGATTGCACTCTTGCTAGCATCCTGTCTGAATCTAACCCTTGCTAAATAGTTTTTTTTTTTTAAATAATTTGCGTTATACTAGAATGTTGTTACTGAAAAAAAAATCTTTAGTTGTGGCCTACTAATAATATTCAGACTCTGATCTGTATAGTTTTCTGCCTTTCTTTTTTTAATTGCATTTACTGGATAAATTCCATTGTTAAAGACACATCATCTGAATCTTTTGTGTGTGTGTGTGTGTGTAAAGTTACCTAACTCAGAATAAAAGCTGAAAAATTATTTTCACTGCTACATCCATTGAAGACCTCATGTTCTTTTATAGCTAGTAATAGTGTTTTTCTTTTCAGAAAACACTTGATAGTAATGGATTAGGGGGAGGATATGTTTAATATGCAGTATAAGAAACAATGAACACTGTTTTTAGCTAGGTTCTGCTAAACATTATTCAGTCCACATAAACATTTAGTTGAAGAGTTTGTGTTGTGTTTGATAATGTGTTTGAATTATTTATCTATTTATTGTACTATTCACATCTTTTCTTGTGGTGAGCTCTAATTATTTTCATAGCAAGTTAACTCTTAAACCTCTGTTGTGATGCGTGTCATTAAGAAATACAAATTTTGCTGAAACTTAAAATTTTTCTTCTCTTGAGTATTCATGTAATTTTTTTCTTTTATTAAATACTTATCTGGTTTTGGAATGTAAGATGCTTGTGCTTGCAGGGAGACTGTGATTGAGTCCCAAAGGGAACACATTGAGGAACTAGAACATGCCAGAGAGATACTTGTGAGTCAGCTAGAAAGGAAAGAAAAGGAAATTGAAGAATCCATCCTACGGCTGAAAGAGCAAGAAACAACAAGCCAAAGGTATTGTGAAAAATGGAAATCTCCATGGTGGAAGCATTAGAAGATCTATGTCATAATGCTTATATAAAGCTGTGAAAATTACTTGTTCTGTTAAGAAATATGTGCTTTATTCATTTTTTTCCCTTTGAAACTAAGTCATAAAATGTTTTACCAGATAGCCATGGATAATTCTAAGCAAGGAGATTGTTATGATAATAAGTTATGATGTTTTTTTCAGAAATAAACAAAGATGTTCATAATTACCATTTTAGAGAATTCATTTCCAGCTGATTCAGATTCAATTAATGTTCAACTCATTACATTTTAATCATTTATTGTTTCTTCAATATAATTCTTAGAGAACTTTAGTTAGAGGTTCATAGTGGGTAATTTAATGTTCATTAATACTCGTTGATAATTTGGAGTCTACAAATAGTAGAAAAGTAATGGTCATGTATGGGTAGATTTGCAAATTTTTGAAAGGATATGGTATAGCTGTGCAGTAAAACAGTCAGACAAACATGCTTGTGGAATGTGTTTCACAATAAAACCTCTATTAGTTTCATCTCTTTCTCTTCCTTCTTTCACTTTTGCAAAAATATATGCAAAATTATATAACTTTGCATATATTTTTCCTCTTTTGACTGTTTCAATTTCAGCCTGTTACTTTTAGTTGTATTAAGGATCCAACATGGCATGATCCTGCATTCCTTACTCATTTGATTTCAATGAAAGTTCTACTTGGATCAGAAATATGTGGTCAGTTCTTTGACTGGCTTTCAAGGGGGGGACCCCATTATTGTGTGTGAGCATTCTTTGTGCATTAGTGGTGCTACATAAATAATACATCATAATGTTTGCTATTAAATTATTCACAAAGTCATAAGTCTCCCCTATTCAGAATTTCCATTATATAGTTTAAATAGGTTAAAGAAGTTGTTGTTATAATTTCTCAGTTTGTGCCTACACTCTGAATTCAGAAAATATTTTGAAGATTTTTTTCATTGTTTGAAAATAAGCTGATACAAATCTCAAAGAACTTCTGTGCTTCATTCTTCTGTAGATGAATACTGTTCTTTAAGTACAGCACGCATTAACTGAACATAACATCTAAAATAAATGTCAGCTACCATATTTCTGTGAAATTTTTAAGGAGTTTTAAAGTAAAGATACACTTCAAATTCAGCTAAAAAATCCTTAAATAAAGTCAGGATGTAAAAAGTAGTGCAGATCCTTATTTATTTGTGTTTATCAAATTACTTGTATACCTGGCCTAAGTTACTGCCTGTGAATTCACGTTTGAAATTCTGGAAGTATTTCCTTTATAGTCTATTCCTTGTTTGAAATGATGAAAGATATCCTAAGTATTTAAGAGTTACAGTGTTTGGCTGAAGGCAATGGGAAAGAAATTGAAAAATGTCCACTAGTGCATATCTAGAATAGTGTGTGTTCTATAATTTTGCCACTAGAATACTTTATGAATGGCTGTTAATCCCCATGTTTTTCAAGTTACGTTTTTTTATGCTGAGTGAACCAGAGCCAGAACTCAGAGGGATTCTGTTCTCTCCAGGTTTAACTGTAACCGTAGGTACCTATACATACTATCATTAGGAGATTTTCATTAGCTTGCTTTCTTGGAAGTCTTGTAACTGCTATCCAGAACAGTCTGTATTAGTTGTTTTATTACACAAATAGATTTATAGGTTCTATGTAATTCTTATTTTTAATCTTTTCATCAGTAGACAAGAAACTCTCAATATGGCATATTGGAGGAAAAATTGGAAATTTGGGTGACTGATAAAGTCATCTTATTGCATCTTTGTAGCTTATGTCTTTGAATTTTGGTACAATTAGCAGCTTTTTCTTGTGTTTTGTAAGAATACAGTTTGCTGTCATCTAGTCACATTATTACCCAAAGACAGTTAATCTGTTGAAATTCTTTAGGAACTGTATGGTGCCAAAAGGACATAATAAATATGCTTCCACCAATCTTCATGTTATAGTACCATTTGATCTCAGCCTAGTGTTAACAAAATTAGGTTACTTTCAACCTTTAGGAAGACATTCTTTTTCTGCTACATGATTAAGAAAATCTTGTGATTGAAATAATTGTAGTTTCCAAGTAGTGAAGCACCCACAGTTAATAATCATTGATCCATCAATGAATCAGGGGAGGGAGATACTAGTTATCATGAGTCCTATATCCACAAGAAATCCAGTAATATTTTAAAGCTGCCTTTGCAGCTTCGCTACACTTTCTGTACCCAAGAGCTATGTAACAGAGCTGAGTTCATATGCAGTGTACTCCTTGAGGTGATTATTTTAACATGGCTGCAATCAATGTTTCTTTTCATTATTTCATTAGAGATTGTTTGGGGATTGTTTCAGGAATATATAATTCTGACTTAATTCTGACTTAAGGGAGAAACTTGGCTTGTGGGTTGTTAGACTAAACATGTTTTCTTAAGTACAGAATTTAACTGCATTTAGCTTGACTGTTTTTAATTTAAAGATGGCCAAAACCATAATAACCTCATGGTTTGATGTCTATGATACACAGTGCACAAGTTAAACATTAAGTCTAAACAATCACATTTTGCATGCAGCTAGCTTCAAATAACTTAATTGCTCATGGTACTTTCCAAAAACATTTTTAAAGCCACCCCAAAATGCATTTGTGAAACAGGTATTTTGCATTTGCACATTTGTGCATTTTTTGGTGTTTTGTTTGGTTGGGTTTTTTTAATGAAAAAACTTATTTGCCAGTCAGTTTTTGATTCCTGTGGCATATTTTGCTGCAACATGATTTTGGAATTAAAGCTATTAAATGTGTGGATTTTTGGGCAGGAGTATCATATCTGACACATTCATGACTTCTGTGTTTGCATTATAGCATTGCAGACGTAGAATAAAATGTGGAACGTGTTAGTCACAATGCATTATTTAAAGGTTTTTGAGAGGCTACAGAATGTATATGAATTTGCTAAATCATGTCTAATATAAAAAAACACCTTATATTTGCATTTCCATATCTGATTTTTCATATTTAACCAGTTTCCCTGAAGATCATGACTTTTTTTTCATTTGTAGGTACCTCTTTAGCCGGGCAAACAAATACAGAATGTTATATTGGTATTTAAATAATCTTTAAAACTTTGATGCTAGAGCTATCTATGCAATGCTAATGTTTTGCTTATTGCAAATATACTATCAATTACAGCCTAAAGGTGCTACTGGAAGGTAAACACTATTGGGGTTTTTTCCCCCTTTTGTATTTGACTTCCTGTAAGAAATAAGAGGTAAAGGAAGGAACATAAAGTGTATCAACATATAATCCTGTTAGTTCAGAAGCATTGTAAAATAAGAAGAGTATTGCACATTGATGTTCTATTCTTTACTTCTGTGTTTGGGGGTCTATGTATATATCTTGGCCATTGATGCATTTGTGATTGAGAACTATTAGCCCAAAAAACCTTTTGTTTGTTTTGCCAGACAGAGGGTAAGTGATCCTGAGAAGTATGGTGGTGATATTTTTTTACTTGCTTGTTTTTCTTGTTCTGAAAGTGAATGGGGAAAGTTTGCGAGCTACTGGTCCAGTTGATAAAATAGTCAGGAGTTTCCAAGAGTAGTCTCAGTATTGTAGCCATGTCCTGGTCATATGGAAGCAAAGACAAGATGCAAGGGATGTGGTTTAATTAGACCTCAATTTTATTAGCTTAGCCATCTGGGATTTACTGGCATAAATTTGTACAGTGTAGGTCAAGATCCTTTCTTTAATCATTTCCTTCTGGTGTAGGTTGCTATCAGTCCCCCATTCCCACACAGCTGGTCCCCAGCCTGTTACTGGGACCCCACTCTATATGCTTTTAATCCAAATGATAAGAGGTCTGGAAAATAGATTGCCTCTTTGGTATGTTTCAGACATTAACCCCAAACATAATTCTTAGCTTTTTAAAGAGTCACTTTCTCCTAACTTCATTTCCAATTTCAGACTTTTAAATCCAGCTTTAAGATGAGGTTTTGAATGGAAGGATAGAGTTCATGTTCTTCACTTCTGCACTTGGGGTAGAAGGCGTGCTAGAGCTAAATCAGTATGCCCATTAATTCTGATTACTGCCTCAAAAGGGATATTAGTTCCTTTTATTTTTCGAACTTCTGCTCTCCAGGTCTACTTCCATGTCTTCAGGTTCTGTAACTATTGGCTTTTTTGGCAATAGAGAAAATATTGAATGAGCTGTCTTAGTACAGCTTTATTATACGTTATTTTGTTACTCTTTGAGCAAAATATATCTATTTAAGTGAAAGGTAGCACTGACTTTTATGTCAAATTTATATATAACTCTTGGTTTTTTAGTTATATCAGAATACCTGGGCAGATGTTCTGGGAGCAGAATACATCAACTAGCTAGGAAGGACAAATCTGTGTAGATAATCAATTTCTATTCTACTCTACTGTTTTGTGACTTCATTTATAGAAAAATTAATCTTCCCAACAGAATCTTCCTCAATTAACTTTGCCTTGCCCACAAAATCTGAAATTACTTTGTTCTTCAACAGCAAGCTCCTTGCCATCCATGTACCTAGATGCATTGGACATTTCTTAGATGTATTTTATTTAAATAAAGAAATAAAATATTGTAGAAATACTGTAGAGAACTAATTTTGTTGCTCTAGCCTATAATGAGAGCTGAGACTGTGATCAATGTAATGCACTAATAAAATAATTGTACATGCTTTCTGTAGCTAGACATTTCATGAGATAAATACTCTTATAATTCTAAGGATTGAAATGTTCCCAATAAAAAGTAATTTTTTACTTCCAAATTTGTATAATTTACTTCATAATATCAGTACCCCAAACCTGTTTAAATCAAATGCTGTTTCATTCATTGTTGAAAAAATAGTTAATGTTGATTGTCAGGAGCCATGGGGTTTACATCTGTACATCATAAATTTCACTATCATCTGCTCCTTTTTCTACTTAAAAAGAAAAAAAGAAAAAAAAAGAGCCCCCTGCTTAAAAAAAAAAAAAAGCCCCCTGCTTAAAAAAGAAGGGAAAAAAAAATAAAATAAAAAAATGCCTTTGAAGGCATCAGAGCCTTTTGTTTGATGTGTGGAACAAGATTAATAAAAACGTGCCACTACATTAGCTTTTAAATAGCGAGCATGAGACAGTGCTGCTCTCTGTACTCACCACAACTTTAATTTATGTAGATAACATGTTTTAGACACGTGATAGGTTTAGCATTGCGTTAGGACTGTTTCTTGGGGAAGATCTCAGGTTTGTGAGTGTTTATTTTCTGTGTAAGGACAATTAACTGGGCAATGCTGAAACACAATAGGATTTGATAATTTACAGAATAAAAGGAAAGTATTTAATGTACTCAGCTGGTTTACAGATGTGTAAGCTTTGTAGTCCATTTTCTTGCTCCAGCATGGCATTGTGACAATTCATCCAATATGTCTAAAGTAGGTAAATATTGGAAGAGAAATTACCTTTTCAAATGCTAAAGATTTATTCTGCTTTTATCATCTTATATATTAATACAAATCAGAATTGATTTCTCTCCCCATACTTAAAGAAGCTGTGAAAATAATGGGGTTTAGTTTCACTATTTGAAGTAAGGGAAAACATCTTAATAAATGTTTATTTGAATTTTGAATTATTTTAAATATTCTTTCTATTAAACAGTATGTTCTCAAATTAATCTTAGAATTGTGACAATATAGGACATCTACATGGTTATTAAGTGATTGTCATGTAGTTAAGACACACCTGCAGCTTGTTTGAATGCCAGCCTTAAGGTGTTACAGTATTAATTGCTAAGTCACTTTTAGCAATATTTGGTAGGTTTAAATTCTAAGAGGAAACTCCATAAAATGGTAATGTACTGGCACCAAATACTTTGGAGGGTGGAAAAGTGGTGAATGGAAAACAAATAATCTCTTTAGGTATAGGATTGTTTTCTCTTCCTGTCATATATAGTTTGATACAATGAACAAAGATGTATATGTATTGATTGAAGCTGCAATGTCATCAATAAGATGGTAGTGCTAGAATGTTTATTTACCTAAATTCTGTAATGTGGATTATAGAAGAAGAAATTAATTTGGGTATTACACACTAAATCTTCTCCCAAATATGTTGTAGAAAGCTGATGGGCAAATGATTTCAACTTTTCAAAACAAAAATAATAAGAAAATTTATTTTGCATCTTTAAGCTCATGATGCATTTCTTTTTAATACAATTTTGAAGGCTAAACATTCGGGACAATGTGGAAATGATCAAGGTCCGTAAACAGCTGGTTGAGAAAAGCAATGCTCTTTCAGCAATGGAAGGAAAATTTCTCCAGCTTCAAGAGGTAATTGCAATTTGGTCAGTAACATTCCTTTACTCTTGTCACA
This sequence comes from Aviceda leuphotes, assembly GCA_035590175.1. NCBI lineage: Eukaryota > Metazoa > Chordata > Aves > Accipitriformes > Accipitridae > Aviceda > Aviceda leuphotes. The sequence goes on from JAVJGH010000085.1 coordinate 26,039,335, forward strand.
TAAGCATGCATAAATGGAAATAAATATACACAGTTCTTGATTCTGAGTCAATGCTGGGTACATGAAAGTGAACCACATAGTACATTGTACTCAAGCTACTCCAAATGTGTAACATTTTTTAGTCTTTTTTTTTTTTTTTTTTTTCTCTTTCCCCAGAAGGGTCTAGCAGGTCTTAAAGATTTTATCTGCAAGGCCATCCCAGTCAGACTGTGGAGAATGAACTGAGTTGTCTGGCTATCGAAAGAGATTCCTGATCATTTAAAGAGAGGTCTTTGACTTAAATGTACTGATTTACCAAAGAATGGGTACCAGACCTCCCTTACTTTACCAGTCCTTGATAAAGTTGGGGAGGTTTGGCTGTTTAGAGTTCTGATGTTAGGGCTTAACTTGTGTTCATAAGTTCATGGAAATTATTTTAGAGGGCCACTGTGAGTAATAAATTTTCTTTATAAAAAGAGCGGTTTTATGAAAGTATCGCCAGAACATGCAACAGTGCATAGTTGATTCTGTATAGATTTTAGTTATACAGCATTCTTCTGCTTCTTCCTATATATATTTGGAGAACTCCATATGCATACAGACAGGGGTAGTGTGATTATAACGTAGAAATGGGAGAGTTCCTGTGAGTAGGAATCCTACATGCAATAGAGCTCTATAAAGTATCCTAGCCTTATGAGGTGGAAGCACTAGATAGCCTTGTAAACTCCTAGTGCTGCCTGCTTCTTGTTATTTTAGCATGCTAAATAACAGTTGTGCCATTAGATTTTTGTTCCATTCCTTTTGCCCTGTGTTTTTCTGCTTCTGTGTTTTGCTTTGCTTTGCTTCCCTCCCCTCCCTTCAGTGTAATACCTGTATCTTCTCTGCCAAAGCAGCTCTTCTGTTAGTAGCTCAAATCGAATTTTTCACAGGGTGAGCTATGTAGAGTGTAAATTCCAGGGGAGGCAGGTTTCACATGGCTTTTTGTGTTCTTAAATAGAAAACGATAAGTAAACTGTTCCATTTTAAATCATATGTGATGTTTTGGTAATTTACAGCAAACGTCAAGTACTTATGCCTCTTTCTTGGCAGCAGCTGAATAGAAACACATGCCTAGGATTCACACTGGTATTTGAAGACATTGTTTCTAATATTCACAGTGAAAGCTGCGTTTTTGAAAAGGATGAGTGTGTTTTAGGTCTCTTTTTTTTTTTTTTTTCTTTTTTTAACAAGATAATGGATACAATGGTTTTCCCATTTCCAATCATTTGAATGTTTGAAATATGTGTCTACTAAATGTGAATAAATGTAAAATCCAAAATTTCTAGTTTAGACGGCACGTACTTATCAGAACAGTTTTTGCTACTTTTTAATGTTTATCTTGATGATTTTTATGCCTATTGAGTTCACGATCATTTACTTTCAGCTTCTACCAGTTGAAACCTGTGTAATTTCTCCATGTTCAGCTTTAAAATTGAGTCAGCCCAAAATGTGAAACCACAGAATGATAAAAGCCTATAATCCTGCTCTATTTAATGATACTGTAGTTGAGCTTGCTACCAAACATTTACAGAACAGTTTTGTTGATAAAGAGTTTTAATGTAGCCAGTTGAATGAAGGAATTGTGCAATCTGCTTAGAAGAACAAAGGACCCTGACACTGTTTGGATTATATCTTTGATCCCATTGGTATATTTATTTGCTTTAATTACAGACTGAACATTCAGGATTTCATTATTTGTAATATGAAATATGCTAACCCGTGCAAGTACAATTTAAAATACTTTTTATAAAGAGTTAATTCTCTTGGAACAATTGGTACAACAATTTCACAACTGTAATTCAGAGCAGTCTATATTCATTTGTGCTATATTTCTAGGAGGTATATATCCATTTTCTTTAAATGAGTTATTTCTAATTGACAACAGTATCAAGGTATGTCTCTAAAAGAAATAAAATTCCAGATGAGAAATATTAAACTAAAATCATCATCCCAATTGTTGCCATGACCTGGGTCTTGGGATACTTCAGGGAGTGCAGGGTAGAAGACAGTTTGGGCATAATAGAAAAAAAGTGCCAAAAGAACACTTGGATAAAGAAGAATATCCAGGTAAAGAATGCATTTTGGGGAAAAATAATAATAATGAGGGCAAAGTCATGGTCCCCTTAAAGTTAATGAGAAAAGTTAATCCAAAATGGTCACTGAAGGATTAGAATGAAGTTGAAGAAAGGAAATTTTTCAGGAGGATATTTTTAGTGGTTTTAATGAGATGTTTCAGTACAATAAATGTGATTTTGTTGAAATGTTGAATTTGTTTTCAACTGTTTTAGAAATTAAGGAAAGCCATGTGAAACGGTCTATGAAAGGCAGCTTTGTGAAGGCGGGGTTTGGGGTTTTTTTTCTTTATATATCGTGGGCTTAAGTGACACAAGTTATTGAAATGGAAAAGAACTTCAGGAAAAAATTGAAGCTGAGAGATGGGGAAGAAAAGATGAGTTCACTTGAGCAGTTGGAAGGGTTAGATACTGTAAGGATCCTGATTTTGAGGAGGAAGAAAAGGAATTTGGAGAGAAGTTAAAAGATTGTAAAAGAATTATTTTTAAGGTGTAATTTTTTGAAGTTATTCAAATACAGTTCATAGATACAGGACAGAGCAAGAGGAGCACTAAAGACAGACTGTTAAAAGTTGACAAGTAATATACTTGATTATCTTTCTGAAATAAGACTGCTGATATTATTTATTCTCTATGATATTTTTCTTACTGAGGAAGGAGATATGAAAGGCTGAAGATGGGGTTGGTGATTGAGTTTTCTGTGTGTGTTTTGTTTGTTTCTAGGATATTCAGACTGCATATAAACCTAAACAATTTGTAAAGGATTCACATTCAGCTTCTCCATTTAACTACTTTGTAGGAATATTATACGGAAAAAATGAAGCTAACTTTTTTCTGTGTATAATCATTAAATGTTATGTATACTCATACATGTATTTGACATAAATTTTCATATAATCATTTTATTAAACAGGAGATTGGCTTTTGGGCAGTTTTGTTTCAAGTCATACTTTGAATGTCTGGTCTAACAGGGGATGTTTTCCTCACGCTACCCTGCAGCATCACACTGCACATCTGTGATTATCTAGGAAAGT
>JAVJGH010000085.1:26048857-26066816 GCA_035590175.1 Aviceda leuphotes
AATAATAATAATGTGAAGACCATAGTACTCACTGTCTAAATTATATGAAAGCACATTGCATTGGCTTGTCTTTTTACCTAACGGGAATTATACTGTAAATGATATAATGTACTTAATTTTGTTTCAGTCTGAGTTACACATTTTGTTGTGGTTTCAGCAGTTCTGATTCTGTGTCCATGCAGTCCTTATTGCACATAGATTGGTAGTTTACAAGTAAATAATGTGTTACAGGCAAAAGTAGTTATTCTAATTTCTTTGCTCAGCTCTGTTTTTTATTTCTTAAAGTAGGAGAAAGATTACTTTATATGTGCTTCTTAATCAGTATCAGAATTGTTGTTTTACAGTATGAGAAAACTGTTGTCACTTTGTGGTCAACATTTCTTTGAGCAGGCAACTGACTTTAGGCTCTGCATGTTTCACAGATTTAAAAGAAATCAGGTGGGTGATCCCAGTTCTCTACATTAAGAGGTTTTGTATGCGGAAAGAATGGTTTTGTCAGTTGTCAGTTGCTGAGGTTTGGAATTGTGGATTACTCGGGGATATGCATCTGAATTCCTTTTCTAGTCCCACAAATATTGCATGCTGCCAACTTTTCTGACTTTGGAGCTCTAAATTAAGGCCAGTTCCTTTGCTCATCCCACAAACTCTTTCATGTTTTTTAACCGCAGCCTGAGAAAGGCGCCTTGGTTTCAACAGCAGCAGACCAGCATATGTTTACTTAATTCCTAAGACATGATGACAGTGGTCTGTGTGCCACTAAAAGCTTTTTTCTTTATTATTTTCTGTTGAAGCTGATTTCTAAAAGTTTTTCACATGCCACATGTTTTATTGCAGTGTCTTCAGTATGACCCATGAACAGCAATGGAAATTAAAGGAACAGCAACTGAAACTGCAGATTGCTAAACTAGAGACTGCTATTGAATCTGATTTAGCAGACAAAAATGAAATCCTTGACAAGATCAAAGTAGAAAGAGGTATATTTCTGAAATAACTATCATTTTCTCATGATGTAAGATTATCCTGGCTTGGAGTTCAGGTATATTGCCCAGAAAAATGTAGTTTCTATTGTTGGTGATTTCAGAGCTGCCTTTTAAGTGTACATTTGAACAATATGCTTAAGTTATGACCAGCTATTAAGTACAAAAATTGACCCAATACAGGTTATGTGCTGAATGTGGATCATGTAACTCTAGCTGCATTCATTCTTCTTATGTTGGGTTAATATTTACTCTTTATTCTGTAAATCTCCTCTCCTCTCCTCTCCATTGAAAATTCTTATGTAAGAGAGGACCATCTGACAGTGACTCTCAAGTTATAAACCACTATTCTAATTTTATGTACTACACAAAGTTACATGAAGCCTGTATAGGCCCTTGAAAATGGTTAATTGTCTTTCAACTTTGTCAATTCAGAATTTTTTAATGTTTTCAGTATACACTAATTTCTATTTACAACTTTGTACATTTACGATAATACAGTTTTCTTCCCCAGATTGGTGCTTAGTGGCTTGTTGTACTCTTAAACTGGATCACCAGGTTACTATGCTTTCAATTTCTATTGAATTGAACTTGCTGCAACTCGAGTAGGTGTTGTAATACCCTTCAAGGCCTATGTATCTACGTTTTGATTACAGCTTCTTGTCTTTGACAAAACTTAGACAGTATAAGTTTCTTCAATCACATACTTCAGAGTATCTGCCTTTGCCGCATGTCTCTTTTTTTAAGTTCAGCAGGAGAACTGAAGTACTGTTTGTCTTAACCTACTGCCTGGAACTAGTGTAGAAATAGTGTCTTATCTACCCTTTGCAGTTTAGCATATGAATCTTTTTTCAAAACTTCTTTTCTAAGACTAAGAAAGATGTTAAATAAATAAAGTCTTGAAAGTTCTTAATGCTACAGGAGATGAACGTCATCTTGCCTTTTTCGATGTCCTCCTTCAGTGTTTCTTGTTTGTGATCATGTAATTTGGAACTGAATTTTTTAGTAGTATTTTTTTGTCCATAACTTCATAATGTATTTTGTAATACTTAAAAGAAATACATTTAGACAGAAACCAGAATACCTTACTTCACATTGTGACTACATTTGCACTTTTTTTTAAGAATATGGTATTTGCAGATGGTTTATCAACTTTCCCCGTACCCCATTTCCTTTAGTAATTTATTCTTGTGTTTCTTGTCTTTTCAATGTGTCACAGACTCTCAACCATAAATTACAATAGTTGTTTGGTTCATGTTCATTTTATCTTCCTGACAGTGTTGTTTCATGCAAGTCCCAAAAGGCTGAAATAAGCTAATACAAAATCTAAGTGGAAACAATTGCTACAGTGAGGATTGGTGTTACTTATCTCACAAATTCTTACTGTGTGTGCCTTTACTTGGTAATATTTATGTCTAAATAATTTTTATTTTTCATTATATAACCTCATGCCTCGCTGCATTTGTTGTTCATAGTTATAGTGCTGTTTTACGTGGAGTACGCTATTTACTAACTGCAGTTTATTGACAGTTGTGTTAATGGACAAATATTTATTCTGTGTCAGTAAAAGCTGACATGTGAAATATATGAGTAAAAATTATATTTCAGTCTCTAAATATTGTTCTTCTATCCATAAAACTGCAAAGAAAAATCAGCATAAATACAGTTCTGGTTTTATTCCATGGGTTAACAAAGAAGGTAGTCCTGTTGACCTAAGCTGGACCTAGACAAACAGAGGGTTTGTCAAGGAAGATGGGGAGGATAGGTGTTTTTGTACATGATGGTAGGTAGATTATGGGATAGTAAGCAAAATGGGCCTCAGTTGTCTTGGAAGCATGTACTTTTTATTTACAGGGAAGGACAGTGATGGTCTTCTTTTCTTCTCCCCTGCTACCTGGTTGGTACTGGTTGGTCTATAAGAACTCTTTCTGTGAATTTATGTAGGAGGTGAACAAGCGTGGAGGCTTTTGCTGATTAACATTCTAATTATTTTCATGTTTTGTGAATATATACAAATATTTAATGTCGAAGACACCCATGGAAGTTCAGATTTTGAATGGGATTGCATATATTGGCACAATATGTATTTTGATTACAACTGAGAAGAGTATTATTGCACAGTCCCTTAGGTGTCTTATAAGGCCCTTATCAAAAGAGAGCTATCTGCAACGCTGTTAGTCTGCTTCCACTCGTGGCTCTGTAGCCTTTCACGCAAGCTGCTGTGGCAGTGTTTCCGAAAGCCTTTGGGGCAGTGTTTTTCCCTCTTTCTTGTGCTGTTACTGTCATAGCCTTGCTACTGAAAACCCTGATATTGTTGTGAAGATGTGTTCTTGTGAGACGTGGTCACCAATGGTGTGAGAATCACCTCTTCTCTCCCCGCTCTTCTTCTCCTTCAGTTGCAGCTTTTGGGTTAAATTAGGGGAAGTAAGCTAAGCAGCAGCCAGCATGCAGCACCAACCCTGATCTAAGTGTGCTCCAATCAGTGCTGATAGTGTTCTAAGTGGAAACAACCACTACAGAGTTTGAGTACCTCCTGATGAAAAACAGTTTAGTTAAATGGGAAAACTCAATGACAGGACCCTCCTGTCACTTCTGTTCCCTAAAGGCTATTGTGGAAGTATTCCCTTTCCTTCTGCCTCTTTCCCTGAATGTCTTGCATTTTTCTCTTTGGTTGGGATCATAGAAAAAGAGCCTGTTGAGAATCTGGAGAGGCAACATGGACAGTGCTAAGGTAGACTGAGCTGTGCTATTGACAGATCGGCCTGTGTTAGTTCAAGAAGCTGTTGAAATTGCCTCCATTTGAACAAAAGCTAGTTTTCCTTCTAGATAGCATACAGTTTTGAAGTTAACTTTTTAAGCGGCAAGTGTGAATGAATATTAAAAATGTGTACAAAAACTTCACTGGCATTCATGTTAGAAAAAGTGGACTGAGCTTGCTGCTCTTGTCAGAAAATTCATGACAGTGAGATAGAACTACTTGAGAAGGGATATTTTGTCTCCTTATCCCTGGAAAAAATGCTGGTTCAGATCTCAGTTTGTATTGTAAGGAAAAGAAATAACATCAGCATGAGGGGCCCTTTTTCTCTGTAGGAGACCTCACAACAGATATAGGTCTTTTGGATGTTATTTAAGAGAGTCCAGAAGACTCAATTGCTGATAGGTGTTTCACCATCTTTTATGAAGGCCTGCCTTCTCTGCCCATTCACAAGGCTTATTTTAATTGTTCTCTTATTTACTTTCTAATTTTGAGGCCTTCGTGTTTCTAATTATTCTTATCAATTGCACAAATGCATTGACGTTTTCCTCATAACTTCAGAGAATTAAAACCTTATTGGTGATTATGGGTTTGAATTGAAAGTGACTCCTGTGGAGTCCCAACACATGTATGAGGCTATTGTGTATGGGAGCAATGGCATTACAGATGATTCATTTTTAATGAAGATGCCATTTAATATATAAACTCTGCAAATTTATAACTAACCTGATGTCAATTTTTGAAACATTTCAAAACCCTTGAGGCTAGCATCTCAGCCACCTGTTTCCTGTTGAGTTTAAACGTCTAAACTGAAAAGCTAGTCTGTAAAAATAGCTAAGATGTGCATCATGCCCTGAGGGTCAATAGAAAAGATGCCAGCATTAAAAAGATGTTGTGGACTGTTTTGTTGAAAGCAGTAGAATATATTCTCAGCTAAGTATGTAATGTTTTACCAGTCAAATCCCGTGAGTGCAGATGGGAATTACAAAGGCCTTTACTTGCACGTCAGGTTGACAGTTAACATATCACTCTGACATAAAATACAAATTCATAATATTTAAGTACATGGTATGAGAATATAACTTTGGGACTTTCAAAAAACAGGAAAAAAATGGAAGGAGAAAAAACATTATTACAAAGAGAATAAGGAGTTTGGTCAGGGGAGGAGAGTGAGAGACTACTTTTGGTCCTTAGAAACCTCAGTAATTTGGGGAAAAGCTTGCTTTTAAAACTTTTCCATGTGAGAGAAGGTATGTTGTTAAAACTAAATTATTTTGCCTAATCCGGAATTTTTTTCTCACAACTTCTTGAGAAATCATTGTGGGTGTAGCTATGCATTAGTGGGGTTTTGTGTAAAATCTGTGTAACCTCTTACTGATAAGTTTAATGGTGTTTAGTCATTCAGATGGACAGGTTTATATCCTCTCTGTTCCTCTCTTCCCTCCCTCTCCCCAAAACAGAAAGCTGTACTTAGTTGGGCATATCTTTCTATTTAGAAGTACACAAAGTGTAGATTTTTGACATTGTAGGTTTCCTTTTAATGAAAGTAAGAATGTTTTGCTTTTTTTAATCCATAATCTATATCAGATAAAAGAGGAGTAGTTTTCTATCCCTCTTTTTCTGTTTGTTAGTACCAAAGATTTCCCTATACAAAATAAATTAGTTTCTACATTTTAAAATTAAAATTTCATCCATAAGTTAATATAAAAAAGCAAGTTTATAATTTTTATAATTATGCTGAATTAAATAGAATATTTTGTTCTTTTTCTATGTTAAGACCAAAAGGAAAAGCTCATGCAAGAGAACAAAGACCTGCAGTTATGCTACCTGGAACATAAGAAACAACTAGATGAACTGAAAAATCACATGAAGCTTTTGACCAAGGTGAACTCTATTTCTGTTTAGAATAGGAGCAAAAAACCCCCCCATTCTATGTTTTATGCATGTTGCAAATACTTCTTGAAAGTAAAAGAATACAGAAATCGTGTTTATTCATGATATCAAGCAAAATGTCATGTCTAGTGAGAATGCATCTTATAATTCTGAATGTATTTCTTCAATATTCATTCACACCTGATAACACCTTTTCATTAAGTATTTCTGTTTCAGGAAAGTGATGTTGATGTGGCAGAACTCAGTGAAGCCCTCTTACTTATAAAGGTAACTTACAAAGAAGCAGCGTATGAGGGGTTGGAACTACGTGATCTTTAAGGTCCCTTCCAGCCCAAACCGTTCTATGATTCTGTATATTTTGCATTTATTCTTTTTGTTACCTTTTTTCTTTTTTCTTTTTAATCCTTCATTGACTGTTACATGTCTTCTACACAATGCCTGGGATTTTCTAGGCCTGAATTATTTGTGCATCTTCTAGTACTTAATTCTTCAAGCTCGTATTTTGTCATTTTTCAGTTACTGTGAACCAGAAGGGAAGATGAAAAAATTGCCAGGATGAAATCTAGATTTATGTAGATGATTCATTATAACATAAAAAATGAATTAAACCAGATGCACAAGCATTTTTTTTTAAAAACTTACTTTTTCTCAGTTAAATAACTTATCATACCATCTTTTTTCATATAATTTTTATTTTAAAATTTTTTGTTTATTAATTCTGTAAGTTTTGGAAGTTCTAAAATGTGATACAATGATGCTTAGCAACTTCTCTGTTTATTAAAACAGAAAAAATGAAAATACATAGAAAATTTTCTACTTTTTTCTCTTGCACATAAGTTGTAATTTTATTCTTTACAGAAAAATTGAAAATGAAGTGGGGGTGGGGAGAAATCAGTGAAAAAATAATTTTTCCTTGTTTCCACTGTTCCAATTACTTAGGTTTTATTTTCTTGAGGAATTGTTTAGTGTAAATAGAATCTTTTTCCGCTACTGAAATGCAAATGATAATTCTATAATGATAATGAAAAAAAGAAAGAAGAAAACCAACCAAACAAACAAACCCCCCCGCCCCAAACTAGATGAAAATTAAACCCCCGTTAATAATGATAGAAGCAATGTAGACTTAAGAATAATAATTCAGGTTTTGTACATTTGCTAAAACAAGATTATTAATTATATAAAAGGCAAATATATTAAGGGGTTTGTATTTTCATTGGTTAGACAGGAGTGATTGCTTCTGAATATCTCATACATTTTAATTGGCTCCTGGTAATCATGAGATTACATTACTGAATACAATTTTGACACTTACTGGACTACCTCATTCCTATTTTTTGTGTTACCACAAGCTCGAAATTTACAAAGTTATGGTTACTGTCTTGTTGTTGTTCCAAAATTGTATCCCACTGTTACATTTAACCAGGCACAAATGCATCCAAATATTTTGCAAAACTTTGTTCTAGTAATTTTTCAAATTTGCTCCAGGCTCGAAAGCAGCAGAAGAATGGGGACCTTATGTTTTTGGAAAAAGTCGAACATGATATCCATAAAGATTTAGAACACTCCATGCGGGAGCTGCAATTAACACATGCGGAAACAGTGCAAGAACTTGAAAAGACAAGGAATATGTTAATTGTGCAGCACAAAATTAACAAAAATTACCAGGTACTATACTCTACTCACAGTGGGTAATAACCTGCTAATAACATTTTAACATTTGTAGCACTGGAGCTTGTCATAGTTAGGATCTGCAAATTGAGCAACAAAGCCAGTCTGTTTACAGGTAACCTAACCTAAGATTTGCTGCTGTTGAAAGTATTGTTTAAAAAGCTTCAGATCCAAATAACATAACTTTAGTCTTCTAACTCACCTTGATCAGAACCCTCAAACCATGCCTTCTTGGGATTCTCTCTGAGCTCTTATGAGGTCCTCACAGGAAAAATAGTAAGTGTACTCACCAAATAAGCTTCCTTTTTCATAACACTCTGCTTTTGCTCTCTTGTGCTGGATTATTGGTGATCATATTTTGACTTTTCATTTAATTAATCTAAGTTTAAAACAACAAAATCATTAAAGAAGCTATTAGGAACATTGTCCTGAAAGAATAAGCAGTCTGTTCTTCTTAATAATGTTTTTAGATTTTGCTGAAATTCGAACTGATTGCTGTATTGCTGAATTTAAGATTGCTTCTATTTTTGTGTACTCTAAATGTTCTTTCTTCAAATCTAACTGTATTTTAATTTGTAGCCAAAAGCATGTTCAACACCACTTCAGACAAGCCTCAAAAGTCCTTTTTATGTGCAATTTTTTTTTCAGACTGAAGTAGAAACAGTGACACAAAAGATGGAAAGTCTACAGAAAGACTATGAGTTAAAACTGGAACAGTATGTCCATCTTCTTGATATTAGAGCTGCACGCATCAGAAAACTAGAAGGTATCTTTAAGTATAATCTTCTCTAATTTTTTTACCTTTTATCTCTTGCAAATTATTTTTGTAAATTTGTTCTTCAGTTGAAATACTTTTCCATTCCTAAAAATAGTGGAAATGTCAGTTCATTCATAGAAAATTATCTGTGTGCTGTTTCATTGACTTAAATGATAAAGTTATTAATCAAACAAAGCAGTTTATGCTGCAGCTATTGCTGAATAAGAAACTACCAAACTTTAATTTTATTTTTCTTTTTTAAATAAATCCTGCATTTATGGTGAATCTTTTATTTTGTTGTCCTGTCATTACATAATTATTTTGGTGTTGCTAAAAATCCCAAAGTCATGGTATAATATACCATATACCTATGGAATATTTCAATATGATGAATTTTAAATGCTCTTTTAACGGCTTCAGTGTATAAAAGGTGCATAGGAAGCCTGAAATAGGATACCTTAGAAACCCCAGTGTCATAACAATTTTCATGCTTTGTCTCGGAGTTGCATCCCCTGTACTAAAGGACTGCTTGATAATTTATGTCCTAATTCTGTAAGCATGTATTTTGATTTGTTCACCGTTTACCACCTGTGAGGCCAGGAAACACGTAAAGGTGTTTGCTGATTGTTCTGTCTACTCAAATTATTACAGAGCTGAAAAGTCAGATGTATTCTTTCTTTCTCTGGCAAATTTAGTTCAACCCTACAACAATATGTATTTTTGCTTGTTAAACTCCCTTGTAATCTGTTGCTAATTTTTAGGGGCGTGTGTCTATATGTATATTGAAGCAGCTCCATTGTGGAGGGATTCGCGATTGTTGTCACTGTGCTAAATAAGCAGTAGATTTATGATTTTAAATGTGTGATTTCTTTTTTGGTAATGCCTTCCAAAAAGTAACATTGTTAATATAATTGAATTACGTTTTTTTTCCTTTCTACTCAGTCATTAATTATATTTGGTTTTTAAACAAGATGGTCATATTGTAGCTCTATTTTTTTTTGTTGCAGCCCAACTGAAAGACATTGTCTATGGTACAAAACCACGTAAATCCAGACCAGAAATATTGCCAGGTGATCCAGTGGATGAATTTGATGAAACTTTACATTTACAAAGAGGAGAGAACCTTTTTGAAATCCATATCAGCAAAGTGATCTTCTCTTCTGAAGCTGCGCGTGCTTTCTGTGACCATGAACCTGCAACATTTTGTACTTATGCGTTCTATGACTTTGAACTTCAGACAACGCCAGTAGTTTATGGGCATACCCCATCATATGACTTCACTTCTCAGTATCTTGTGCAGGCTGATGACTGCTTCTTGCACTATATACAGCAAAATAGTATCGTGCTTGAGGTTCATCATGCATATGGCACAGATTATGAAACAATTGCTGCATGTCAACTGAAGTTCCATGAAATCTTGGAAAACACTGGGAAGATCTACAGCACAGCAAATTTAGTTGGTAATTAACATATCAAAAAGTATTCTGTTTGATGCAGTGTTGTCAGTGACAATTAAGTAATGTGTATTTGGCCAACGATGAATTCATGTATTACTATTTCAAAAGGGGAAAAAAAATGACTTACACAACATGATATTTCATGTTGGATGTGCATCATGTTCTGGTGATTCTACCAACAGTTGTGGGAAAGCTCTCACAAGTGCTGGCTGAGGACAAAGATGGTGTTAATATAGAGATCCTGAAGTACATGACGTTAGAAGTATGTAACAATCTGTCTAAAAATAGCAAGTGATTCTTTCTTTTATAAAGGTTACTTGCAAAGCATTACTACTACATATGCAAAGAATTTTAATAAAAGATGGTATCACCTTACTCAACAGAATTATACAAAACCAACACGAAGAACAGTAGGTAGTAGAACAGTGTACTTGATTGCATTGTAGTACTATTCATGTGTTAGAATTCTCTATGAATACTGTAGAGAAGACATTTTAAAATAAGACTGATTTTTCATTTTGCTTTATTACTTTATATATTGTCAGTTGTGTTTTAGTTTTTTAACGCAAGTTGCTTTCATCTTCTGAGACTGTTACTGATACAAGGGAGCCCTACTTACTTCAACTGTGAAACATATAGTCATTTCACTGAAGTCTTGTAATATATTTATATGAAATTAAGTTATTTTACTTTTGCATATGCAATTTCCCTGTTTGGCAGAATATACATTAAAAATAAAAACATTTCTGCATTATAAGACTATCAAACATCAGTGCTTTATATCTGGCCTAAATGTCACAAATACATTGCCTCATTCCTTATAAATAAAGGAAGAAATGGTTACAGTGGTGGTAATTTAAACTGGTAAGTCAGAGGTCTTTGTATGATAGTCGTAAGGCATCAAAAAGGTGCAAACGATGGTCATTATGGTTAATAATATTTCATATAGTAGCATAATCTAGGGGGGACTTGGATTAGGTTGTGTGCATTATTTTCCTTTTAATTTAATTCATTGATTTAAAATAATTTTAAGATATCCCAGACAAGCCTATTTTAAGAAGTACTTAATATTCTGTGCTGCTTACTTTTTTTTCTTTTAGAAGTGTCAGATGAGTATATTCAGAGACCTCTAACTGCTCACTTTTGTCAAAAATCTGGTTTAATAAGCCATTATAAAGTGGTATTTTTGCCAATAATTTAAACTGGATACCACTTTGAGACATTTCCAACTGTTGACATACAAAACTGTCCTAAGCTTTATTTACCTTAAACAGATTTAAATAATGAATTCGACTTGACTCTATAGCTTGGACAGTAAATATTGGAGATTACCATATGAAAAAATGGTCATGTTTTGGTTCATACATGTAGAGCCGGAGGAGTAGTTATTTCTGTTTCTAACATGAACTGCACATCTCATGTCACAAACACTGTCATAATGCATAGTCACAAGATAACTAATCTTTAATTTGTGGTGTTTCCTAGCTTTTGACTTAACTAGTTTAATGCTGAAAAGAATATTAATGCAATCCCATATGTATTTATTCCTTAGGAATCAAAGAAAACATTCAAAATTATGGTACCGTAGAATACTGGATCAGGTTACGAGTTCCTATGGATCAAGCTATTAGTCTCTACAAAGAGAGGTCAAAGGCCCTGGGGTATATAACATCCAATTTTAGGGAATGTGAACAACCATCCCAGGTATGTTTGGGTTTGTACTTCCTAGTTTTGATAAAATAAACTGTTCAAAATTACTTTTTCAGTTCAAATAGTTTACTTCAAGTCTTGATATGTTCAAGGTTAACACAGTAAAAGGTTCTTGAACTGGAAAATATCTTTAGTAGTTGAACGACGTGTTTTTCATAGAAAGAGGTAAAGCAACAGTTGAATTATAGCTTTCCTGAAGAGACAAAGTATTCAACTTCAGTTATTTATTTTTACTAAACTGGCACTAGAATCTTTGAAATGATTATATTTAATTTTTTTAACCTATAAATGCCAGATTTAGTTAACATTTTGTTCTAGTACAATATTCACTAATGTTAAACCAGCTGGGTGTCAGATAAGTATAACAGGTGAAGCGGTTGTTCAGAAAAGTCTCAAAGTTCTTAAAGTTTGAGTATTATGAGAGTAAGGGTTTTTGTTGTTGTTGTTGGGTTTTTTAGCTGGATCACGAAGAGAATTGTGATAATATAATGCACTGTATAATCACATTTAGATAAGGGTCACAGACAGAAAAAGAAGGGACTTTCAGGCATTTTCAACAATTGTTTAAGAAATAAAAAAATCAGGTTGAAGTGTTTTATCTGTAGCTGTTTAAATTACTGTAAGTCTGGAGTAACTTTAATGTTTTGTATTATTCCATAATGTTAATTTATATTATACTAGAATCTCAATGGATTCCATGATGTAGTCTGAGAAGTATGTTAAGTGTATGAATTCTATTAAAGGTCAGTGTAGGCACTTTCAGAATAACTTTGTGTTTGATAACATTCACTTTAAATGCAATTTTTAAAAGAATCAAAGGAATTTTTAACTAACTCACAAAATCTGGCCATTGTTAAATGCCAAAATCTGTTATTTAGTTTTCTCTATTTTTCATTATATTACTACTAGCTGTGTTACGAATCCAAACACAGTTGAAAGGTAAGGCATGTGGAACAGAGCGTTTTGTTGCAATTATTGTAAAATTGCAAATTCAAACATGGCAGCTGAAATATACTGATCATACGGGAGAAAATAAAATAGGAAAAATGGCAGAAATGAAGAACAGCTTCTACAGAGCTGTTTGAAACACTGCAGTTTTGAGAAATGTTTCACAGCAGAAACTAAAAGTCATATAGCTATAGCAGATGGTTACATTATGTTAAGGGTTCTGTCAGTCTGCTGCTGCAAAAGTAGCTTCGGTTGTGTGTTCCAAAATTTAAGCTTTCACTAGTTAAACATACATATAAAATTTTCTGTCCTGTATAGTGGCAGAAATCATGGAAACATAAACTGTGCATAAACTGCTATAATTCTTTTTTTTCCAGTTCTATATGTAGCCAGAAATAGTAGTCTTAAGGTTGCATATTAAGGACTTAAACTGTCATGTTTGGTTTTCTCATTAACTGTTTCAGTGTGGATTATTTAATCAAAATATTTAACATTTTATCACACAAAATCAAATTGATACATGTTTACCCATATACCAGAAGACAGCACTCTGCCTTCCACAAGCAAGATAATTATGAAAAATTAATGAAAATAGCTGTGACTTATTACAGTAAAAAAGGAGAGCCTTTTGAGATCAATATAGATGGGGATTACTCCCTTAAGATAGTCATACTATTTGGTTTCTTTAATCTTTAATTTTTATTAAAATTAATTTCCCAGTTTGCCAGTTATGGGTTCTACAGTATGTACAAGCCATGCCAATAGGTAATTCAAAAAATTTGTGATGTCATTGAGTTTTTTAATTTACTTCAAACATTTATTATTACTCTTCAGATGCTGATTTCTAATTTTTGTAAATTATTTATGTAGGTAGAGGTTTTGGAGGAAGAAAAAAACAGAGGGATCTGCAGTGCAGTTTTAATTATTGAGAAGTACATATATAAAAGGGATTACAGTTATGAAAATTTCTTGATACAGGATAGTGGCCAGGATCAGAATCCTTAACTTTAAAGTGGCACTAGATATGAATCATTCTTAAAACTGTGATCTTCACTGCTTTGTAGATAATCAAATGACTAGCAGATCATAAAACTTTAGAAGAATAAAGCAAACAATAACAGACCTGAAAGGATTAACCTCTTATTTCCTTATACCAACAACCCAAGAGAGATGTCATTGAATTTATAGAACCAGTCATATTTTGACATATAAAATTAAACAGTAGTTGGAGTGTCATTGAAATAATCAGTTATTTGTTCTATTTATATAGTTCTTAGATTTCACCAGCATAAGAATTCTAATGTTTTTAATTTAACTTCTTTTTCATTTAAAGCAGCAGATACTCAGAACTGCCCAAGTCAGCACTTCAACAGATGGCAATTTAAATGAACTCCACATTACAATAAAATATTGTAACAATCTACAATCCCGAAAAAACCATCTTCAGCCAAATCCTTATGTTGTCTACAAGTTCTTTGATTTTGCAGACCATGATACTCACATCATTCCTAGCAGCAACAACCCACAAATAGATGACCATATGTGTTTCCAAGTGCCAATGAATGCAGATTTAGACCGATACCTAAAATCAGAATCCTTAACCTTTTATGTATTTGATGATGGTGAAATGGAAGAAGGTGCTTATGTAGGGAAAGCCAGTGTGCCTCTCATTTCTTTAGCACATGACAGATCTATCTCAGGTAAGAATTAGACTTCTTTAAATTTAAGAAAATCTTTAGTTCCAATTTTGTATCTCTTTAAATCTCTTTAAGAACCAAACTAAAGAAACGTTCTTCAGAGGGATCTGGACAGGCTGGATCGATGGGCTGAAGCCAACTATATTCAGATTCAATAAGGCCAAGTGGTGGTCTTGCACTTGGCTCACAACAACCCCATGCAATGCTACAGGCTTGGGGAAGAGTGGCTGGAAAGCTGCCCGTTGGAAATGAGATACGACAAGAGGAAACGGCCTCCAGTTGCTCCAGGGGAGGTTTAGATTGGATATTAGGAAAAATTTCTTCACTGGAAGGGTTATCAAGCATTGGAACAGGCTATCTAGGGAAGTGGTGGAGTCACCATCCCGGTGGTATTTAAAAGACATGTAGATGTGGTACTTCAGGACATGGTTTAGTGGTGGACTTGGCAGTGTTAGGTTTACAGTTGGACTTGGTGATCTTGAAGATCTTTTCCAACCTAAATCGTTCTGTGATTCTAAACCCCCTTATCATTCACCTACTGTTCTTTGCTGACACAATTTTAAACTCCAGTGAAATCCTGGAAAGAAATTCTATATCTCAGTGTTACTTAAGTCATAGCTAGTGAGAAGTCTGTGTCAGAGTTATGGAACTGATGAATGATTTTTTAATATAAGTGTTAAACTTCAGACATTAGAGAAAGAAAAGACCAAGGGAGAGAAAAAAGTTTCAAATATCTCTTTTGTTTACTAAGACAGTACCAACTGAATGTTCCAGCAGTGTTGCATTTTAACTCAAATTTTAAAGTGGTGTTTGTTTTTATGATTATCCATCAACTGCAATGAATCTGAACAGGATGCCCGTACCTTACAGGGTGGATTGCAATAGTAGGATTTTTTTCTGTTCATGACATCTTTCTGAGATTTAAGAGAAAGCAGTAAATGTTTTCTTTAAAATCCACAAGTAAAAGAAAAAATAAATTAAATCGAAGGAACCTGGTGTTCCGACATTCATCTGTCATGGTCCTAACAAGAATGAAAAGACTTTTAAATCCTTTCTTGTTCTCTATACTGGCCCAAGTATGGAATAATTATGATTTGATAAATAATTATAATTGGAATGATGTGTCACTCTGGCACTGACTAAATTTAATTGCTAATCAATTACTGATGCTCTCTTTTTTGTTAGCATTTTAGCAATCTGTTTGCATTTGTCTTTTACCACTGTTTTTTGCCTCGAGAAGCCTAGCAAATTTGCCAGTTATATTTCTCACACTACTATATTATGAGTGTCTTTCATTATGAGGTAGAAAGGCCTTGTTAGTCTTAACGTCAGGTGGGAAAGGGTGGCTGAAACCTGACTTTCAAAATGTACTGCTTTCATAACTG
Source organism: Aviceda leuphotes (assembly GCA_035590175.1). Lineage (NCBI taxonomy): Eukaryota > Metazoa > Chordata > Aves > Accipitriformes > Accipitridae > Aviceda > Aviceda leuphotes. Next base: position 26,064,105 of record JAVJGH010000085.1, read on the forward strand.
ACAAGATATCTGTGAAACAAAACCTGTAGGTGTCTTGAAATAACTCTTGAAAAAAAAAAATCAGGTGTTTTTCTCTGGTTCAAAAGTAACTTGAAAATATTTGATATCTTCTTTTACTTGTCCTTTTCTATGTTCTAATGATAAAAAAATGTTTCCTGGCATGTGCATACTTTCTCCTACCTCCTTTTCTTCTGGTGTTGCTACTTTTTCTTTTTTTCAGGATTGATATGCTAATTTAAAACATGGTTTCTTTCTCTGCATGGGTTCATTTTTTTTTTTATCATTAGTTTCCTTTTCTAGTTTTGGCTAATGTGCATTTAAAATAAATAAGAGGAATAATAAATCAGAATAATAAATTGATATGAGAAATCAGCCTCTTCAGCAGAAAAAAAAACCCCACAACAAAACAGATCAAGAGCTACACTTGGAATCTTAGAGTCCTTGTCAGCTGGAGGTCCTGATATGATGTAGTCCAACCTCCTGACCCAGTTAGAGCAAGTTGCTCAGGACATTGCCAAGTTAAGTTTTGAATATCTCAAAGGACAGAGATCATCTAGTACCTGTCTGGTCAACCTGTTCCAATGTTTGATCACCCTCATAATAAAAACTTTTCCTTATAGAGCTTGGATTTCTTATGTTCCAACTTGTGTCTGTTGGCTGTCCTCCTGCTGCTGCGCACCTCTGGTTCTGTCTTTTCCACACCCACCTATTAGGTGGCAATAAGATCCTGTCTGAGCCTCCTCTTCTGAAGGTCGAACAAATCACTTCTTTCACCTCTTCCATGTCTTGTGCTCCAATGCCCTGAAGCTTTTTGTAGCCCTCCACTGGACCTGCTCCAGAATGTCAATGTCTTACTTGTGCTGGAGAGGCCAAAACTGAACACTGTCTTCCAGATGCCATCTCACAGGTGTCAAATAGAGAAAGTGTGAAACTTCCCTGGACCTGCGTGACTGCATTCTTGCTCATACAGGCCAGGGTGCAGTTGGTGTTCTTTGCTGCCAGTTTGGCTGGCTTACATTATTTTTGTCAAACTGGACCAGCTTTTCTCTGCAAGGCTGCTTGTGGCCGGTCAGCCCCCAGCCTGTACTGCTGCTTGGGGCTATTCCTGGGCCAATGCAGGACTTTGCATTTGCTTTTGTTGATCTTCATGAGGTTTCCATCAGCCCATTTTTCTGCTGTGTGAATAGCGGGCCTGCCTTCAATGCGTCAACTGCTCCCTGCAAGCTGATATCAGTTACAAATTTACTGTGCCGTTTATAATATAAAAGCTGCTTAGTGATTATTTCATTGTCAACTCTAAGACATTCATGAAAACTTTAAAATATGATTCTATAATTATCCCATATAAGTGGATAATGGGAGTAAATGTACAAGTGAATTATAGGGTGTTTCTTCTTTGTTAAAGATTTAGCAACTCGCAGATTTTTAAAACCCTTACATTTTCTTTAACAAAAGTTAGTATTAGTAAAACATGGAAATGTTTTAGTTAGATCTTTTGAAATGTCAGTGAGAGTTAGTTATCTGGTATTGGATTATCTGAGAAACCTACAGGATGTCTTGAATGAGCACAGTAATCCAGTCCCTTCTAAATCCTGTATTTTTGAATGTCCACAGTGTTATATTGGATATACTTGGATCTATAAAACACAATATTTTGATGCTATTTAGCTTCTGAAATGAAGACTATTAAGTTACTTAATTCCTGAATCTGAGTCAGTTTTGAATTGTATTTTCTTGTGTATGTATAGAATAAGATAGTTTAGACAAGATTTGCATTTTGCTTTCAGGTACTTTTGAACTAACAGATTCTGAAAGTCGTGCTACTGGTACCATCACAGTGGAATTAAAATGGAAGTTTGTCTACCAAGCACCAAGTGGATCAACAATGGCTGCCGACTTAGTGAATTACATTCAAAATGAGAAATCAATGGCAACTAAATTACTAGCAGAGGAAAAAATGGAGACTCCAGCTCTGTCTCCTCCTTTTACTTCATCAGTGACAGTAAGTAATTTAACAAACTCACAGAAGTTAAGAGATATAAAAGACCTATTGCAGCAGGTCATTTAGTTCTTCCCTGATGACCAGGATTTGTCCTTACTGCAAAATAATGCATGGTACAAATACTTCATATAACCACCATCTTCGACTTCTTTTGGGAGGTGAAATCTTTCTTGTGTCCAAAACTTTTTTAAGTCTTTTATAATGGTAAATAACTGGTTAGCAAAAAGGTGAGGAGAAAAGGTAGGAGAAATAACAAACATTACATGCCTTCCCTATAAATTTAGTGCTTATTAATTCTCTTTCTAATGTAGATGTCCCACATAAAATGTAGTCACTTGCCTGTGCAACTTCAGGGCTACAGTTGAAATTTTTGAGAGTCATTAAATCAGCTATTGTTTCTGTGGTCTCTCAGAAACTCAAACAGAACTCAGTCAGTTGGGGTATCTTTGAGCCAAAAGAATTGTCAAGCAGCCAGACCCAAGCCATATGTACAGATATGTAGGTGTATCTGCACCACACGCTTTGTTATTCTGATGCCTGGAGCATGGTGCTAAGATATCCAGTAGTATTTTAAAAATCACTCATAAATTAAAAATAGTGTAAGGGGGTTTTTGTGTGTATAAAAATTAGTGGAAACGGAGGATGATTTCTACCTTCACCAAGAAAGTAAAGCATGAAGAGTAGTAAAGCACTTTTTTTTTTTTTTGGGG
>JAVJGH010000085.1:26072324-26092161 GCA_035590175.1 Aviceda leuphotes
CTTGAGAAGCTGAAAAGTCCTTGATTTTAGACTAAACACTGCTGAGCAACAACTGAGAACATCAGGGTGTTATCAACGTTCTTCGCATACTGGACTCAAAACACAGCACCGTACCAGCTACTGGGAAGACAATTAACTCTATCCCAGCTGAAACCAGGACATGTCTAAAGAACTTAGTCTTGTTGTTCAGTCCTACCTGTTGCCTTTATGTGAGAAAATGTGCTTTTGTGCTTCTTCTAGTGATTTCTGAAAAAGGGGAGGATAATTTCACTTGTCAAGGCCTGTAGTAAAACCACAATGGTTAGCTACCCACTGTGTTTCATCCCAGTATGTTGACTTGATTGAATGTTGTTGAAATGGCAATTGCCTAAGCTTGAGGTACCAGCATGTTAATAATATGCAAACCTTGCATATATTTTCTAGTTCATCCACATGGATTTCTTTTTGTTCCTGACTTCCCAAGAGTTTTAGAACTGAAAATGTACACTATCCAATCACTTTAATGTACATCTTTTTCTATTATTATTTGTGCGCATGTCCAGTAATGATATTCTCTTGATTTGTTCTTAAAACCAGCAATTAAAGAACATAAAGTCATATATACAAAATAACACAGTATAATACAAATTTGGAAAATCTACTTTAAACAGTATTTCAATAGTATAATTCTCTTAAAAAAAAAAGAACATTTCATGCTTTTAGATCTAACATTGACTGAACAGTCTTAAAAAATATAAACCTAGCACTTGAAATTTATTATAATGCCTCTAACAGTTAATACTTCTCTGGTCTGTCTTAGCCTTCTTTTAAAGGACCAGGGGTGTACTTTTATATCCTATCAGTCTTAATTTTTTTTAATGTTCTGCAATGTAATAACCTAGAGGTAGTTTGATTTTTTTTTTTTTAATCCTTCTTTCAAGGCTGTGTGACATCTTACAAAGTTAACTAGCAACAAGAAGCAATGCTTCATATGAGAAATACTGCTCCTTTTTTTTTTAATTGTAGAAGGGATTTAGAAATACTATTACTTATATATGCTACAGAAAGATACAGAAGGTACCTTTGAAGACAGAATTGCGTAGTTTATATGTAAAATGTTAAAATTTTTCACCTGTAATTTTGAGAACTTGCAATGAGTGCTACTTATCACCATTAAGTCAAACTATAATACAGTTGATCTATACATTTCTAGTCATCCTGTATCTTATTTTATCAAAATTATTTGAGAGCACTTCTGAGAGGATTTTGCATGTAGATTCATTTTAGGTTCATTAATTTGTACCTCTCTCCATTGATCTGTTCATCTGGTAATAAAATGCATGTTCAGAAAGGGTAGATAAAACAGCAAAAGCTCAAAACTATTAAGGCAACATGTTTGACACAAATTGGATTTTAAAACTAGGCATTGGTATATTTGAAATCTTGCGATAATTATAGAATACAGCATGTGAAAATCATTATCGAATTTGTATTTTTTAAGATTAAGAATCAGTGCCTTTTATCTTTTGAGATAAATAACCTGCTGGTAATCAAACACTGTAAATAAGACTTGTGATTTTTAGCGATCATTATGCTAATTATCGTATAAATCTGAGTTGTATGCCAAACTGTTTAAGCCATTTAAGATCATACTGTTTCTTTTTTGCATGTTGCAAATTAGACAGTTCATGGTTATTTCTTAGATATGTTGATCATAAAGGGTATCTAACAGATTTTCCAGTACTTAGCTGTACCACTTGCTTCTTTCTCTTTTCTTCTTGTCTATGATGTATAATTAATCATAGATTACTTCATTTTGTTTCATTTCATTTACAACATTTATGAGCTTCACTTTGTCGGTATGAAATGCTTGTCCCCTTCTTTCCTTTCCAAAGTGGCGTAATTAGTGTTAGCATCTTTTTTAACAGGCTACATAAAGTTTAGTGGCTGGATTAAATCAAGTCATTAACATAATGTGCTATACAATTTGCCCCTATCTCTTTTCGCTTCCAGTACATTAAAGTGCCACAGAGTGCCAGTGTAATTGGGCCTTGCTAGCTTGTCAGCTTCAGTCAGGCTGATGGCTGCTGCTTTTACTAAAAAGCTTCCAGGCATGATAATTAATAGAGAAAAGAAGTCTGAGAAATGTAAAAGTTTGGACAGTTCTCTATGAATATTTCATACATTTGAATAATCAGAACTTAACATTATCAATTTGATGTATAATACATTGATTAAAAGCCTTGTTTCAGATCCTCAAAATAGACATCAAAACTGGGAATTTGCATTTTCTTTGGCATGGTCTTTATATTAAAAAAAATATATATTTAAAAAAAAAATCTTTTCTCTTCCATTCCCTCCTCCCTTTCACTCCCATGTCTACACTTTATCCTTACAGGATATGATATAGCATTCAATTATCACAATAAAATTTCCTACTGTCAGCTTCCAAGTTGTCTTAAAAAATGTGCCCATAAGACAATTAGTGGCAGAAATAAGTTATTTGTTGGTGGTCTCATTTTTTTCTGTTGGTGTGTTTACGTCTCTCTTTTTGTTGCAGATACTGTGAGTGCATTATCTTGCGCTAATAGCAGTTTATTGAAAACTGTCGTTATCAGTTCCTGTAAATTAACATCTCGGGGTCTAATTAATTTTGACATGAAAATCTCTCAAACACCATTAAAAAGGCAATAACAATTGCTTGTGGTTCTGCTGGTCAATGAAACATGGTTGGGCAAATGTGGGAAGGTGTAAAGCATAAAGCTTATGTATAGCAAAGCAATAAATACTTTTCCTTTTATTGTGCCTTTTTTGTACAATTACTTGAATAGTGCATTTCCTCCAATGAGATATCTGCATTCATTGAAAGAAATAAAATTATTTGGACATTGTATTGCAATTTTAAATTTTGGCTGTCTTTATTTTTGTTTACATTTGTTTTCTGCAGGACTTGAGTACCTTTGGTGTACTGTAGGGAGATTTCTGACTGCTCAATGCTTTTCTTAAACTGTCTTGTTCTGTGAATATCTAATCCAAATTTAGAGAACTAAAATTTTAGGGTTTTAGTATTACCCTGTGTTGCTGAGTTGGCTTGATGCTACTGTGCCAGAAATACTAATCCTTTGTATCCTCTTAGTCTTGTCTTAATCTAAATTTAGTTGCTTAGTGCTTTTCTTCTATAAGAAAATGGGGAAGTAAAAGTGCTGCACCAGCATATTTAATAAAACAAGAAATAAAATTCATGAAACAGAACTATCTTATCAGAGTAACATAAAGGTAACTTACTAGAGCTTTATAGTCTGTATTTTCAAAGACTACTGATGGATCTAAGATTTAAAAAGAGCATTTGCCATTCTCCACCTTTAAGGTGATTGTTTGCTATTATGGTCAGTATTAGGCAGGAACTAAAGTAAAAGAGAGAAAGTTTGAAGAATCCAGGAAAGACCTAAGTTGTCTCTTGCCACTGATAAAGTTTGAGATGATAGCAACTTGAATAGGCAGTATGCTGAAATGATGGATTTACAACTTCTCGTGCTTGTCAAATATACTTTGAAGTAATAATAAGAAGCATGTACTACAAGTCATTCTTCTTGATGGAAGAACTGAAAGAAGAGGGAGTAATAATACCAAAAAAAACCCCAAACACCAGCTTTTGAAATGATTCAAAAACAACAGAATCTTAAGTCATTACATAACCCATTACTTTTTAGGTAACAAATAAAACTAATTAGTCAGAATATTAAATTAAGTAGAAAGTCAGATTTAAGGCTGAGTGCATAAACCCACAGGAAAAGCATCAACAGGAGCCATTTTTAACCTAGCTTGTAATATTTTTTGTGGTTATGAATATGAATGCTCCTCAGCTGCTTACTTAAAGACTGTATTTATCAGAGCTTATTGACACAGAAGTAAGTTATGGTGACTTTACAAGTAGAAAGGAGTGTTCTTCCAACTGGAGGTCTAAAAAGCAAAGGGGATGGTATTTGAAAATAAATTTGAGTTTTGATTAGCTGTGATATATATCACCAAGCATAATTTTTTTTACACTGTGGGTAGTATGAGAGAGAACCAAAGTTCATTCATTTTTCCATGTCTATACTGTCCCCACACAATACTATAATGGCGGGGAAATGGGGAACGACAGTATCAAATGTTAAGTATTAAAGCTCTAAATAAAAAGAACAGGTGTATTTAAAATGAGCAATTTGATTTTTTTGGGTTTTTTTTAATTACAGATGCACTCTTAGCAAATGAAAAGGCTACACATATAGTTCTGCTTTCTTCCTATACTAAGGGTTTTTTTTCTAAGTGGATTAACTTTCAAATACAGATTTTTAAAATGTAATTCATTTTTTATATCAGACCAGAAGTCTTTGATCTACATATAGAAAAATACATGCATAGATATATGTAAAAGCAGAAAACCTATTATATTTATCTGTTTAGTTTTTGCATAATACTGCTACTTATTTCATCTTATTTCTGTATCTTAAATGTTGATGTGTATTAGCATACCAAAAACGTACAGAGTAAGACCTCATTATTTTAAGAAATTTTCTGTCTTTCATGCTTGTTTACTTAAGGATCATGCTTTCTTTTGAAATTAAATGTAATTTTGAGTTTACAGAGCATTTGAATTACTTAATTGTGTGACTAGTTGGTGCTGATGTAGCTAACTGGCTGTGAGATTTGATAAAGTTGGTATTTGCTTTTTATTTTATCTGGTGCTATGATCAATGGTGAGTGTTCAAACATTAAAAAACCGAAGTCTTCCTTTGAGATAGTCTGCAGTAGAGAGGGATGTAGCTTAGTTAAGGACTGTAACAATATTGTTTATGTAGCCTTCCCCACTTCTTGGGGAGAAAATACAACTCGGAGTTAAGGAAGTTTGTATCTCGCCAGTCAAACAGCTCCAGATATATCTGCTTTTTTATATTTATTGATCCCTAGAAACAGTTTATCTTTAAAAGCTGTTAGTTGATGTAGTGCCACAGGCAAGTTGCAAAACCAAATCTTTAAAAACAATTCAACTTCAGGAGAAACCCTGAACAATTTTATTTTTAGTCTTCAGAAAGAGTGGTGGAGGCAAGCCATTTGAAGGGAAGAAAGTGTATTATTCAAGTAATCAAAAGTTGTATTATAAGCAAAGAGCAAATGTCACGGAAGTTCAGATATGTAGTTGTCATGGTTGTGGTGGGAAAGCTTCACATCCCTCAAGAACTTAGTATTTTCTAAAATGTTTGATGTTTTATACTGAATTAGAAATTGTCTTTTCTGAAAAAAAACACCCCAATGTATTGATGAATATATTACAGATTTGCATAGAAGAGGCAATATCTAATCATTGAATCGTCTCAAGCTGTAGCAAGTAATTCATGCCTTTGAAGATATTGTAGATGAATTCATGCTCTGAAAATGATGAATTTGGATTCTGCACTAGATAAAATGGCAGCAACCAGAGTTGTACTCATTGTCACAATTTTTTTTTTTAAGGTGTTCTTAATTCTAGACAGAGCTGAAGGGATTGCGTTGAACCTTATTATGGTGCTAACCTCGTTCCATTGCATTCTCCTCCCAGCACATGGCAAAGCCAGTGATGCTGGGGAAAGATTCTATGTGCCTTCCCTCCCTCGCTGTAAATCCTACTCCAGAAGAGCTATCGGACAAGGACAGGTCTCTCTGCCCCAAGTCTTAGGGAGAGTCTAAAGTCCACGCACTTTTGTGAGTGCCAGCCCTTTCGAGAAGGAACAGGGAGCATTTCCGTATCACTCTTTCTATGCTCACCTCTACACCATTGTGGGGAAAATCTAAAAATAGGAGATGTTGTTCCTGACATGAAAAGTCACTGCATACAGTTAAGGACTACATTTGTTTTTTGTAATACATATTTTTATGTGTATATGTAAGATGTTGACCTGTTAGTCATAATTACTTAATGAGTAATGTTTGTGTCTCTGCACAGTTAAATGAGATTGACATTCCTGTGATAGCATTCCTTTGCAGCTCTGTTCCGACATTGTTAATAGGATGATCACAGGAATTTGGCACTTGATAGAGAAGAGGATGATTTCTCATTTAATAAATATATTTGTCAGTCAAGTAATATTGGTAGTGATTGAAGTATTGAAATGGATGATTACTTGTGATTATTGGACAATAGCTTATAGCTTATTTGGTGTGCTCTCTGCCTGAAATAGAGGGGAACAAGTGAATAAGTGGACTGTGGAAATAAATACATAAAATATTAAGTAGTAAACCATGAATATTTTTGAGCATTGGTAAAGATACGATTCAGGTTGATCTTACAGTTAAGAAGTTTCCTTTATTTTGAGTTTTTCAGGGGCAATATATTAGTAAAAACCATGGATGTAAAAAGTAGTAACATTGTTTGCATTGTTCCTATAAGTAAGGTATTTTCAATGCTGCTGTTCTGTGCAGAAAGCACAAACGTTTTTTTGTAAAACACTAATTCTGTAGACCATTTGAGTCAACTGGAATTTTATTATTCACATCAAAGTCTTATCATTTTATTGTGACCAAAAAGGAAATTGAAATATGGCATATACAGCTTCTTGAAGATGGAAGACTTTTTGTGGAATTTAAAAAAGCTTTTTTTTAATCTCAGAAATCAAAAAGATGATAAAAGTTATGTTGAGACTTCAAATTCTGATGTAATGTCCAATGCAATTACTTAACCTAATCCTAAAGCTTGGTGGAGTTCAATGATTCTTCCAAATCTCTGGGTAGTGTTAATTACAAAGAGTCAATATTAAATATTAAATAGTAAAGAAAGAATATTGACATAGATGAAGTATCTTGCCCATGTTTTGTTTTCCTCACTTGAAATGAAAGCACTGAACCAGTTTCTCAGAGACAGTCTTTGAAAGCATTTAGTATTCTTTTTTTTAATACATGTGTCCAGTCTCTCTGTTAGAGGAAATTCCATATTACATTTTCTTTTAAATACTAAATTTAAAGACTAATTTTATTCCCATCAAAGTAGAATGATTTGTGGGAAGTAATTGGTCATGACAAACTATCTGTTTTTCACTTGAATAGTGTCTAATAAATGAGACCAAGGCTTAAAAAAACCCCAACTTAGGAAAAGATTTAAATAACATACTTCGCTCTGTATCATAGAAATATAAATAGTTGTTTAAAAATTAATTCCTATCGTATATTGGATGCTACATATGTTTTCAGCATGGCTACATAATATGAGCGGTTTTGTATTAGTAGTGAAATATGACATGCTAGCTATGCTTTTCTTAAGCAGTTCTATATTTTTTATTTGTAAATATCTTTTTAAAATCAGCTTATGTTCTCCTTTGTATATGCTATATTCATGTTTACTATTAATAAAACCAGGCCTTAAAATATTCTTGACTTTTAAGCTCTAAAATAATTTGTTATTTTTTCTTACAGTTTTCTAATAGTATGACTCAGTTATTTGCTTCCTTATAAGTTAGAAAGCAGAATACCTGGATTTACCCTGCTATCCTTGAAAAACTGTAATATTCTTTGCCTACAGTGTGCAATTACAGGTGTTAAATATGTCAAACGAATTTTAAGATATGTAAAAGGAATATTTTATAATACAGGATATTGTATTTAGACTTGATTCATAAACTACTGTCTGTGTACAAACTAGTCTGACATAGCTGCTAAATACTTTGGGACGAACAAAACCACTCAGCATATCACTTTAAATACAGATGCTAATACATCTGTTCAGTGCAAGAAGAAAAGAGTTGTTTCTGAAGTAAAATTAGACAATAGAGCCAATTTCATTTTTTATGCATGTGAATGTAGAGTGCTTGAGGTTATTAGTTGAAACTGAGTAACCTTTCCAGGCTTTCATCTCTTTCTTTTCAAATTTGAATATGAAAAGCATATTCAAGTCAAAGACCATCACTTTAATGACACTTGGCAGTCATTTGATTTATTAGATTTTAGAAAAAAAAATTTCCTTTAAATATTTCATCATTCTATGCTAATCCCAGTAATATTGCCAGCTGAAGCCGTGTACCTGTATTAGTGGAGACAGAATGGTGTGGAATTTTCTCTGTCATCCTAGTAAAATTTCCATGAATCTACTGAATAATAAAACGACCTTATTGAAATATTCAGATTTGGGTTTTTAGTTAAAGTGTCTTAGGATACATAATAAAAGGAAATGTCTTTTGAAAGGAGTGGGTAAAATTACTTCATCAAATATTGAAAGGGCTTGACAGCAATGGAAATTGTTCTATATGATGGGTATTTTTACAATAGGATACACCTGCTTTTCAGATTGATTAATTATATAATTTGCTTGGAAAAATATAAGCTACTCCATAATAAATTAGAATATTGACTTGAAGTTCTAACACTGAGTCTAGAAAGCTCATCTTCTGAATATAATTTATTACTTCAAGTGATTTACGTTTACAATCAAAAATTGTCAAAATATTTCCGTATAGGGAAATATTTTAATAAAGTTATGAACTTGAAAAGAAAGAAGTAAAAAAAAATTTTTTGACATTTCTGAACTCCACTGTGTTCTGTTTGCTCTTTGAAGAATCTTATCTTTGAATGCTCACCTAGGTACTCCAATTTTGAAACCATATTGGCTTTTCTTTCTTTGAATTACAGAGTTACCTAGGGAAATATTTGTGACTCTTTCTGTCGAGTCGTGACATTCCCACTTAAATACATAAAGCTGATTAAAATTTATCTGTACGCAAATAATATAGACTTTGCCAAACAGTATGAAACAATTTCAATAAGCAACAGAAAAACTCCATTTTAGTTAAAGATAAGAAGAAAAGGCTCTGGCAAATAACAATTGGGATATTATTTTTATTATCATACTGTTAATTTTAACTTTTAACTAGAAAAGTTCAGTATATAAAGTTGAATTCCATACAAATACAGTGTTACTTTACATGCCTAACTACTTTGTGACTTGATGGATTTTTATTGAACCATTTGTAGTATAGTCTGCAGTAGGCACTGAGTAACAATTTTCTTTCATTTGGAAAACTTTGGTACCTAATGTTACTGAGACTATTTCAAGCAGTTACAGGATCAAGATACAAATGGCTTTACTGTGTAGCTAAAAATAATGGCAGCTGAAATTTACGGTTCAGATATCATTTGTACATGAAGGTAACCTTAACCTAATCTCCAGCAGAGTATGACTATTGCAAAAATATTTTCAACACTGAATGTAAATCAGTATCTGTTGCAACAATATTCTTAACTACAAACCCTGGGGCTTTAGAATCTCATTGTGTCTATGTCAGCATCAATCAATCAGTGTTAATCGTACAAAATAGCCAGTGATTTACGTGTTTGTTTGTTTTGTGTTAACACTTCAAGAAACACAAAATAATTTGTATTATGTTTGTGCTTTGTTTTTAAATAGGCAACTGAAAAAATTCGGGTTGAAATTATATCACTGGGTCTTACTGAGTCACGAATTGCATCAGATGAAACAATACAGCAGCTGTTTGTAGAATGCAGATTATACAATTTCCTTGCAGAGGAGACCCCACTGTCACTTCCAAAACCAACAAGTGGTCAGAGGATTCACTATAACTATAGCAATGGTAAGTACAATGTATTTGTGAGCAGGCTTGTTTCTTCTCTTAAATTCTGTCTTATGAAAATGCCTGCCAATAAAGTCTTCTTCCTCTATATATTATAGTTGCATTTATCTGTGTACCAATTGTATTTGTCTATTTCCCAAGTATTTTGGGAAATATTAAAAGTGGTTTTTAAGAAATGAGATAAGGATGCAATTATCAAGTATAAAATGAATCATTGAAGTAGGCTTGTGTACGAAATGAAAACTTTACAATATATTTAAATATGCTGCTAGCACATAAATTTTAAAATTAGGATAAACGTAACCAAAATGTAAGCATTCTTTTTAAAAGAACATGATGAACTGATTTCTCTATCAGTACATGATGATACAGCGAAAGAAAAACATTCCATGTACAACTAAAATGCAGTTGGAAAGAGAAAACATGTAATTGGACTTGATCATCACTTGGGAATACTCAGTGTTCCATTAATAAGAACTTTTTGAAATAGGAAATTATTCAGCCATGTTTAATACTAATACGTTGCTATTTACTTCATAATACTTAATCCTGCATTTTCCATATGCTATTCTCTAATAAATGAAAGTTTGAAAATACTTTATGTCAATACACAGTGTAATTTACACTAATAGCATACATAGAACTGTTGTAATAATTGGTAATTCTCTTGTTAACTATTTTCCCAGCTATTTCATAGTATTTCAATTTTTCATTAACTTTTTTTTTTTTTGTTAAAGTCTTATTTCATTTAAGATTCAGTCTGAGTGCTTCGTGTGGTCTTGGACTTTAGTGTGATAGTGAGTATCCTGGAGCAGGTGAATCAGTTTGCTCTTTCTGACACACCATCAATACAGACATTCAAATCAAGCATTCTTTTAAAAATAATTTTGTGAAAGTAGCTTTGCAAAAGTAATGTCACAGTCAGGTCTTTAAAATTGCTACCATCTAGAAACCTGATTTTAGGAGACTTGCCACAGAATTAACTCATTTATATCCTCAAAATACTCAAACTATTGGATTACCCCATAGTTGGAGATTGAAATCCCTCGTAGATGTCACATCAACCGTCGCTATAGTGGGACTGCCTATTTGAGAGAGAATCTAGAAGACAAGGCACAATGCGTTAACTTCTGTGACTCTGAGAAAGACAGTAATCTTTGTGAGGCTTTAGTTAAAAAAAAAACCAAACAAAACCAACAACTACAACAAAAAAACCCCAACAACAAAAAAACCACACCACAAAAACTTAATAGCATTGCAAACTGTGAGGCTTACTTCCATTCAAACAAATGGGATTTCTGGCATCGTATATTAAATGAGACATCAGATAAGTAAGAACTCTTTTTATGAGCTGAACAATATACATCTTTCTGGCTGCTGTAAACCCTTTTCCAAATGTTCTAGATAGGCAAACATAATGGAAATAGATTTTTATTTTAAAAAACTTCATTGAAATAATACTGTAAGCAGTAAAAGCTCTTTAACACTTCTAATTTCTCTTGCATCTTGAATTCTCATTGCTTTGAACATAAGAAGCATTCAGAAGATATAAAAATTCTTACACAATATTCTGATTCCTGTGTGTATTGGATATGGTCTAAGCATAATACTAGATTTTTAATTATTGACTCTGCAAAGTTAAACTAGCAAAACGCAGCAAAGTTATGATGAATACAGAATGAAATTTCAGACCCTTAAGACAATTATGAAATTTAAATATATTTCAAGCTGTGATATTTAAAAATAGTATTGTGCTTTGTAGAGACTGTAATTCATAAGGCTTTCCAATCTGGTAGTGCTGTATCATATTATTTCTGCTAGTCAAAACCTGGCTTCATAACTTTGATTTTTCTATTTGCTGCTTAAGTATCAACTGTAGAACTGTTCAAACTTTAAAATATCCTATTGAATCAGTATCAAAAGATGGTTTTGGTCTTAATTGCTTCAGGACTGTATTCTGCGGCAAAATGCTAATGTGGTTGTTATTTGCAGAATTTTACTTATATAATTGGTCATCTAATTTCTGTTTAAGATTAGCCTTGCAGGTAGGAGGAAAAAACCTAATGAGTCTGCTTTTTGATAATGTCAGTTGGAAAGCCAGTAAGATAATAATAATGAAATTTGCATGTGTGTTTGCTATAGCTTTACTGCATCTCTTACTCATGTCTAATTAGATTTGAATTTGTTGAATATTTGAGGTTAATTGAGTATTTTCTTTAATAAAAATGAGATTTGCATGGGTAGAAAGAAGTTTACATTGAGCTTAGAAGGAAACTAACAGTCTTCTAGATTTCTGCATGGAGAAAATCAGGATAAGTCCATAAGTAATCTAAAATTATAAATAAAACATTTAATATTATTTATAACTGGAACAGCTTTACTGTTTTACAAACATCTTAACTGATGCAGAAGGCTCCATGAGATTCATTGTTGAAAAACATTTCAAGTTTTTTCCATACCTTTTGCACATCCTTTGCTGTCATTGCTTGACATGTAAGATAGCAGAAGATTAATGGAATCTTGCTGAAAAACAACATAGTAGAACTCCATTGATCTGGACATACAAGATCCTATGAATTTCCCTTTTCACAAGTGGTTAGCATTTAACTTGACATTAATTGTTTATTTTGACTATGACTTTTGGACTGGGAATGGTTAGAAGATCATTTTCTTTCTTCCAAGGTCTTGGAACAGAAACTTGAATGGGAGGTTTATACACTCTGGAGTTATACCGCATAACTCTTGATTTCCCATGACATTAAGTGTTATATCTACTGATGGCCATACTGGCCAAGGAGAGGAGCTGTTGTGTTCGTTAGTGGTGGAAAGAGTTATTAGAATGCTTCCAAACACTACAGTCCCATAAATTCAAAGAAAAGTGGAACTTGCCTAATTGGGCTCACACCATGACTCTCTCCTGATTTTTTGATGGAGTTCGTTTTGGTATGGTTTGGTTTTGATGTTAGGGTGTGTTACAGATCATAGTACGCAATGAATTAATATTTTAACTTTTTAATGCAGTTTAAAATTGTGTGCCAGAATTTTATTATTGTTGTTGTTGTTGTTAGTTTGTTTATTTCTAGTCATGTCACAATATAGGCTTTAGAGTGAAAGTAATGGCAGTTTCACTGTCAGAAAAACATAGGGACACATGTTGTTCCAGGCAAACAAAGCCCAGTCTACCGCACATATAAATGCATCTTAATTTCAGTAAAATAAAGATTTTTTTCTTGTCAAGTCCACAATTACTTGAATTACAAAGCTAAGGTTAGTTCATGAATGTTGTTAACAAAAAGCATTCGTGTTTGAAGACTTAACTATGCAAATGCTGAGATGGCAAGAAAGTTACTAGAAAGTAAGATTGATAGAAGGTCTGAAATGTGTCCTTATCACTGTATACATTGGTTCTAGAGAACAGGCAGCAGAAGTAGAATAAAAATTTACAAAATTTTGCAAAGATTTTATATGTCATTTAATCAGAAAGCTTTCTGTGTTGAGTGGTTAAGTGGTTACTCAAACAGCTTGAAGTACAAGTGTAAGTAGACCAAAGGAAGGGGAGGTGGGGGAAAGGTGATGGAGTTCATTTTTTATTAAAAATAAACTTCTGAAGATCCATATTCTAAAAGGTGGATTCCTCAGTATAACTCAAATGAACATGTTAAGGCCTTGCATCAGAAAACAGTTACACTTCTTTGTGTTTATTTCTTTTCTCCATTAAAGCTCCACACTGTGAGGCATCTTTTCTTCATCATTGTGGTGAAACTCTACTTCATCATGTAGTCATTTAGTGTTCTTAGAAATTCCAGTGATTTTTAACGAGGTTCCAGGTTCATTGTAATCTTCGGGTTTTAGTGCTACTTTAGGAAAACTTTAAAATTATCATTTTAGATGCAATCTATCACAAGTTAATTTTGAATGATTTTTGCAGTTAATTGGATAGAAATATGAGATGTTCCATGCCTGGGAGCAATGTTACAATTCTAGGTTCAGGTAGTACTAAGGGGTGATATGAAAGCATGTTTTTCATTGGGATCTAAAAATATTTTTTCACTATGGTTAATCCTTTTCCCCAGACTTGAATGGAGTTCTTGTGCTGCATGTTTTACTTGCTAGTCTGAATTTTTCCATTGGGTGAAATGAATTTGAACTCTTTAGGTTTGTAAATAATTTCCATTTAAAATTGTTTTCGATACAGAATTAGTAAACTTAGGAAATTCCATTTGGGATGCTTATGGGAAAAGGAAGAATCTGTTGATGTGGCAGCTCCTTTGAAGTTCTTTGGCTGTCCATCTGTCTCCCTGCTGCCTCCCCAGCACTTCCTGTGGTGGCCCCAGGAGCACTTGGCCATGAGAGCAGCACATGTGGGAAGTCATCCACATGCCCAAAAGAATAGCAGATGGCAGTAACAGCTTCTTTTAACCTGCCGAAGAAAGTAAGAATATTGTGGGTGGAAACTAAGGATTCCAAGATAGAGCACCAATGCTTTGCTTTCTCTTAGTAGGTAAAAAGGTGTTAAATTGCAGATTCCTTTGAATGATTCAGATACTGATTGTCGTGGCTGTTTTCTGAAAGTAACTCATTTCTAATAGCGATTCTGCTGGCAAGGTAAGACCCAAGGAGCAGCTTTGGAAAAAACTGGAGAACCAGTAGCTCTGGAAGGTGTGCTTCCTAGAAGGACTTTTTCTGGAGATAGGTCCCTCAATAAATCCCTCTGCAAGGAATTAGTTTGAGCCTTCTTATCTCTATTTTTTACTCCTGTATTCCAGTACTCTCTGTTCCTTGGTAGAATTGGCAATTTCTGTTTATACAAATAAGTTTTTTTGATTAGTAGAAGGCAGTATGAAATATGTTAAAGATTCTTGTCAGTGTGTAGGAAAAGGAAACCTTATTGTGATGTGGAGAGTGAAAAAGAGCTTTTTTGAGTACAGTGGCAGAGTAACTAGAAGAGAGTGAATATTAAAGATATCGGAATTAAAATACAGACAAATTACTAGCTCCTCCTCCTGCCCTCAAAACCAAACGAAAAATGTTCGTAAGAGCTATGTTTGGTTCTCAGAGGGTTGTATTAATTCTAGTTCTGTCCTAGCAAAATTTTTTCAGCTGCATTTTGAACTTGAGGGGGGAAAAAAAAAAGTAATCCTTTAACACTGTTTTTCAATTTTTGCATCCTGAATTTTTATAATCTTTCACAGTAGTTTACTGATACTTGTAGGCTGATACCATTTGCAAGAAAGCAGCTACTTTCTTAATATAAGACACCCAAAAACTTCTTAAAGAATTTCATAAAACCCTGTCTCATTCTTTTATTGTTTTTTCTAAACCAAGGCTATTTTTCACTGTAGGTCATATTAGTGGTACAAAAATTAAAAGCTGGTCCTTGCGTTTGTATTTTAAATTAAAACAATAAAAGGCTTTCAGAGCATTCACACGCTTCCCAGGCTGTGGATTTTGTCCAGTCCATTGGTCTAGATGTTTCTCTTATTGAAATATTGTGGCAGGAAAGGAGGATTAAATTACTGAGGCTGTCAAAAAGGACAAGCACTCTGCCATACATTGTCATTATCACTAGCTTCCTCAGTGGAAGAAAATGCAGTAAATCACTTCAAATACAAAGCAATAAAGACCACTGGCTTTTAAAATCATGACTGCTATTGCCATTAACAGAAGATGACAGCTATGTGGCATGCCTAGATGCTGCTTGTATCTTTTTTGACAGTGTGCACATAAACCTGCCAGTGACACGCCATTAGATCACATGACCTTTCAAATTTGATTCTAACATTGTTGCTTTTCCCTAGGAAAGACAAGGGAAAGAAATGTTTATTTTTCTTTGTTCTTTTTTTCATGCTCTTTCTTCTAAAAGATTAAAAACAATTGATAACTAATTATATTAATTCCGATTTGCTTTGCAGTGATACATGTGGATAAGGCAAATAATCATGCAAGAAGAGAGTATCTCAAGTCTATGCTTCTAAAGCCAGATCTACATACTGACAGGTACGTATTAGTGCTGAAAAATTCTATAAAACGTCTTTGTAAATAGTGCTTATGGTTTGCCTTGGGTTTTGACTCTATTGAGGAGGTATCCCTGAGAAGTTAGTACATAACTAACTAATAGAGTCAATTTTGTTTCAGCTAGGAATGATAGCTACATTCTGATGTGGTGATTGATCTACATTTCTTCCCTGAGTCCGTTCATGTGGCATGGAATATTGCAACCTCTCTTAATGTTGTTTTAGTGCTGTGCTTTGTTTTTTGGTTTTTTTTGTTTTTTGTTTTTTTTAACAACCTCATTTTGCAAAAGAGAGATTTTATCATCGGCATTCTATCAATAATGAATTTATTAGCGCATATCTACCTGGTGGTAGAGAAATACATCTGTTGCTTTCTGAATTCAGAGTACTAAAATGAGTGTAAGAGCTTCAGGAAGTGTTCCTTGGAAATTTTTTTTTTTTTTTTTGGATGCAGCAGGCAGCTATTATATGAATACATAGGAGAAAGAGTATGAATTAGTCTTGTCCAAGCTCATAATAAGAAGTTTGTTCTTATTCAAATTTTTTTATTGAGATAGCATGTGCATTGCTTTGAAAGAATGAATGACATCCTTTGATTCCATTTCCTCTTGAGGGTCACTCTTCATTAAAGTAGAACAATTATTAATTTAAAGATCCATTTAATTTGCAGAAGAGTAGAATACTTGCTGATCGTATTTGAAGTGTAGGAGTTACATGTAAATCTTTTAAATACATATTTATTCACAAAACACAGATTCAATCTGTAGTAAGAGAGTGATCTCTCTTCATTCCATTTCCTTTCTAAAGCTGAGTTTCATGTCTTGGACAGAAAACAGGTTTTACTGGAATGGAGCAGGAAACACCATGAAATGATTACTTGTTGGGATGGAAATATCATGCCAAAACATTCTTAGGTTTGGAGATAAAAAAAAAAAGAAGTCTTCACTTAAAATAAGTCTTCTGCTTGCTTATTACCATATAGATTCGGAGAGTGGGTAACATGTTCTACTAAGAAATTAACAATACTGAGGACAAAATATACTTTTTTTTCCTGAAGGATAAATCAGTAAAGGGCTGCAATTTAACCTACAATTACTTAGATACTAAATATTTAACAAACTTAAGGTAAAAATAAGGTAAAATAACAGCAGCAAGCTTTTTCCCACAACAGAAATATTCATCTTTTATGTGTGCCATCATGGTACTGTCCTCTGTGTTACCAGGTAGGTTGTTTTCTGCATTTATCGGTGTGTCTAGTTTGGTCTGTGGTGAAATTTCAATTCTGTATTGACTATATAGCAAGGCAGGAAGCTCATCAGTAATCCAGTTCCTCACTTTATCCTAGCAAGACGACCACCAAGAAACAAAATTTATGGAAAGATTCTGCCTATTCACCAAATGTTTTCAACTCTATGCATTTTAAACCTGGCCTAGTTATATCTTCAACACATGTTTTCTATCACAAGCCTTATAAACTAATATCAGAGCATTTTTAGCTGAAACAGGAACTGAACTAAACTAAAGCTTTAAAGCTCAGGAAACCAAATTATCAAGGATATAAATATCATTTAAAATTGCCTGCACATGGTTTAGCCTGACACTTTACTGGTGTTAGTGCTATGCCAGATTATAGGAGCATAGATAGTGTATTATGTATATTAAGTGGTGCATTAAGTTTTCAGGTGAACTTTCTTCCTGTCACAATAAATGTTGTTAGAAATGATACTCAATGATTGGGTCCATATTAGAACATAAATAAATAGATACATCACATCCTATCTTTGTCTTCCAAAAGGAGAGTCACTTTAATGAATGCCTCTTGAAAAAGATAAATATTCTCAAGTGTTAAGAGATATTAATATAATACATAAAATTACTGCTAAGCCAAAGTTGCAACTATAACCTAATCCTATAGCTGAAACAGGAGCCAACTTGGCCCTGAAAATAGTGCATTTCACAGCTTTATACTGTTTTAGTTTATACTTACAAATAAATAAATATAGATTGGCATGGCGTTTATATGGGAAAGTACGTTTGAATCGTATATTTGTTTAGGTTGGAAAAGAACTTTAGTCCAACTGTTAACACTGCCAAGTCCACCACAAAACTATGTCCCTAATTGCCACATCCACACCTCTTTTAAATACCTCCAGGGATGGTGACTCAGCCACTTCTCTGGGCAGCCTGTCCCAATGCTTGACAACCTTTTCGGTGAAGAAATTTTTCCTAATATCCAATCTAAAATTTGTTGGGAGTGGGATTTACTGTTCATGAAAGATAAGATTTCAAAACAAAGTTGATTCTTCTCTTTCAATTTCATTTCTTGATATGGAATTATTTTACGTATGTATTAGAAATGTTGATTTTTTTTTGTTTGTTCCACATTTGAATAAATGGCTTTAGTGGTAGAAAATGCAAGAATATTCAGTATTCAAGAAAATCAAGAAAATATGCTGTGAAATAAAATGATATAAAATCTAAGATATATGAGCATGAGGTAGTAGGAGACTAGGAAGCCTTTTTGAAATCCTATTTAAGTTAGTAATTGTTGCATACCATAAAGATGGTTCTTGTCTTTTGACAAGCATCTTTGTCTTTATGTTTTCAGACAGACAATATCTCTATCATTAATATGGAAATTTTGTCAGAACACTTGCTTTTTCTTTATAGCTGTATTGTGTCACATGGGTACCCTTTTTGTTTTGTTTCTTTTTCTGTATAGTAGGGATTCAAATTACATTCCTTGTATATGTTAGGAAGCTATACTTACTAATATTTGTAAAACTTTGCAAAAAACCAAAGGATACAAAATGATTATTTTATTTTATCATCTGAACCACATAGTTATTTACTTAGATGTTGAAGTCTTTAAGTTGGTTAATAACAGGAAGCTTTTCTGGCAGTCCATTTAATTTACTGCAATTGTGTCATAGTTATCTTTTATTCTTCATCCTGTCTGTATTCCACTGTTGCCTTTCAGCATTTTAAGAGTGTAGAAATGTGGGCTATACAGAGAAATTTACCTGATATTCCTCACGTCAGATTGTACTTGCAATGCTTGCAGTCCTGGTGGTAGAGTATATGCTTTTCTGACAAGTGTCAAAAGAGACATATGTGAAGAATGGAGGAATCCGTTCTTCTAACAGTCACCCTGCTGTGCTAACAAGAGTGAACAGGTTTATGCAAGAGGTTTCTAGGCTGATCCTGACAAGTGCATCATTTCTTGATAGGAAATGATTGTTACTCCAGGAAATCAACTATATGAAGTCATTGTTCTCCAAAGGAACAGAATCTATGCATCCATGTTAAAGGAGTATAGAGATGTGTACAGTGTTAGCTTCACATTAATATACTATATTAACACACAAGGTTTTCTCCTTGCTGCTTTAAAATCTCTGGAATAAAGAATTGGAATAATATTCACCGACATCACAGCTTTTGTTCAGGCACTCTAAATTCCCTGCTGGTGATAACACCTTTAAGTATTATCACAACAACATCGATAAATATTTGTCCAGGTTCTTCTGCTTTGTTGTAAAGCACATTTTAAGCTTAAGGCAACTATTATTTTTTTTACTTTTCTTTTGGCCCTTTATTAGCAGACAAGTTACATTTAGTTCTCTAGTCTTTCTTGCAGTGGCTAGCAAATATCTTCCCACACAGTACTTTTAACAGGATGTCAAGATTTCTTCTTATTCTGTCAGCAGGCATGGGATTCCTGCAAGGAAGTGAGTACTGATACCTGGTGTTACAGAAAAGAAACGTGGAAATGAGCTAGAGAGAAAGTCTAGGATCTTAGAGAGAAGTATCGGAGAGGAACACTATACATAGCTTTATTTATGTAAGAAATCCTAGTATGAATTTGATATTCCAACACACATGAAAGCTTCTTACATAAGTGAGGCACTGTTAAGGTAAGATGGGACACTAGCAGCACATTTGTGCATTCTGTGCTGAGGCAGAGTGTGAAGTCTGTTCACGTGCAGCATGTTCCAAGGCAATGTAAACTGTGTCTTTTTAGTCAGTTCAACCTGAAAACAAAACTCTTGTAATTTTTGGCAAATGAAGAAAACAAGCTAAAGTATACTGAATATAATGTTTAAATATTTTCTAAACTGAAAGCATTTGTAATACTTTTAAAAAATATAGAAGTTAAAGTGATTGTGGTACCATTCTTGCAGTCTATTAGTTGGAGTATTCCCATGGGATCTAGGGTTCAAATCTCCTTTCTGATTAGCAGCAAAGATTTAA
>JAVJGH010000085.1:26092187-26121003 GCA_035590175.1 Aviceda leuphotes
TTGGAACTATAAGGTGTTAAAGGTGCAGTTCTTTTGATCTGTTTTGTTGAAACTTGCTCTATTCATGTGAAATACTTGCATATGATCTGAATCAGAAAGTGGACTAGTATGAACAACTCTCCACTTTGGCTATAAGGTACTGTCCCAAATGCTACTAGGCCTGCTTTTAGTTTATGCTTTAGTGAAAATTTTAGCAATAGCTGGTACCCTTAAGTGATAAAAATTAATCTAGCACTAATCTCCTCCTCTTCTATCACTGTCTTAACTGCTAATCTGGTTTCTCCAACTGAATTGATTTAACATTGACACTGAATCATAAAACAGATCTGTTCCCAATACCCAGCAGTTTTATCAGTTATTCTTACAATTTTTAATTTGTTTTTATTTTGTTTCATATTTATCTTGCACATCTAATCATTTCTTTCTTTTTGATTGAGTTTTGGCAGTTTTGCAGCTGCTTACCTCTGTACCAAAATCTTAAGTTAGATCCATTATACTCAATCAAGACACCTGCTGTTGGAAATAGCTGTGCTATTTTTCCTTCTCTGACTCCAGAAATTTTTTTTAAAGACACATATTTTTAATAGATATCTGGTTTAAGTGACAAACAAATATTTATGTATATATTTTTATAATAAATAATTGTTAGTAAGAGCAAAGCACAAAAATAAACTACTAGAAAAGCATATTGCAGTTGTTGTTATGTTTAAAGTTTTTTAGGAAGGTTTGATTATATTTTGTCTAAGATATCCTTTCCTGTAGACTTGTATTTTATGCAGCTTGATTGTTATTCATTGGTAATTATGCTTATTGTAACATTTTTTGTCTGTAAAGCTCACAAGCATTCACAGTTTAAATAACATTGCCAAGGCATACCAAAAAAGTAGTTAGCTTTGAATTCCTGTCATTTTATCAGTCTCGGTGTTTTTGGCCCCAACACAAGCCACTAACTCAAGTCAGCTCCAGCACAATACTGGAATTAATGTGTTTTAAAAGAGAGGCCATACTTGGATGTAATGAGTGTCATTTACGTTCACAGAAGAAATGCAAATATTTTGTATAGTTGTTGGGCTTAGATGTTTGGGATGGACTAACAGGCTGTTTAGACAGCCCAGTAAATACTCAAAGGCCTTTGTATCCAGGCTGTACTCACAGGCGGTTTTTTATGTGCAAAACAAGAACAGAATAACAAAGATAAAATATGAGAGGTATTGGTCAGAGGGAATAAGTGCAGGACAAATTGCTGTGTAAAGTCCAACTTTAAATAATGAATACACAAGACAACATTAGAAAGATACTGTTTTGAGAGAACTGCATTTAAGTTTCTGTTATTTTTGTGGATGTGTTCTTGGCTAGAATATGTTCTCCAAGTATCTAAATAATGTATGAAAATTCTTAATGACTTTCAGTGAAATGTTTTACACTTGGTGTTTGGAAGTACTTGCTTCACTGAATGTGGCTGGCATTTCTGATATCAGGAAAACGTTTGATATGGTTTGTCTTTCTCAATTCTTTCTCTCATGTCTCCCACACCACTTAGTGTAAAGCCAACAAAATGCATGGCTTAAAATTTACTGAGACTAGATCTATATTATCAAGTAGTGCAGACCAGAGACTGTAGTGCAAAGCAGTTGTTGCTAATGGTCTGATACTCACAGTACACAGATTTTTAGGATGATTTGGAGAATTCGGAAAACTAGTTGATCCTACTGACTGGATGTCTTATCGCAGTGCATTAATCCATTAGGGGTAGGTACTCCTGGAGCACATCTTCAGTTCGTTTAGCCCAGAAATCCAATTAATGTGTTCCAAGACTACTGTGCAAATACAGGACCACAGCTGGGGACAACTGAAAAGTTTTACTTCATAAGCATGCTCCACATCAAAGCTGAAATAACCATACAGGTTCATCTTATGTGGCCTGACTGACTTAAGGTAGTTGAACATTTTTAACAAGTTTCTGGTATTACAAGGTTTTAACCAACAAAACCTAATTACATTTAATCTAAACTTTCCATTTTTCCTTATGAGTTGTTTTTATTTTTATACATGAAATAATTTGCATGGTATGATCAACACAGTAAAAAATTTTTAAAAAAAATTTAAAAACTCCAACCAAACAACAAGAACAAAACCTACAAAGAAATCCCTAACTATATCTTTAGATATTTTGTATAAATAGGTTTTGCTATACAGGCATCAAAGTACATAGATACAATCTTGAGTTTTACCTATAGGGGGTAAATATAAAGAAATTAAGTTATTTGAACAGTTGATTCAGCAGTTGAGCTAAACAAACTTAAAAGTTTCAAATGTGAGAAAGTCCTTAATCCTTAGACTATTCTACCTGTTACTGCCATATGAACAAGAATTGTGCCACAGGGTGGTGGGCAGGGGTGAGAAAAATGAAACAATTCTAGAAGCCTGCAGATCTGTGGTTACAACCTCTCTGTCCTTCTAGTATTGCTAATTAATGCTAAAGAAGGAGGGAAGATTTAAAAGAAAGGGTCTCAGACTATTCTTGTCATGGAAAATGTTGAATATAATTGATAAATAGTTCTGGTTTATGCTTAACTTGTAAAATAGAGTGTGGTTTTTTGCCTTTTTTCTGGTTTTTGAGTTAATTTTCAATCCTTTTTGAAGGTAAAATATGCTTTTATTTTTCTTTTATTTTTTTCCCTTTTATGCTTAGCCTACGCTTTACAGTGGTCAGTGATCCCCCAGAAGATGAACAGGATCTTGAATGTGAAGATATCGGTTTTGCTTACGTCAGTTTGAGAGAGATATTCCAGAAGCAAAGAGATATCATTGAGCAAGATATTGATGGTAAATTTTAGACATTACTTTCTTTTAATGTTTTGTAACCTAAAAATTATTTGTTGAATTTCTGCTTTTCTCTGAAAGCTTTACTGTGCAAGTAATTGTCTAACATTGTTTCAATAAGAAATTCTTTAATATTAACTAATGGCTTCCACATTTGTTTGCAAAAGTCTGCAAAAACTGTGTACTATTGCTATTCCTTAAAATCTTTTTAGAAAAACCAAAAAAACCCCAAAAAAACCCCAACAAAACAAACCAGCATTCCCAGCTCATAATAGTTAGTTTATAAAACCTAAGAACTTTCAGGACAT
This sequence comes from Aviceda leuphotes, assembly GCA_035590175.1. Taxonomy (NCBI): domain Eukaryota; kingdom Metazoa; phylum Chordata; class Aves; order Accipitriformes; family Accipitridae; genus Aviceda; species Aviceda leuphotes. The sequence goes on from JAVJGH010000085.1 coordinate 26,095,319, forward strand.
GTCCACTTATAATTTTCTATTCTGTACAACATACTTCATGCTAGTAAGCCTCTAAATATGCATTTTGTTATTAAAATTTATGCCAGTAATTCTGTATTGCTAATGTCTATATCTTATTTGAAGTTATGTTATAAACTCCAGAGTACCTCAAGCTCGTGTCCTCCATATGAAACCTGTATCTGAGACGATATGAAATACTGGTGGCTTTGGTTAGGTATCAGTTTAGAGTAAGCATCCTTCTGTAACAGACTATGACTGAACTTTCACTGTGGCTCATGAAAGCAAGACGAGGTGAGTAGGAGGTGTGGAATCTCCATTTCCTGCGTCTTAGGACAGACAGCATTTTTATAATGCTGATAAGAAGACTTGAAAAGGCTACTCGGTCCTTTCACAGACAGTGAAGGAAAATATCCTGCTTGCCAAGACTTTCCTGTTCCCCAGGACAGCAGGGACATGGTTATCAGTGGTGCATTTTTCTCCTTACCTGTTGCTCTCCATCCTCCTTCCCCGTTGTGGTAAAGCTCAGTGAAGAAGCCGAGAGTATATCTGTTATAAACCAGTTGATCTCCTATAATGGTGAGTGAACCAGCTTGCTTACTAGACGCAATGCACCCATTTCGCAAGGTACTCTGTGCAACAGCAAGAATTCTAGTTGGCCCTAACAGAGTGCCAAGCTAAAGTGACTTTGCTGCTTTTACTGCTGTGTCTAATTACCATACCTTGAGCGATGGGGAGCTGCATAGTGAGGGAAAGAAATAGGCTTTCTTATCCATTTCCATTATCATGCATGATTTGCATCCATGCTGTAGCTAAAATACTCAAAGTATGCATCAAAGTTCCAGGAACACGATAAGGAAAATTCTAAGAAGAATCAAATTTCCATACCCTGGAAAAATAATATACAGACTTGATGCACTTCTTACTGTAGCTGAACCACTTTATCTTTCCTCCACTAATAATTTTTCTCCAAGTAGTTGTACAAAAGCACATCTCTTCCAGAAAGGTATTTCATAGTCTCTCACTGGAAAATTGATTTTATTCTGGATTTTAGGGCCATAATTCCCATTGTCGTAATTCCCATTTGATAAGATTGATTAGTGATAGAAGTATAATTTTGTACACTTGAAAGTCACCTTTCGCAAAACTCTTAAAACTCCTAATCATCACCTGAGATAATTATTATGACAGGAAGGATTGTTTTTTGTTACTAGTTCTTAGTTGTTACTTAGTTACTAGTTACTTGTTCTGCCAAAAAGGTAATCATTACTGTGTAGTGACAACTACTTCAATATTGCGAGGAGCATTTCTTCCCCTGATCATAAGACATTTGAACTAATTTTTGTGTACATTATATCTATGAAAGTGATAATAATAGATAGAAATAATTTTATTCTTATTTCTGTCCACACTTCTCCCCTTCTCTGCAGATGCTGTGCAGTTTAGAATGTCTTATTATTATTGCATTATTATTATTAATATTGCATCCATAACCATATTTTCTGAAAATTTAGAAATTTCAGAGAATTGAAATGAATTTTATGTTAATATATGTCAGATCATGGTAGAAGTGGAATATATCAGTCTATTTTCTTGGATGAAGTCATTATAAAAGGACCTGTTCTTAAGATGTGGACACAGATTTCAATTAAATGCAGTGGCATAATAAATAGAATTCCTAAATAATACTGTACCCATTCTCTGAGGTGGATATTGGTTTGAGGGAAAAAGAATAAACCTAGTCACAGGTAAATTCTTAGGACTCTACCACATGAAGATCTAATCGTTCTTAAGATAGATACCATAAACTTCCTTCATTCTTTTTGAGGACTGCAAGCACGTATCTTTTTCATATCTTGTGCCTTTCATTGCTGATTGTGTGAAAGTGGCCTACATGAAATCTGAAGCAATTAAGTGAATGGCTCAGCAAGAGGCTGGATGGAAAACAATATAGACGAGACTTATAACAATGTGTCTCAGAGATAATATGACAATGTTAAAACTGAGAAAATAGAATTAATGTTGTCTTCTGATATCATTAATTACAGTTATCCTACCATTCTTATAAGTAAAAAGAATAGTCTCCCCTGAACTCTGCTCTTTAAGTTGATGGGTCACCGAGTGATTTGTCCAAGGATGTACGAAATGGTTTGGGTCACTAAGAATAGCATCCAACCTGTCCTAAAATAGCTCTATCACCAAAGTAAAAGATGGAAGGTTTATGCCATGTTTTTCCTTCTCCAAACCTCTTCTGAGCTGTCCCCAGCAGCCTAGAAGTTGTAGCATGGCCCAGAGTACTTATCCCAGATTAGGTAGTAAATACATAACCTTGCCATTTGTCTGCTGTATAATTTGCTTTGAAAAGATACGCTGTCAAGATTATTTGTTTTTATTCAAATCCCTTCTAGTGTCATTTTAGGCAGCCTCATTGCTTTTTATGCAGGATTGGAAAGAGCCTCATTTTTTACTGTTAGCAGCATGTTTTTAATCACAGCAGCAGAGATTGTGGCCCTCTGGGCTTACTTATATATTGTAAAAGAGTGCAATTTTAAATCATGTTAGCTAATTTCTGTAAAATAGAAATTTTAAATACTCTTCAAAACCCACATACACAAAGATGAAGGTAATTAAATAGTTTAGTCTAGGGGAAGTACCATCTTTGTCTACACTTCACTATTTTACAACACATAGAAGCCTGGAATTAAAATAATTTTGCATTGCACCAACTGGAAAAAATAATTTACTCTTAAAATACTAATAACTGCCCAAGCTGATTTGGACTGGTCATACACACAGTGCAGAAAATGCATTATTTGCTGTATTTTTTACTTAAAACTATTTATAAGCATGCGTATATGTCTTTAATAGAATTTGGAACATCTATATTTACTTATTGTGAAAAAATAATTAATTTATTTAGGCAATTATCATACAGATATTTTTGTTTATTTCACAGTTAATTCCAACACTAATACTTTTAGTGATATACATTCTCATTCTTAGAGTACTCGGTTTCCAGTACGTTGAGTGCCTGAACTGGAAGATTTATTTGTTTCTTTTTTTCTCTTTATTAAGCATATGCTAGGTGCCTTTTAATCTGTCCAAATGCTAAGGAAAATTATCAGAACAAAAGTGAAACCTTAAATGAAATTGCTAATGCTGTTTTCTGATGTTTCCTTTCTAGTTTTCGATTCACAAGATGATAGTGCAGTAATTGGAAAGCTCAAAGTAACAGTGGAAGCCCTCCATGCGCTGCGTTCAGTCTATGAGGAATGCAAAGATGACTAGGAGGCATGAAAGGGAAGTTTGCCTACAGAAGTTCCTTCTCCCAGTGTAAATACATGCTTGATAGTACTTCAAAGATGAGATCTTTGTAATTCTTATAGTATATTTAATGTATAATTTATATGAAGAGGACGCTTGATTTGTAGTTGTAAAGTTTTGTATACTTTTCAGTCTGTTTGTTTTTATATTTCCCCCCTAAGGCTAAGAATCTCTCCACAATGGACAACGTCTTGTAAATAATTAATACCTACATGATTGAATGATGTGCTTTATTTGCATTTTCAAGATTTTTTCCTGCATAAAACAGTAATAAAAATGCAAGTCAAATTTTTAATTTTTAATAAAAAAACCATAAGCCTTAGAAAACTGATTAAAAATACTTTTATGTTATCCCTAATCACCCCACTAAATGGAATGCCTGTGATTAGCCTCATTAAGAATTTTATACTGTGAAGATTTTATTAAAAGCAATATATGAAAATTACTTGGATTAATGTGTTAATCTGCCTCTTTAAAATGCTAATATCCATTTTATGCACATTAAATCTCAGTATGTGTTTTCTTTGATGCATGCAGTTCCTATCAATTAAATATAAAAAATGAGGCTAGTTGCAGGACTTATTAAATTACTGCAACCTTTTTTTAAATAACTTTTAGCCTTCCACTAACATTATAATCAGCTGTTTATGATTATCATGATTTGAAGTAGGGGGAGGGCAGGCACAATCATTTTTCTGTACAGTAAAAGATTCACTTTCTGCCAACATCTGTCAAAGCACAAAAAGAAGCCATACAGTATCAGATTTTGCTTCACCTAGTTTGAGCTGTAAGGACAGGCCAACTGTGTTTTCATTTGTTTTTTGTCACTTTTAGAAACTAAATCAAACATATACAATGAATTGTTGTATCTGAGTAACCAGTGTCTAGCTTGGAAAGTTAATTTTCCAGCTTTTAACCAATCTCAGTGAAGGATTTAATTGATATTTTTAATGGAGCTGTGAATCAATGCTGCAAAAGGATTGTCTCTTGAGAACGAGGTTATAATACATTTCATTTTTTAATTTACTTTTTTATTTGTCATTTTCTTCAAAGGATTTTATAGGCTGTGGATTTCCACTGTTTGCAAACAGGCTATGTTTCTTCATAAGCATATGTAAAGTATTCAGAGAGATAAGTAATTTATTAAAATCTACCTAATTTGCCGTGATATATTAAATCTCTGCTTCAGTGATCACAGACCATTTCATTTAGAGAATTAGGCATTCCCTCTTTGTGTGATTAAAGCTCTGGAAAATGAGTTCTTTGCTCCTATTTGTGAACATTCAAAGCCTGCTAATGGCAAGAAGATGGAATAGATTATGAGACAATTCATTACAGTTCAACAGAAAAAAAACCCCAGCTATAATGCAGAAATGCAAGTATGAATATCTGCATATAGTTTGAACCATCTGTGCTCTAATGGCTTCAATAATGGCTCTTCGTCTTCAGTAGGCTTTGAAATGACATCCATACAATATTAATTTGTTGATGTACATTATGAGGCCAATGGAATGAATATATTCTGACCACAGAAGTCTCTGAATTCCAACACGAGCCTATGGTTGACTCCATTTTAGGACCTACCATCTTCAGTAGTACTTCTCATCCAGACTTTGCCAATCCTCACAGCATTTCATTCCTCTGGAACTTTTAGGAGACCACAGACAGCTGCATTCCTAAACCCCTCCATTCTTCAGTTAATGGCCATATGTTTGTTGTCATTTGGGCTGGCGCTTATAGTTCATCATTTTGGCCACTATTTCTAGCTTTTTTTGGCTCTGTGCATCTATATTGTCAATAAGACTGTTATTATACGGTACAATAATTCGAAACAGCTAGATTCAACACTGAGATTAACTGAGTGGCTTTTTAGAAATTTAGTTGTGGTATTCTGTCAGGAGGTTCTTATTATTCTTCTAATACTTTGCAAACCAAACTAAATATCCTGCACATAAACAAAGAAGCAAATTATATTGAGTTTTCATGTGTGACTGTTTACTGACTTGCAGGATAACTATGTAACTGGTGCTTGTTTTCTTCTGAAATAAACCATGTGGTAAAATTAGAAAATCAGTGATGTTCATCTCACTTAAACGTTTACAGTAACACCCTTAGCACTTAATCTTCTCCATCTGAAGTGAAAACTTAGAAACCAAGCGTTCATATATTCATTAAACACAGACCTTTTCGGTAAGTTACTGCAAAATATTCCAGTTGACATTTGGTTACATTGTGTTAACTGTTCTCAGTGACTCCAACATTAACATGTATAATTTGCTTCAGGTTCCTAAACACATTTTTTTGTAAGGCTCACTATTACTCAGTTTTGGATTAAAAAAAAAAAAAAAAATACCCACTTGATTTCTATTCATGTTTATTACTAAGACAGATATAATATTCAGTGAGGATTTTTCCAACAGATGGATTGTATTATCTTATGCAACATAAACATATGAACATACTAGAAAGTTTTGTTCTTGCATTAAGTAGTCCGTATTTCCAACATGCTCTTAAATCTTAAGTCTAAATGCTGCACTGTGCAGGGAAAGTGGAAAATGTAATCTAGTACTATTTTGTCCAGATTTTAGCTATGAATAGCTTGAAGAAAACTTATATCTATGTATGCTCTAGCCAAAGGGGAAAAGTATCTTTTTTGTGTGTGCAATATGTTAGTAAGCACAGTCCTTTTTCTATTTAAAAAAAAGGAGCCTTATTAATGCTGGATAATACCATATTTTAAAAAGTTACTTAATTAGAATTAATTTTTGTGGAATAGATAAATTTTTTCCATGGTGTAACTTGGATGCAACAGTGGTCCTGCATGAGACGAATTGGGCAGGGTCAGATGATCAGTTTTGTTATTTTATATACTTTCCCATTAATTGTTACAGCTTGTAGCTTTGCTGTGATATCTTCTTATGAGATATAATAGCTGCTATTCTCCAGGTGTCCCAGGTATGTTTATCAAGATGGAAACTTAAGTTTAGCTCAAAAAAAAATTTTTTTTTTTTCGTTAATATTGCTTTTAACCTGTTATAACCTTAACTTAGGGATGGAAGTTAAAAGCAAGTGCATCATGAACCAAGGTAACATCTGTGTGAACTCAATCAATTTTGCTGTACAGTAAGTCGCTGTTTATCTCATTATATGCTTGTAAGAGTAGATATAACATGACAAAAATTATAATAACTTGTCTCACAGAACTTCTGCAACTGAAGATCAGTATTTAAGTTAATAGAAATATTATTTTAAAATGCTTTTTATTATTTCAAGGCATAGTAAGACATTATCATAACTCAAGAATTCACCAAAAATATCAAGACTAAATATTAGCTGTTAAATTTAATTTTGTTGTTTTGTATTAGAACTGATAAATAAATTCAGATACAGACTTAAAATTGTGAAACAAACTTCATTGCATGTATCAGAGCCAGTGAAATATTTTATGTTGCAGTTAGATAGATCTTTTTGCAGGTGACGATAATGATTTATATATCAGTTTTGCAAGATATTCCACAAGAGAATAAATATTTTTTATAAGACTTCCTTAACATTACTGTTTATGATATACGTCTTAGTAATTGGACTAGGCCCAATCCTGCAACTAATACTGAATTGAGTGCATTATGCTGCCAGTATGAAATTAATTGCAGAATGTAAGTGCAATTTGATACCTTTGTATGCATGTGATAAAAATTTGCTTTTGCACAGTATGCTACAGGTGTACTGCTCTGTGCTTTTCATTTGTTCCTTTTTGGTGTTGCTGACAACTTTTAATTCTCTTTGCATCTTTTAAAATGAGATGAGGTGACTTTTTTAAGAACTTGATTTCATCAGAATAATTTCTCAAGGGAAGAATTTGAGCTGTGTTTTGTTTCTTATTATGGTATAGTCTTAGCACTCGGGGGACATGACCTTGCAAGTCACATATAACATAGAGACTTTGGTCTTAATTTGTAAGCACCAAACTCCCAAGTTGTGCATCTGTGGGTTTTAGAGGTATTTAAAAGCTTTTCTTATTTCTAAGGTCCTTGCTGAGTCATACTTCAAGCTCTCAACACTTCACGGGATGAAAGTCTAACTCAGTCCTGGCAAAGTTTCATTTCAAACAAAAGCTGTTTGTAAATTATTAGATACAAGTTGAGGATATTTTGTCTAAGAAAATAAGCGATTACGAACCTTCAAGCAGAAAGGCTCATAGGTTCTTAACGGTAGTAGTTCTACCACAGTAATCTCTGGGGCCAGGATCATTCCGGTTAGAAGGGGCCTCGGGTGGTCTCTAGTCCAGCCTGCTGCAGGATTAGCTGCAACGTTAGACCGTGGTGCTCAGGGCTATATCCCGTCAGGTCTTGAAAACCTCCAAGGATGGAGACTGCAGAACTTCTCCAAGCAACCTGTTCCAATGCCTGACTGTCCCCAGGGGGAAAAAAGGAGACACATTTCGAACCATTACTTCAATCCAAATTGAAGCCAAATCTAGATCTAAGCACATGAAAACAGCTTTTGCTCTTAATATACCATCTAATCACCTAATTTTTTAATATTTGTTTTTAGTTCTATGAATGGCAGAAGCATGACTTTCTCATTTGTTTCATCTATTTAACATTTTGCACAGAAATACAAATAACTAGGCATTTTAGTGTTGACTTTCATGCCTACTGCCTTGCAGTGTGCCATCAAATTTCCATCCAGTTTTGTGAAGCAATTGACAAGAAATAGGTATGTTATTGTTAACAATGTGATTTGCACAGGTAATTTTTCTGTAGATTTCAGTAATAACCAATTTACTGTGGTGTTTATTCCTGGTTTTGTTATATTAGGCTTAGATTATTTTAAGAGTAAGAAAACAAACAAATAAGACCGGGCTCATATTGGAATTATACTCTTCATGACCTTCATTCGTGAATTGTTAACCTACTTTAGATTTACAAAGAAACTGTGTCCCCTCAGCTGTGAGAAACGGGCATAAACCTGGAACGTCTGTCCACACCCATTCTCTGTATCAAACTATATCTTACTTCAGCAATCCATCCATAGCTGCAACAGTGCAAGTGCACATGATCTAACAATGATTTGTTTAACATTTTTGTGGATTTGGAAAATAATCTATTTTCTATTTAGACAAACTGTCATTCTTGTTGAATACAAAATTATTTTCTTATGCCTTAAAGCTGCAAGAACTGAACTGTCCTTGAAAAACCATTGGAAAAATGTGGTCCTTCTACTACTACTACCAAAAAAAAAAAAAAAAAAACCCAAGAAAGTGAAGATTCTTTTGCTTGAAGAACTATCATGCAACCAGTGATTATTCTGATTACCTACTCATAAGTATAAACAGCTGCAATAGCTGATAGCCTTTGACTTCAGTGAAAATGAAAATTCAATGAAAAACCAAAAAGGTTTTACCATGTATAGGGCAATTTTCCCAGAGAAATGAAAGGAGGAAGCACCAATCAGCATCTGACTCCAGACACACAGTACACAAATAGTAAATAGATAATAAATAAAGAGTAAATAAAACAAAGCAAGCTTAAGAGAACATACAGCAAATCTTTCTACATTTTGAAAACATTCTTTAACCTTCTTTCCTCTGTAATAAGCAGTTATTGTAGTAAACCAAAATCAGGCCCATTTGGAAACTTTCCAATAGGTTGATAATGTCAATGGTATAATTTACATTTTTAGATGAAATTCTCAAAAAGGAAACTGTTTATAAAGCAGTATCAGTTGTGTATCAGCACAGTAAATATAACCTGAGTGAGAATATGTGTGGGGGGGTTTTGTAGCCTATCTATATTTAAGTCAAACAAGTTAGTGTAACTTGTAATTTATCTTAGCATGGAATTTACAGTTATCTACTCAAAGTCTTTCGTAACAGAGCTTTTCACAGAAGTTTGTGAGAATAATGAGTGATTATACTTCCACTCACAACATCAGACAAACAGGATAGAGGCCTGTGACATAGCCCCTGGTACAGCCTTTAATGGGTCCTACAACAGCATGCATGTTGTGGAAAGCATTGATCACTGTAGCTTTATTAAATATCTTTTCAGTATCTTCTCTTTTTGAGTTGGCCTGTTTAGGGAGAGTGTAGAAGTTGATTGTTACGAAGTCTGTAGGGTGTGAGACATGCTGTTTCTCCATTTTCATTATTCTCTAGTCTCTCTACAGCAGGTAAGTGGAAGGAAGACTTTTCTGCTAAAGGTGAGTTTTGTTTTTAAAATCAATGTATAGAAAGACTTTGGGAAAAAATGACAAGAACTCCTTAGATGCTATAAATGGAAATGCTTTTTGTGTTTGACTTGCACTTCAGTAAGTGGGAAGTCCACATCCTTATCGGGCCCATAACCCTGTTCTTTGCACTTGGTTGATTGTAAATTTTGATGAACTTCTGGCAAGTTGCAATGGTGACAGAAAAAAATAGTGTGCAGGAAGATGTAGAGCAAAGAGATGAAACTCTTGGGGTATAGAATTAGTTCATAGTTAAGAGGGCAACAGTTTGGGATGTTTCCATATTGTTACTGTGGATATAGTCTGCTAGAATTTCTGTCCTGTTGCGTTCTCAGTGAACTTCAGGTATCTGTAACCAGAGAGCACCGCCTCAAAAATCACAAGATCACAGAAGGGTTGAGGCTGGAGAGGACCTCTGGAGGTCACCTCATCCAACCCCACCATTCCCCCCAAAGTTTCCTTTCCTCACAAAAGAAAGAATCCTTGAAAAGGTGCCAAATAAATGCATTTGGGATATTGGTGAAATAGAGGCTTTTATTCAAACGAGAGATGAAATTAATTAGCCATTTCCTGGAAGCTTCCCTTCTATCTTTATGCTTATTGTGTGAGGAAATGAGGCTTTACAACTAATGAGAGAAGAAACATAAGTACTTGTGACTGTTCTGTTCTATTTGAGCTAATTCTACACATGGGTGCCCGTCCTCCGGGAGAAAGCAGAAAGGACTAGCCGTCTTTCCTAACCTTTCCAGCTTCCGCTCGGGCTGTTTGAGTCCTGGCACGCAACTCATGAAAGGGCACTAGGAGAGAAAATCATCAGGAGGAGAAAAAGGGCGTGGAAATCAACTGTTTGCTTTCACCCGGAGTTCAGTCGTGTCAGAACACAGTGGTTAAACAGCATGATGCTTCTTAGCCATAGGTTAGAAGACCAAAAAAAGCAACCAAACTACAAAAATCCCCACCCGGTAATTTGTACAACAGCACAAATTGTGGGATCATGAGGTACTCTCAAGTAATCTCTTGTGGTAAGATGTCTGCTCTGCTTTTTTTACTATGCTTTTTATGATTAATTTTGCTTGTAAAGTAGTACTGTTGATACCAGTTACACACATGCTCTTTGAGCATTAACATGAAAATGTAAGTTCATTTCAGGAACTGCTGGAGGATGGATGTTTTTCACATCTTGTAGTCCTTGTTTATGTTATGCTCTGTCCGTTAAGTAAAATACAGTTCAAGTGCACCAACTGAAATGGGAGGTTTGTATTTTAAGGTGGGGTTGTGTTTAGAGAAATACTTGTTAGCTACATCACTGAGAAAAACAAATACATAGTGCATTTTCTTTGGGTTTAAAGCCAGACGAGACATTCATAATAACTTATTCTGACCCCCTAACAAACGCTGTTGTACTTAGTTACTTATCTGAGTTATTGAAGGATCTCAGGACACTTTAGAAGAAAGGTCTGCAGTCAGCTTCTTACTTTGTTACCGCAGTTTGACATCCAGTGTAATTTATTCTCAAGTTTTAAGCTTAAATGGAGCATGAAGTTTTGTATTATTTGGTTCCCAGTATTTGATATCCTTTACGTGAAATCATGGTTCTGCCCAAACTTGCTAAAACCTCACCCTGGGCCTAACCACTTCATTCTGTGAACCCTATAGCAAGACTAGCCCTAGTTTTGTGGGTTTATTACAAGTATTACTGTTCTGTTTGACTAGGTTTGGTGTGAAAATACTGTCAGAGCTACCATACTTCTTTACTTTCACCAATCTGATCATTTTAAAAATGAAATATATTTTTAAAAGGGAAATCAGTTGCATATTAAATGTTATAAATTATATAATCTTTTAATCCACAAATCATAGTTTTATAATACAGTTAAGCACACTTGGAGAAAATACTACTTCATGCCTTCCTTTGGTGGCATGCCTGTTTTTAGCATTTGCTGTCAGGAGAAATTCACTTTTTCAAGTGATACAAAATTTGACACACGATATAGAACATCAGTTTATTTTAAAATATGGATTTATTGTTAAACGTAGTCTAATTATGCATGTTAATATCATTAGTGAATATTTTGCTATTTAGATCAACTTTTATATTAGTCCCTGCTCTGGTTTTTAGGGTGTTAGATTACTGCTTTTATAAATTGCTTATTCAAGGAAGAATTATTTATCAAAATGTGAGTGTGGAAAAATAATCTTTTTGAGATTGGTTTCTCACCAATCCTATGACAGCAAGCTAGAGGAATTTAATTGTCCTTCTCTTTCATTTCTGAACAGCTTTGAGATTGTAGTTTGTTATTTTATCTTGCAGCATTTTTCTAGTATATAAACCAGATATTTCCTCAGCATGCTGCCTGGAGAACAAAATGGGAGTTTAAAAATGAAACCTTCCATTTTACAAAATTGATATAGACCACACAATAAAATTAGGTAAGTACTGGAAGTACCCACTTCATGTCATTGTATTATATATCAGAATGTATGAAGTACAACTTGTGAGTGAAAGTTGCCCCCTACTGTCGGATGTGACATTTGCATACGGCATAGTAATTCCCCAAATTTGAGATTAATTTGTCTACTGTTTCTTTAAAGAACATATTTTAATTCTAAATTTTAGAATTTCATATGGATGTCTGGTACATACAAGATCAGATGTTACAGGAAAAAAATGAGCTCAAAGAGTGCACCAGTGAAAGCCAACAGGTAGCACTGAACAGATTAAATACTAAAATTAAGTGATCTGCTTAGTTTTATTTAGTCCTGTACGTGAGTGTAAAGCAGATCTAGCAATTAATATGTATTTATAAAATTGGAGGAATTAAATTGAAATGACCTTATTGTTCTTCCTGCTTGTTTATTGCAATGGAAATTTCATGGGTTTCTACATGGTGTGATCCTACCATTGAATGCATACAATGCTAGATAAAAGGTGAAAAGGCAGTTTAGGAGGGGAAAACAGAGGTTACAGACACAGGGATATTGATGTGTAATAACAAAAATGTTTTTGAGATATTGATCAGTGTTTCATTCCATATATGTAAGACTTGGAGTTTTAAAAAAATGTAATTTTGAGGGAATCTGTATCCATGATGGTGTTACAAACCTTTAAAGGGATTTGGTTTAAAATATTCATTTTCAGTGTCTAGTTAGTTGCTGCAGACTACCCCTTTCTGACCTCTTATTTCAATTATACAGGAATCATAGAGTATCCTTCAGTGATGTAGGAACCACGCTTTTTTGTTTGTTCAAATCATTGTGGACATTAAGAAAGAAACAAATATACAAGCTTTTAAGTTTTTAAAACACACCTTTTTCAGAATACTGTTAATTAACTTCTTTTTTATCCCTAAATAGGAGTAGTTAGTTCAGCCTAACTACCTATGGATGTTTAGTGAGAATTTGTCAGCAATGCAAGTTAGCAGTTCAAAATCACTACATGCATAAATAATTTAAAGACTGAAGAGAAATGAATCACAAATGCCAAACCTCTGGGAAGCTTGTAAATCATTGTCCTAGTCACAAAGTGAGTATGTGTTCTTATTTATACTGCACAAATGGTACTTGAAAACAGCTACAGTGGTAACAAAACAATTGCCAATGTTTATGCTTCCAAATTATGTCTGTCAGAACAATTTGCATATAAGGTTCTTAAATGATTCAGTAATAAATGCCAAACATAACATTGTAGCAGATGACAACTGATATCACATTGATATTATTAAGATTTATTATATTGTTGTTATTAAGTTTTAGATACCATTTTTGTTGGATATTTTTATGAAATAACAGTTTTTTCAAATCCAATCTTTGATTTGCAGTTTCTGGCAAGGAATCCTTAAAGCATTTTACAATACATACATAGTGTAGCACATAGAAATTATTTTGAAAAGAGAAAAAGTAGGAAAAAAAATGCCTGGAGGCAGTCGGTGGGAGTTGAGGATATGTCAATGGCAAAGTGGCAACACAACCGTACAAGGACTGAGATTGCAGGATAATGGTGTATTTTTGAAGGCAACGCACGTTCTTTTCCTCTCAGTCCTAGTACCTGTTCTCCTGTCTGTACTACTTACTTTCTGTAGAAGACCTGTTTCTCTTTTTGAGGATTCATTGGCACTGGTGAGATATCAACCAGGAGTGGCAGCTTCTCCTTGGATGTTGCTCTGAACGTTAGGCTTTGCATGCCTGTAGGGGACAACAGGACAAGTTTAAGGAACAGAAATCCATGGAGACTTACTAAATACTTAGAAACCACGTGTGGCTCAGAAATGCCCTGAGCTGAAAATAGGTAGAGAATAGGTAGAGAATGTTAGGAGGATGTGTTATATATTGTCTCCCTGTTATTATTATTTTGGCACTCTTAGACATTGCAGCAATCAGGATAACCAGCTAGATGAACCTTTGATCTGAGTCCACAATATGAATTTTAAGCCATTTATATTGGAACATGAAATTAAGCCTTATACGTTAGCCTCGTGGTTGTTAGGCTTTCTGCTTTGTTGCTCAAAAGAGCTCTTCAACAGTATACTGCATTCAGCATAGCCACATTTAGGACAACATTATAACAGATGCTTTTAAACTGGAAAAAGAACAAAAAGCAATTGGGAACTGACATTATGAAAACTGAAGTACAATACAGGTCATGTATTCTTATCGCTCAGGTTCTTTTTTCTTGAATTCCTTGCATGCCAGAGGTTGTGAACTGTACACAGTTTTAAGTTTGGGGTCACAGTGGAACTTAACTATTGTGTAACCCAGTAATCAAATTATAACTCTGTGGTTTGCTGACTTGCCACTATCTCTGTTCCTCCAGCCACTATTATCATTTCAGGAATTTAGGGTTTAGTACATATGCTTTGAAGTCATTAGTATATGTGAAAATACATACTTGAACAAGCAACCACTGTGTTGCACAAGTTTGAACTTCCTCTCATGTGAACTGTGATGTGGTCCCAAAATGTTCAGTTTAACAAGGTTTCACTGTAACCAAAACATACACTGTAAATTTATCTGCATTAAATTAAAAAGAACAACATAACAATCATATTTGTAAGCATTCACAAACAGGGTCAGACCAAGTAACAGATCTGATTCAGTATTTCTGAAAGGATGTAGAATGATCAACGTAAAAAGCAGACATCTGGCAATATTACAGATGTCTTTCTCAGAAAAAGAAGGGAAAAATAACAACAAAAAAAAGTGTTTTAATCCTAGAAAGTCTGACCAGATATTTGAAGAGATTTTTCTGAAGCTCCAGGGTTTTGCTTTTTGACACTTACTGTTGTAGTTCAGAATTTATTGTTTGTATGAATGTTGGGTCACTCCTTAATTTTACTTTTGTATTGTCATCTTTTACATCAGATGTTACGGAGTTCATTGCTCTTCTTGTGGCACAAGCATCATTACTAGCATGTTTTATCATGTCTATAGCTACCATGTTCCTGCTGGTCAAAGTGACCAGAAGTGAAACCTTACCATTAGTTGTGTATATAGCTGCGTATATTTGAGATGATATGTTGTATAAATTTAAAAGCATGTACTAATATGCAGTATAAATGCAAATGTCATCTAGAATATTGACTTTTTGTATTTCCTCTATATTTTCACCCTATAGATTATCATTCTTAACATATTTCTTAGCTGTTATAGCACAGAAGCTGACTAAATTCTTCTATTGATTGTGCCTTGGATCAGCATAAAAGCAGCAACAAAGAGAGATATTACACTGAGCAATCTGAAGTATCCCAGGGCAAAGGCTGGTTTTTGTTTTGTTTTCAAATGTATAGCAAGGCAAAAATCCATCTGTCAAATTAGTAGCAAGGTCCTGTTTAAAGAAACAAATTTCTACTTGTGTCAATACATTTACTGTAGTTTCCCATTAAACCTTGTTGCAATTTATTTTCTTCTTCACTAGATGCAACATATTTGACTGAAAAGTAGTTGCAATAATGTGGAGTTTTCTGGAAAGTCATGAATACCTTATGTGAGTGGAAATGTGTTCAGTTGCCTGTTGCTCCACAGCCATTAATCTGATGAATAAAGAGTCTGCACATGGGTTCACTCAGAGAGTTAACATCTGATTTTACGTGGAAATATTTGAAAGAAAAAGTACAGCATAGCCTGAAGCCTGTTAGAAAGATTTTTAGAGATTTATTTAATGCAGTTTCTTGCCTTGGTTCCTATTGTCTACTTAGAAAAGAATGTTGTTTTGAAATGTAAAATGAAATAAGGGGAAACAATTCAAACAACGTTTCTACTGGAGAAAAAAAAAATTCTTTACCTCAAACACATACAAAACCTGTCAGTTTTCATTACTCATCTGTTGTTCTACTATTTCATTATCATCTACATTAAATCAGATGATTCCCCACCTCTACATTGGTGCTTTGGAGATAAAATAGAGGGGCAGGAACTACCTTCATTTATCAACATGAAATAACATCAGCATTTGTACTGGCACAGTATTTATGTCAATAATTCATTTTTAGAACAAAGAATGAAAGGAATTAGTAGTTATTGTTTTTCTCTGTGGAGATAAATGCTTGATGCAGGAGCTACCAGTCAGTTGAACATCTTAAGTTACAGGGTAATACTGAATCTCAGCTTGATCTTAACATGGATTCCAGTTTCCTGGTGAATTCAGGAAATCTTCAAACATAAGTTGTGTCCCTGTTTGCTGCTTCTGTTATTACTTTTGAATTTATTGACTACGGGATGTTGTTACTTAGAGTTGGAGAGAATGTGAAATAGGTGGGACATCTGTATTAATTAGCTGAATATGTTGAATGACCCGTTATTAGTAAGATTGTAAGTACTCAGCCTCTGACAGTTACCTCACTGTTTCCTTATTACAGTGCACCAGATGTGGATGATTAGAATAATACTTGATTGGAATTTCCCTTGCTTCTTCCTATAATGTTTTTAATGACATTGAAGAGACTTAGGACTTGAAGGTAACTCTCATGCAATCAGAAATTGCATTGCTTTGACAGTTAATACGTCATGTTGTGTTCATATTGTGTAACTGGCTTTAAAAGCAAGACTAGGTGTGCCACTTGAAAATACTTTTGTCTTCTCCAAATTGCTACTTAAGATGCTCTTTGCCTCATTTTTTCTTAAATCTAATTTTAGAATCTTTTCTGACCTGAATTGGTAAGTTGTCTTAAACAAGCTCGTTTTGATACAAAAGACTGCATAAAAACATCTGTTCTGTGTCTTTCATGTCTGTGGTCTAAAATCTGATGCTTGCTTACTTCTGAGTGGATTCAGTTCCTTCATACAGTTGTACAAAGTTTTGGATTTGGGGGGGGGGGGGGAGTTGATTGGTTTTGGTTTTTAAAAGTTAAATCTGCTGACTTCTACAGGTTTTCTAATTACAAGTAGCTGTGAATTATGCTCAAATGGTAGTTGAGTGTCCTTAGGTTATAAACATATAATGTTCATATTCTGATCTGTGCTCCGTTGCATATGTGGTGTTGCCCATGGAGACCACCTGGTCCATTTGCATGCAAGATAAGCCAGGACTGTTTAGATAGTTCATGACCAAATACAGAGAGCCAAAGGCAAGAAAATGAAATCTTATTTCTTTACTTTTAGCTGCTCCTATAGATAGCAAACATTGACTATGCACAAAAGCCTCCAGTCCTTCAGAAACCACTTGGAATGTTTGGCTGTGACTTGTCTTCTAAGAAGCTTCTATAGGAAGCCTTCCTTTTCTTGCCAAATCTTCGTGTATTGGAACAAAGCTTGTTTCAGAGCAGGCTTTGCCTTCATTTAACTTGGTTATTAACTTCGGAAGATTATAAAAAGATACAGATATAGGGTGTGCAAAAAAGGGGCTTTGTTGGCCTGCTGAAGGGTGAAAAATAAAGCCACAAATTGAATAAAAGTGGAAAGTAAAATAATGCTGTGAAATGAAATGTTGGTGGGGGAAAGGTCTGCAACTCTGAGCTGCAGTCAGGTGTTATAGTGCAATCTTTTATAAGATGATGTCTCCAGAAGCGAGTTATTCCAAATTGGCCATCATTGAATTGAGATGAAATTACTCCTATTATAGTTCTTTACCTGATGTCTGACAGCTATAGCACTAGGTACATATATTCAGGGTGCGTTTTTTAAATGGGATATTGACACCTATCAGCTGCTTGTGAAAATTTCCATCTGTGCTTGCTTGATTGATAAGAAAATATGCTGTTTGCAGATCATATCCTGTTGTTCTATTATGAAACTGAATTCACTTTAACCTGGCTTTCCAGAAGAAGTCAAATGCTCTTCAATGGATGAAAACGCTATTTAAAGAGCATTTTGAGTAAGTAAATTCTTTAACGTCTAAATATATATTGTCCAGACCAATAGAGGCATATATGCCCTGGAGTTAATACATGGATGTGTGTGGCAGATGCAAGGCCTGCATATGGATGCTCAAATCCACATCAAGGCTTGTATCAACTCAGCATGATGCAGCAATTGAGAATGGCTGTTTGTAGAGCTCTGGTCAGCATTAGCAAAAAAAAAAAAAAAAAAAAAAAAAGCAGAGTTTGCATTCCACGGTGGTGTTGTAAGTCAGCCTCTGTAAACCTTCCTTCATGTGGGTGCACATCATCCTTCAGGCACATCCTTGGTTTCAACTAACTGTGACTCACATGGGTAATGTGTTAATCTGACAGCTAATCTTGCTAAAAAATGGATTAACTACTACATACACATGACAGAAAATATCTAGCAAGAAGCATAATTTTGCTTTTCAAATACTCTCTTCCAGTGGACGCCTTCTTTTGTTCAAGGGGACCATCTGCTCGTCAAAAATGGGTTATACTTGCTTCTGCTTCTTGAAGAAAGATAACTCCTTATTGCCATTTAACCTCAGAAAACTTTTTGAGTTTTTTCTGCCTGATAATTCTTCTTGACATTTTCATATCATCAAAGTTAACTATCTTGCCCATATAGCTATTGAGGACACAAAAACATCTGTGAACCATGCCCTGCAGTTAAATACTTCCCAAACCAGGAGTAGCAGTCAGTTTTGTTTTGTTGTTTTTTTTTCCCCAGGGAAAAAAAATGCATGAGTCCTTAAACAGAGGATGGATTTCTGATTAACTGAAATGACACCTTCTAATTATTAGCTTTGTCTGTAATAAAATATGAAAATAATTAAATCTTACTTTCTGAAGACACTAACTTCTGCAGTATATTGTTCTTAATAGGCTCTAAAATAACTTGACAAGCATCTCACAAAACACTCTGTAAAATAGGAATGAGGTAAAGGTCATTCCACCTGCTGTGGCAATACTAAAACTAGCCTTGTTGGCATAACTGAAATTCACAAAAAAGTAGTTTAGGACAGAAAGTTGAAAACAATACCGAGCTAGAATATTCACCTTTTATTCTTGGAAGCAGCAATATGGATAACTGCAAATTGTCACCCAACAGAGTAAATGGAATTAAAAACATTTAGTTGATAACCAAAGATTCATCTTCATGACTAACATTCAAAACTGCCATCTTTTAGAGTTATTAAAAATAAGAAAAAGTTCCCAAGGTGTTATCATATAGATGAATTATAAAACTCAAAACCTATTATACAAAGTATTATAGATATTGCAATATTGTTATTTGATTTTATTGCAGTTGTTTCAGTTGCAGTAGTTCCTGACATGAGAATAAATCCCAATTTAAATTTTCCATTATCTTTTCCCAGTAAATGCTGCAGCATATTGTTTTGTATTTTGACTATCGGAGGCTTTCTTGCACAAGGCTGCACACGTCCATGTGTTTGGAAATTTGCTTATGTATTCAGCGCCAAGCAGGGTTTTGCTTCTTCAATAGTGATCAGATATTAGTTTGACTGTGTGTGGAAATGTGCAGTAAATCAGTGATGAATTTTTCCATATGTCTTGCATAAAATCCAAAAATGATTATCTAATGTAAGCCAGAACACCAGAAAACAAATTCTACTGTCATATATTAAAAAAGGCCTTAGCAGAGTTCTGAAATAAATAAATAACATAACATGTTGATCTTAATAAAATGAATTGCTATAACTAGCAATTTAGTTAAAGGATTCTTTTGTTTGGATAATGAATTTCTTGAAATATGATGTTATCTTGTTACATGTAATTATGTAACATATTTGCTCCGGGGTTTAGAAGCTGCAGATACATGATTCAGTCTGTGGGTCAACAGCTACGCAAAGATATTGCAGTTAAATACAGTTTATATACTTCTCATATGTGATCCAAATCATGAAGTAGAAGCTCAAATAAGTGCTTTCAAACACTGGAGCTCTAAGGGTAGTTCTCTGAAGTATGTTTTGCTGGTTTAAATATATTGATTCTGTCACCATAGGACAGAACTGACCTATTTTCTTCATGTTCTCTCTGCTCATTTCTTTCTTTATCTTTATAAAGAGAAAGAGTTAAATAGATCTCTTGATGTTATACAGTATCTGCATCTATTAGACAGTATTGTATAAATCATTACAGATTAAAAGGATAAATAGCTCACATAGGAATGTATTGGGTATCTTTTAGACAGGTTAGCTTTTACAAGTAACTTAATTTTATTTTAATTAGGTAGAATCTGAAAAATTGTATTTAAATAGAATACAGACATCTGTGATATTTCATACAATACAACTTGGAGCACATTTCAGCATCTGGACAGACTAAATGTAATGTCATTCATCTGTACAGACTGCTTTTCCTTGGGTTACAAAAATAATACCTAAAAATTAGCAGATATCTCTGTCTTGTGACTGAATAAAGAAATTAAAGTAGCTGAGGAGGGTTACTATCAGTCATTTAGGGAAATTTTGTGAATGATGAGTAGATAACTGTTAGCTCATTGATTTAAAAAGATTCATCTCCCTGTAGACAATTTTGTATTTTATAAATGAGTACAAAATAATTGATTCCTAAATGAGGTAAATTAACAAAATCAAGCTGCAAATCACTATAGTATATTCTTAACCTTAAGTATACTTATAGTCCAAGTCCAACTGAAAGAAACAATTTATAATAAACAGGATATATCGTATTTCTCTTCTGAGAATCTATTACCATGCAATAAACGTAGATATTCCCAAGTGCTTTATTATTAATGTAACATGTTAATTGAATCTGCAAAAATTTTCAATCTGAAAATCATCTTTGTGGCAATTACTGATATTAAATGTACAACTTATATGAAGTGCATAAGGTGTGTAATTGACCCAAATAAACAGTGGTTTGAATTTTAGTTTATATTCAGCTTCTGTGTCTATATTCAATCTAAATGCATTGAACCTGGAAGTACTGGCTAGTTCAAATTGACATATCTGACCCATCATTGAGTAATGTAACATGAACTGATAATTGTACAACTTTACAATCAGAAATTCACTTTCATGATCATGTACTAAAAATTAATATTTTTTTGACAATTAGTGCATGCAAAACTGAGTTTCACAGATGTTTACCAGAAGTTAACGTTGGTCTCAAAATAAACCTAGGTACCTGTTCATTTCACATAAATTAAGGGATATAAAGTATTTGCAATCGATTGCTATCTTTTAAAACACCTGTGCTTCATATGTATTTGAATGTTGATCAAGAAGCTATGTCATGTGAATATAGAAGGCAATATGCGGACCTGTAATCACCTTAAACTGGGGAATTTAAGAGGGAGTGAAGTGACCCAGTCTCAGCCCACAGTGCAGTACAGGGTCCTTATTTCTACTTTCTACCTGTAAGCTGTGGTGTTCCTTCCCTTTTATCCGTCTGGCTCTCTTGAGAGTGAACTTTTTGGTATGTAGCTTTTAGAACCAGAGATATTTGCCAACCATGATATAAAACATTTTCATTAACTTTGTGTAATAATAATAGTAATAATAAGTAGTAGTATTCTAACAGTGATTCTGGTTGTTATGCTCTCCATGTTCAGACCTTGATTCCAAATACCAATCCAATACAAATAGTACTTCCATATATAGTTTGACTCCCAGAACATTTGTGATAACAGTTGTTTCTTAGAGTTCGAAACAGACGAAATATCCTGAAAAGTATGAAATAATGTATTGGTTTGATATTTCTGCTTATTTGTTTTTTGGAGGTTTGTGTTTGTTTTGCTGCAAGGAATCAAGAAATACTTTGATTTTTGAACAAATGTGTAATAGGAAGGAAAGGATTAATTATACTCCTGAACCCTGTATTGTTAGCCACAGTGATAACTGAAGACATGTTTTACCCCTATAAATAGCTCTTCTTTTATCTAACATCTTTCAGTCAGATGGTGCTAAGATCCCTCCTTCCTCACTAAGATTCCTAGAATCCATATTTCAGGAGTATGTTTTATATGTAATACAATAAAATCCACAAAATATGCTGTTGCCTTGCCTTTTAGCACAGTAGCATAAAATTAGGAAAGGAATAATGGGTGTAGGGGATGAATAAGAATAGTCAGGTTTGGATTTCATTTTCTAAATGAATTCAGCTGGACTGACAGCCCTAGAGGTGCCCTTAAGGAAAGAAATTGTTAGAGAAGATTAGATTAGGTGATAATTGCAGGACAGAATAAAAGTTGAACAACTGTTTTTCTTCATTTCTGGATTTTTGAGGAGAACTGAATCAGTTTGGCATATTCAGAAACAAGGAAAACAGTGGGCCTCTCACGTTGTTTGTCCTGCAAATTAAAACCTCAATAATGTAAAAATGCTGAAAAGCCTCTAAATATATTCTATAAAATCCCAAACTTGTATTGCCGAGAGCGTATTTACTTGTGTTAGGGCTCCATCTACAGTCATGAGGAAGAGAATCTTACCATTGATGGCAGCTATCTGTTTCTGGGGCTTCACTGATTCGCCATGTTCAACGTAATAAAGTCTCTCCTTTTATTTGGGTCAGCATACTTCAAGCTGATTTGCAGCCACAGTTGAAGTATCTGATCTCTAATTATTTCCAGTAAAGCAGCAAATAAGGTTATATTGGCTATTTCTTTATATGCCAGTATTCTGGTAGGGTTGGCTTAAATTTCAAGTAGTTTTATTATCAAAAGGCTGGCATGCACAGAGAATCTTATCATATAATCTCACTCACACTTTTATCAAGTTCCATTTTAAAAATTGTTAGGATTTTTTCCCTCTCGCTATTTCACTTTGAGAGGCTTTTCAAGAACATCATTCTTCAGATGATGAGCACCATTCCAGTACTTTCAATCTACACGTATTAATGGGCTTCTTGTACCCTCTTGATTTTAAGCCACTATTGACCCTGAGTTAAAACAGATTGGATGTAATCCTCGCCTTCGATTTCGGATACCGTTAGAAACAGTTATAGTAGTTAGTGTAACTAAATAACTGAAATAGTGCTCTTTTATTTGGTACTTTTTGCCATCCACCTATGAATTGGAATTTGACTTAGGTCTTCCATTTCTTTGAACAGTCAGCCAGAAAAGAAAACAGCCACTTGTGAGGAAAAGGGAAGCTGAGCAATACGTAAGTGCAAGTATGTTTATTTCTCTACTACTGTCTGTATGCTAATCTATTGAATAATTAATCTTATATAAGTAAAAACAAGCAAACGAAAAATACCCAATTCTTGTCCTTCAGTTATAAAATAAGTAGAATAAGGTAGTAAATTAGGGGAATTATTTAAATATTAAAAATGGCAATAAAAAGGAGGGCTAACCATGCGACAATACAAAACATTGACATGGTTTATTGAAAGTCTCATACTTAAGCAAATAGACACGTGAAGTTGATAGGACAAAGCTTAGAGGTACAAAGATCAGCCTCACAGTTTTTGTGTATAAACAGTTAATCTGTATTAATGAACGTTTAACTACCGACTGCACAATAATAGCTAAGAAATGCACAGAATAGTGGGCATTTCCTTGAGCATGACCAAGGATGTTAAAAAGCTGTAAGAAACTAAAAAGAGTATTGCTAAAGAATGTGACAACTGTCTAGTAACTAAGGTTGAACACTGAACTTTCTAATTAGAAAAGGAAGACTAAGTAATTGAAATAATGGCTAAACAAATAATGATTTAGGGTTTTTTTTTAATAGTCAATAACTTTTTAATAAATAGCACACAAAAAAATCCAGTTCTCAAATTTCTTCTAAAATAAAGCTCTCACAAAGTGAATGTTTTCTCTGCATCCATTTGCAGCAGTCCTCCATGCAGTGTACAGTAAGAGAATGCACACGTGATTAACGTGGAGCAGATAATGGTACCCTCTGGTAACCCATATGACAAAACTATTATTTGCTAATGTTCTTGTGGATCTGAAATTGGAATGCATGTGTGTTTGTTTCATGAACATTTGTGAGAAGTACATATTAAGGAAAGAAGAGTTGCAAAATAAGAACAAGCAGCTCTAGCAGAGGCTGCTATAGGAAAATACTGTAAATAAAAGAAAGTTAGAAGTAGGCACAAAAAATAACTCTCTAGACCAGTTTCATTGTGGTGCTCCCCATTTAAATGAGGAACAGCAAAATTATTAAAGAAACTATCCAGTTAAAAAGCAGGAATAGTGCTCCGAATCAACAAGGCTAAGCTAATGCAAGTTTGAAAATATGGGAGAAACAGTTGATGCAGTTATCTCAGTGTTTGCCAGTAGGGGGAAGGGAATTTTCTTTACAATTCTTAGGCATAAAAAGCGCTTGCAGCTCAACTAAAGAAAATGCTTGCAATACTAGATATTTGGTGAACTATAGGAAGTTCAGTAAAATAATTTTGAAGGCTTTGTGTGTTGGGTTTCAGTTTGGCTTGGTTTTTTGGTTTTTTTTTTAAATCATGAGTACGTAATACCCTTAATACTGTGACAGGTTTTTGCTGTTACTCTAGAGTGTATTGTAAAAAAGATATCAGCAAATAGAAGAAAATGTGGAAGACAAGAAAGAGCCTGCTTACAGAGAAGGACAAGGTCTGTGGTCATTTCAAGTGATGGCTTCTCGTCTTGTGTTGTAATTTTCACCATGTTTTAAAGGCTTACAGAACACTGTTGCACTCTTTTTTTTCAGCCTACCTAAGTTGCATTTTGATGCATGCAAAATTTTGAGCAGGAACCAAAACATTTATAAACATAGTAACCTTACAGTATGAATTTAAGATTCAATCCAAAGAAATGTGAATAGTTTTTAAAACAAGTAAATTATTTTGAGTATACAATCAGTGAGGAGAAATTTTCACAATAAAAAGAAAGCTGAGGCTGTCCAAAACTTGCCAACTCTTTGGATGCTCACATATGTTCAGAGTTTTTAGGCCTCCTATTACAAAAAGTTCATTTGTAGGTTGGCCAGAACAGCAAAACCACTACATAAGTTGGGTAAAGAAAGGAAACCATTTCAGTGATCAGCAGTGTGTGATTTAGCATTTTGAGAGTCAAAGAGGCTCTTGTGATTGCTCCTGTTTTAGTCTCCCTGTGTTTCAAAACCCCTTTCATATTGTGCACAGCTGCTAACACTTACAGTTTGGGGATAGTGTTGACACAGGAACACAAAGGGTTTGAGATATTGCTGGGTTATTACCAGGGTGGGAGGTCAGGGGGCGGACATGTAGGGGTAGGAGTTTTCCAAAGACAAATTATTGCAAAAGTAACTCATGACTATGGTTAAAGACTGTTTTCTTAGTTGGAAATTTATGATCAGGATAAACTGTCATCTCATTCAAAGATTCTGTACGTTCAGGTATCCTGAGGGAAACTTACCAAGCAGTTACAGATCTACCACGCTGTGCCACAGATTTGAAGGCAATCATGGCAATGCTACTGTTGCATTCATGTGGCATTTTGATTGCTAGTTCCAAGTACTTCCAT
Source organism: Aviceda leuphotes (assembly GCA_035590175.1). Lineage (NCBI taxonomy): Eukaryota > Metazoa > Chordata > Aves > Accipitriformes > Accipitridae > Aviceda > Aviceda leuphotes. The sequence continues at coordinate 26,120,660 of JAVJGH010000085.1, forward strand.
AAACAGGAACAAGTGAACTCGGAGGAAAAAAAAAATTTAAAAAAAAACTATTCTAGACCTGTGAGTTGCTGAAACTGAAAGTAGAATCTTGAAATTTGTGCTACATATGAACAAGCAGTTGATAAACTGCTTACTTGAGAAAGTATCTTTTTGAGTTATCACAATAAAAGCTTCTTTTTCACAGTGTGAAATATGAAGTATTCTACAGGAGATGAGAAACAGTTGATGATGGCAAGGATGTGGCATTGGTGTGCACAGATAAGCGTGGTTGGTATGTCAGATCACAGGACATATGGAAAGACGAACAGAATCTGGCCTTTCTAAGTGTGGGATCATTTTAATTA
>JAVJGH010000085.1:26121034-26139558 GCA_035590175.1 Aviceda leuphotes
TGGGTACCTGTAACATCAGACCGTACTTAATTTTTTTGAGAAAAAGGAGATAACATCATGATTTTTAAACTGCTGGACTGCAGGAACCTTGGCATTTTGCACAATGTGCTTGGACCTGAGTGAGGTTCTCGCAGCCTAGCAACTCTGGACATTTTCACAAAATGGCCTATAAGAAACCAAGGAGAAGCTGGTTGCACTCGGATGAGGTTAAAGATTTAAATTGTTTTAGTAAGTTCACCAAGCTCTCTAGTCTGTAGAGAAAGACAAGTTGTTTGCAAAGTGACTTAGATCAGGAATTTAACCAAACCTTGATGGACCACCTTTTGGGTGGAATCATGTCTTGCCAGAGCAAAGAAAGAAAGAGAGCTTAGACCACTAGGTTAAGCATAACCTTTAAAAATATGCTCAAGGGATTTCATACAGTGTTTGGTAGTGAACTGAAAAGAACACTGTTCTCATGGATGAAGTTCCTAAAAAGGAAAAAAATAAACAAAAACAAACACTTTGGATTATGTAGAAAACCTGTAGATAAAAATCATGTTTATTTCTGCAAAAATTAAAACACTCTAGCAGGTAAGGACACTTAGCTGTACTTTTTATAATGTTTCCAAGCATGATTTTACAATCCTAGGAGAAAAAAAAGCAGGACTCCATTGAGGGATCAAAAAAAAATACTGATACATATATGGGAAGTAATGAATGGGATACGTTGGGTCCCAAGACTTTATTCAAAGTTGTTCATAAGGAATAGATGATGTGATAACAAGGATTTCGGTAAAATTGCCTCAATATAATGATTGTATGATGTGCTGACTAACAAAGACTTTGAAGCAAGAAGCAAAGAAACAATTTCCATCTGTTCAGAAATGTTGTGCATTCTTTATAACTACAGAGGATTAAAGGAAAAAACCACCTGATTTTAGCATCTGTTTCTTTTCAAATGGAAACAAATGAATGTTAGTAAGCTTTTGGCTGTTGGAGTGGTTTTGGTGAGGTTGTTTTTTTTTTCTCATTTGTTTTTTCAAAACTCAAACAGGGTAATAGTATGTTCAATAGTAACAACTTGGTGTTGCATTCATAGAGAAAGAATTTAGATTCCTATCCAAAACATATGTTTTTCTGTAAAAGTCAGAAGGGGTGAAAAAAACCCTCAAAACTTTGAAGCCAAAGAAATTTTGTACAAAATGAACGTGTCAGTATCCTTCAACTGGCAAAGAGCGAGTTGCCTGTAACCTCCAGGCTGTTCTTACGCTGTGTGACACTCACTGCATAGAGCTGCAGTTTCACCTGGTCACTCTGATACAGGCGAGATCTTCACAATTCCTTTCTCCTCCAATTTTATTTCTATGAAAATTCTACATGCCCTAAACTGTTGTTAATATTCTGCTTGTGCTTGTGATTGTAATGCTAAACTATGCCACCGAATCAGTTGATTTTAATGCTCACTGAAAATTGAGAGGTTGGAGTTGAAAAAGTAGGAAGACTTCTGTTCCTTGAGGTATCTTGCTGATTTTAATCACCATCAAAATTCACACATTAACCAGCATGATTCAAATCAATTTACCTTGTCATTATCAGAGTGCAAATCATCCATCTGAAGAAAATGCTTAAGGCCTTGACATCTAAGGTGTTTGACTGGACTTTCTCTCCACTCTGCAAAGCATCCAGCGAACTGCTGCTGTACAAATGGATTCATTAAAGTCTCATGAGCAAGGTCAGTCCTTGACTTTGCCTCTTCTTTCATCTGCTCTCATGACCTGTTGCCTTGAAGTGCTAACATGTCAAGCTCAATTAATATTGTTCACAGCTTTCTAGATGTTTACTAGGTAAGTTGCGTTTGCCCTTAATGGCTTTTGTCCTCTGCAAGGAAATAAAACACTCAGCAACTAATAGAGATGGGGGGAACATATATATATATATAGCTTTAAAACACTACAGGGCGGAGGGGGTCGAAGAAGCGTTATGATCTACAGACTTCAATCAGAATTAAAACAGTTGCATGTTTGGGCTTGATTTTTTTTTTTTTTTTTTTTAAATATTGATACCATAGTGGAAGCATAATTTTAGCATGCATATGTCCTTATCACTCTTTTCCAGTCAAATGTATTACAGACAGAAGTTTAATTGTAATTTATCTTGTCTGGTTAAATATATATATAGAAAATAAAGGGTACAAAACACAGGTTTATGATGACTGAAACCGTGAGACATTTGTATCCATGGCAGGCAGAGATACCATGTACAATGTGAACATTTTCAACTTTCCTTATCAGCAACCAGAAGAAATTTCTGCTTTTAACAATATATATTCTACCCGTTTTGTTTTGTGGTTGGTTTTTGATTGGCTTGAATGTTTTAGCCAGCATAACTTGCCTAAATGATAGCTGTATGTGGTAGAGTAGAAAGGAGCTAATATTTGAATGGTGTAAACATCAAAGATGTTTATTTGCATTGCTATGAAGTGATGGTCTGACAGAAAGTAGATCACCCTTATGAAAGACAAGAAACTTTATAACAGTGAAATGTGTAAACTTGTAGATTAATTTCACAAATGGAGTTAGGGAATCCCCACTGCTTAAGAGTTTTTAAAACTATTCCAAATATGATGCATGTTCTCAAGCATACTATGAGACAGACAAAAGGCTGAACTATGAATGACAAAGGCTCCTACCCCATCTCAATACTTAACATTTCACAGTATGACTCGTAATAATCGGGGGTATTAACAATTTTGAGCAATTATACTAGGGACAATTACTTCTTAAAAATCTCTGTTGTGATTCGAATGATAGGATTCTGTTGCTTCTTACACGGGAAGAATGAGCAGGAATTGTTGTAGTATTCCCTTAACTTTCCAAAGGTTCACTTGTGTTCACTGAAAACAATGTCAGCGTCAGGAGAGTTTTAAGGCGCGGGCGTGTGCATAGATGCTGCTCCGCACCAAGCGGCTGTGCGCATGGTCTCCGTTCCTGGTCAACGGAAGTACTTTGCTCCTGACCAAAAGTCGTTTGAGCTACCCCCCACCTGCAGCTCTGTCAGTCAGCTTCCTTCTTCCTTTGCAGCTCATGTCGTTGCGCGGCAGCAGCGCTGTCCTCCTGCTTCACACTCCAGCTGTGAGACGCAAGGGGTCTTCTGCCCTGCGCGGGTAGGGGAGAGCCGCCGGGCCCTCAGGGAGGCTGCTGGTAGGGGCCTGCGGCCGAGGGCACCTCCTGAGCCCTGCAGAGGGGGCCTGGAGGAACACGCGCCTCGCAGCCGCTCCGGGGGTGGCGTTTGGCCTGTGGCGCGCGTCCTCGCGCGGGGGGCCGGGTCCAGGTCTCGGTCACCCGAGGGCCGGAGGAGCTGCTCGCTGCGTGGGTGTTCGAGTTGGGGGAGGCGGCAGCGCCCTGTGGGGCCTAACCGAGAGGTGGCAAGTAAGGACTCCTCTGTGAGGTCACACCCAGCTGTACCCAGTCGCGATTTCCTTGTGCGGCGGATCTAGTCTTCCTCGTTGGAGTCCCTCCGAGTAGATGATTAGTCGTCTTAAATAGTTATTGGTGTCAGGTGTTATTTTTTAACTTGGAATAACTTGACTTGTTTGAAGTACAAATATTTTGCTTAGTAGTAAAATTTTACAGTTGTGTTTCCGTTCTAAAGTTTGATAATTTTGGCGGGGATTTTTAAAAATTACATTGTGTGCTATCAGGTACTTACATTGCCGTTGAGCAGAATGATAAATTTATACGTATTTGACTTTTCCTGTACTTTTACAGTTGCGTGTTGAATGAGGTCTGATATTATCTATCCAACAATGTTGCATCTTTGTTTTGATAATCATAGTACAATTAGTAAGGTTCCGTGATAAATCCAATGAAGTTGCACTAAGCTGTAACTGCCATTTTACTTGAGAAAGCTTAGCTATAAAATATAATGTGACGTGCTTTAAGCCACACAGCAAATCTTTAAGAAAGCCACAGCGGGTTTGGATTTATTCTTTCTATCTTTTGTTTTAAATATAAGATATATTTCTTTTTCCAAATAAGGTAAGACATGTAGGGAGAAATTATCATGGTTGTATACCCCAGAAAACAAGCAGATTATGCAGTAGTGTGCATTAGCATATATGTCTGCACTTCCAAGTTAAGATCAGTCATCAAAAATTTCATCTTAAATGAAAATTTTAATAAGTATGTGCATTTGAACAACTATACAGCTTTATTATCTGAGCTGTGGCTTTCTCTAAAAATGCATAAATATGCATCTACTTGAAAGATTTCTAATATTGCTATATTAAAATTCTTATTATCAATAAAAAAATATCTCTGGAATAACAAATGCTTTTTCCATATGCAAAAATCTTTAGAACTGTGTGGTCTAAAAATGAGACATTTCCAAATAAAATTGAGCTATGCAGAAGAAATTGAGGGGAAAGTCCTTAAGGTGACTTTTAAATGAAAATGAAATGTCTTTTAGTAAGTTTCAGAGGTACAATATTACAGACTAGTAGAATTGTATCTCATTAATTTCAAACATAGATTTTATGTGAGGCTATTTGATTATAATTTGATTATCTGACCCTGTAATTAAAGTTTATTGCCAATTTCAAAGCTTATGTGTAAAATGAACTGGTTTTCTTCAAAGCAATATACAATCCATTGGACTCATTGACTTCTAGTTTTGCATTTAAATCGAAAAGTCTGTTATAACATGACAAACAGGTTCAGTTTTTGATCATTAATCCTGCTAAGCAATATTCATAAATTCAATTTTGAATCAGTTGGAATACTTTTCTTTTATTAGTTTCTGTGTTATTAAATGAGATTGTTTCTGACTAATATATTTCTGGACTCAAACTGTAGCTCCAAGCTGTTATTCAAATCAAATAACATGCCCCTTACTTGTGCCTAGCACTAATAAATGCCAACTTGTGATACATTTGCTGGAGACTGTCACGAATATTAAAGGAGGCAATAATGCCACTAATGTCTCATAAGTAAGCTTATTTTTCTAAAGGGCTGAAATCAGTCATCCTGCTGAGGGGGGCAATGGGGGAAGAACCTTTAAGACTTAAAGCCTAAAGCATTATTTTACTCAGCTAAACATTATTATTGAGGAGGTAAATGACCAAGAAATTACCACTGGAGAGAATGAAAAATATAACATGTAACTTCTGGTGCCACCCTGAGCAACAGAAATGCATCCACTGGCTAAGCATATGCTGGGTTTAGTAGAATTGCATGTTCATTGGTTTGGAGACATGTTTTTCTTCTTCTAAGTGTTTGAATTAAAGGAAGAAAAAAAAAATCCCTTTTACTGTTATTGTCAACCACCTACTTCAGTTCTTCTGAGATATTACTGGTAATAGTTAGGGGGGTTGGTATAGAACACAAGTTAAACATGTTGACATGAAATTATTTAAATAAGATTAACTTGTCTAAGTCGTCATCCTGCAATCTGGACAACTTGGGAAGGAGTGTATCAGGTGGGCGTAGGGTATACTGGGACTGAGAGGCAGTTGGATACAAGGGTAATGCTGAGCTTTAGACACAATCGTTTTGCCTATTTTGCCTTCTCGTGTGTCAGAATATTCTTCCTTTTTTGTTGGAGGTAGGACATTGGTAATGAATGTCCATTCTATGACTCGATGTACTTTTTTGAGCCACATATTCATCCCTTTGTTTCTCCAGTTTTTCCCCAAATGTTTAAAACTTAATTTGAAAAAGAGGTAGTTGTGTTTTATACTTTGTGCAGTATCAGTTCTTAGCCTTCCTACTTTCTCAAAATTTCTGTGTAATAACCTTGTATTTTCTTTTCTAAAATTAAAAAAAAAAAAATCTCTTATCTCTATTAAAGTTCATTAGTGTCATTATCGCAGAATGTACCAAAAGAAATGATAGGTTCTAGTAGAGCAACTAATGTATTTGGGTATGGTTCACTTTTTTTTAAATGATGATTCCTACATTAAACGTGCTTTTAATTGGAGAGGATGAAAGGGTTGAGACAAAATCTAATGGTCCGTTTTACGAGTGCCTTTAGTTTTTACCAACTGCTCTGTGTTGTGCAGGATGTATTGCAGTTTGATGAAGTTTACGAGTTGCCTGTGACCTCTGCATCAGCTGTTTCAGAAAGGTGCTCTTCCTTACGGACACCACTGCGAATTTTGTAGCCTCGCCGGAATGCCTGCACTGCTCACAGGTTTTGTTATGCCTCCGGCCGCCCCGCTTACCTCGGGCAGCGCTCTCGTCATAAGCGACCGTGAGAGGAGGTATGGATGGGGTACCCGTGAGGGGGTACCACCCCACCCTCTGAGCCAGCAGGGGACCCCTCACCGAGCACTTTGCTTTCAGATTTCCAGTCTTTCAGGTAAACCGGGAACTAATCGTGACTTCTCGTTATTAGAGAGATTATTGGACTGTCTGGAGCTGAGGTGGAGCTACAGTTCACAGAATAGATGAACAATACTTGCCTAACATGGAATTTCACTGATGATTTAACTGATCCACTATAGGCCCAGACATTCTTCTTTTTTTGAAGGGGATCATAATAATTTTACAAAGAAGTAAGACTTATATAGAATTCATTCATCCTCTCAGTCCTGTTTCCCCAATCGTAAAAACTTTGGGATTTTTTTTCTTTTCTAAATTTTCAGAAAAATAATAGCTTTGTGTGTGTGCATCACTTAAAACTTAAATTGAAAATGTGCACACCTACCATTTCATTGATATTGTTAAAGAAGCCTGAAGGTTAAGGAGACACATGTGAAGTTCTAGCCACACACTAAAAGTGGAAGGTAGTGCTTCACCATTCTTAACAAATTTGATTCTTTTAGGAAGAGGAATTATTTATTTTCATTTCTATTTTAAGTGTGACAGAAGTGACAATAATTTTAATAGAAAATATTTGAATTTTTTTTTTCAGTGGTTGACAGAGTCTTGAAACTGTTTAGTACTCCAACTTGCCATCACAATGTGGAGAGATATTAACAGGAGAACATATTAGTATGAAGTTTTAATAAATTTCCGTACTTTAATTTCCTATAATAACTTTAAGTAATTTTTTTGACATACAATTAACAGCACCTCAGTAAAATGAACACTGTTTTCTCAAATCCACTCTCTGTAGTCTCAGTAAACATCACTGTGTCAGTTAACTTTGAATGTGATTAATATTTTTGTTTCTAATGCTTATAGATTCTAAATCATTTCTTAAATTTTGCATTTTAAAGCATAACATGTACTATTTTTGAAGTGATAGTAATAATGTGATTATAATTTATACCAGAAGGCTCACAAGGACTTTAATAAAACTCATAAAACTGTTTTAAGTAGTTAATACTTAATTTAAATATCAAACAGTTTACTTCATATTTAAATCTTAAAATCTAAAAATTAATTTCATTGTAAAATTTCAGACTTTCTCCTAGAGGAAAATTAATTTTTTAGAATAGGATGGTTTGGACTTCAATCGACTTATTTAAATATTTGTTTAACTGCTTTGTGGTAAAAAAAATGCTGCATATTAGTAATTAGATTTTGAAGATGATCAAACTCTGGTAACCAGAGTATTTCTATTTTTAATCACAAGAGTGCATCAACTTGGATACACTTTGAAGAATATTAGGCACTTTAAATTTGTCTAGCTTGTGCTATTTCTTAAACCTGTTTACCAAAAAGAAAAAAGAAGTTAAAAATTATATTCAAAGTATTAAAAAAAACCAAACAAACCCACAAACAGCAATGTTAAAGCACAGGAAATTCTTATGCTGACAATTTTTTCCTGGTGTATAGATAGTGTTGTCTATACTTTTGCTACATTTTACTCCAAAACAGTGAAAAACCTGTGACTATGAAATTTCATTCTGATTTTCATATAAACAACAAATTACTAATTAATTTCCAACAACTGGACTAGGTTAGTACAGTAACTTATTTTACTGAATACTCTAGTTCCTTTTTGTGGAATTAATGTCATTTCATGCTTTTAAATAATAAATTATAATATTTGTGTAAGTACAATTTTTATTATAACAAATGAATTATACAACAAATTTTAACAAATGGGTTTTGTACTAAATATTTTATTACATTGTCTTTTGTTTTTTTCTTAGTTCATACCCCTTGGACTACTCATTAGAGTTTGGAGGGCTCACATCATGGAAAATATATCTGTGATATCTTCCATGTAAGTAAGTTATAGAGGGATTAAGTATTTTTTATCCAGCCTCAGTTATTCTAAGCATGTCAGCTTTTGAATGCCTCTGCTGAAGTTTACTTGCATAGTTAAAGTTAAGCACAAAATTTGTAGGAATCAGCTCAGAGTATGCAGAACCTTGCAAAGCTGGTCTCTTTGAAATATGTCTAGATAGATATTCAAATCAGTATTACGACATAAATCAGAAATGCTTTCCACATTTTACAATGTACTTTATATGACAAGAACATTTTCTCTCAGATATGATTCTTTTTCAAAGAGTGAAAATCTTTAACTTGATGGTACTTGATGGCACTTGATGGCAAAAGATTGTTAACTGAAGTGTGGCATAATGCTGTTGCTTGTTCACATTCAAATTGAAAATAATAACAAAAATAATGAAGGAATGGAGAAAAGAGAACTATTTATCACATGGTTCATCCACTAAAACAATTTCAACTTGTAAGCCCAAATTTTTTCATGATGCTAGTACCGTTACAACACAGGTGATTTTATCCCCACTGCTTTTCTTCCACGGGTGCTGCTGTCAAAGCTTCCCAGTCACCTTGGTTAACTCATTCCACATGCCAGAAGTAATTATCCCGAGTTCCACACTGACTGCAATGATGTGAAACTTTGGAATCTGTGCAGCTATGATGTCATAAGAGAGAGTCGTTAATGTAACAGTGGCTTATATGGAGGCCTGAAGGCCCATGCCAATTAATTGCATCCCCCTATGAAAGGTATTGATTTAATCATTCTGATGGCAAGCCTGTCCAAAATGTAATTGCCCACTGACAGTACAAATGCGTAAACGGACAGCCCAGCAAAAGGCAGCAATCTTTCAAAGTAACATTTTACATTATTCAGATCATTCTGCTTGTTTTCCTCCTCCTTGTGCCCCCTGCCCAAGTCTGTTATTGATATAAAGGCTGAAGCTCAGGCAGCTTAACTGTTATGTGGAATGACCTTTACTTTTAATATTAATATATTATTGTAAAGTCTATGAGACTCATAAATGCAATTTTAGAATTCATATGAAATGCCATGTGCTGAACCTATTGCAACTTTTCCTCTAGTCCTGTGGCAGGTTGCAAACTACGCGAATTAATATGCATCATATTCTTTCCCCTTTATTTACTTAGAGAGGTTTGCCGAGCAACTTTATCAAGAGTAACATTATCAAGAGCTTTCCTGCAAGCTTCTTTATCATATTCACATCCGTGTCTGCTCAACACTTGTCACTGTCAATCAAATCGCAATAATACGCAGATGATTTGCTCATTTGGTTTAATAAAATCTCTCTGCTTATTTGCACTGCAGTCATTATGCCACATAATTGCTCTGCCGCTGAGGTGAAAGGCAGCCAGTTGCCTGGGGGATAAGAAGAGACTATTGCTATATGAAGGATTTGTTTCTTTGCCTCTGTCTCTCCCTAGTCACTCATATCCCTAAAATTAATATTGTATTTGAATCCAGTCCTGCTATTCTTATGCGGGCTAACATTGTTATTACTTATTATTTGGATGTGAAGTCATTTATTTTTACTTTTGATGTCCAAGCTGTCAAGCTAAATTTCATTGTGTACTGCCACATACAATTTTTAACTGCCATTTAAACTCGATTCCAAATCCAAATTATGAAGAGAACATGTTCAAAGGAATGGGCTGACAGGAAGTATAGCTACAATTTTTATTTCCCAGGAAATCAAAGTATAGATCTTGTTATTGTTCTGTGGTAGAGATATGTGCAGTTTTCATACTTCATAATCTTTTTTGTATTGGCTGGACACTGTGATTCAGAAACAGAAAAAAGTGGGCTATTTATGCATATGAGCAGCCCTTAGGGCACAAAACAAAGGCATTCACTTCCAGAAATGATACAGCAGAGAACTAGCTCAACTTACTGTTGTAAATTCGTGAACGATTTGTACTCCATTTTCCAGTAGATTCTACTATGATGGATGGTGGAAGTAAAAATGAGGAACCTATCCGTGTGACACAAACCTTAGCTCCTTCACTGCACAGTTAATGCAGCAGTTACTGCCATGTGGTAATAATCATGATCCTGTATTTTGGGGGTGATTCCATCTAAGTGGCATACTCATTAGGAGCCTAAAATACTTGTATTTTTAAATGTATTCCAAACAGCAAGTACTTAATGTTTTATTTTAAAGAAAATGAAAAAACAGACTAAAATTGCCTATGTGAGAATACATCTGTGTTCAGCTTCCCTCTTTTTATTCGAAGTCCTGCATTGAGCTTAACTGGGACTCTGTTGGTAGGTCAGAGGAGGCGCTAATATTTTAAGGCAGTTGAACTTGAAGACATCTTTTCTATTTGTATAAACTCAATCTAATAGTATTCGGATATCAAGTGAGTGATTAGTTGTAATGTTAACATGGGGATAATTTCTTTAGCTGCCTGAACTCAGAAAGTCCACTTTTAAATAGAAGAGTCCATTAACTCACAGAAGTGCAAAAAAAGACTAATAAGTCACCTCCATGTGGTAGGCCATTACGTTTCATCCAGTCAATGTGATATTGAACCCAGTAGCTAGATAAAAAAAAATTATACTGTGAGATTTTCAAACTCTCTTTGAAGAAATCAAGAGATATAGAATAGCTCCTTTCGGTAGTTAAAGTGGTAAATCATTCTCACTATTAAAATATTTACTGAATGTCTTGTTTGAAATTGGTTCTTGTTATGGCTTTCTATGCTAGGTTAAAAAGATATTTATCTCCCAGCATTTTCTCTCTGTTTTTTTTAGTCTTGTAATTGAGTTCTTTCTCAGTAGTTTTTAGTAAAATTAACATATCCCTTAACATGGCATTTCACCAGCTTTTTACGTGTACGTGGCTCTTTGGTTTTTTTTTTTTTATCACAAGCAGGTAATGACATCGGATATTTGAGCAGTGTTTGGTATAACATTAATCTTTATTTTGGGGGGCAGGGAGGCATAGCAGTTGTAATGGGAAGGTAATATTGAGCTTTTTTAGTTCTGTATTTTTTAAAAAATGTAAGAAAGGACTGCATTTCTTTTTTTCTTTGCTGTATCGTTTAGTATTTAGTTTGCATTTTTGTTTGAATGAGCATACCTATGAAGCAGCTGTGATCCCCCTTTGACTACATATCTTGATCATTATTTACCACTGTGGCACAGATCGAACATTTGTATTATCAGTATACTTGTAAGTTTTATTTCCTGGGGAAAAATGTATGAGGTCTGTTACCAACCCAGCACTGGGATCTCTCATACCAAGATAGATTATGACATAAACCACTCTAAATCTGACAGTCTGGGCAATGGAGTTCAACTGGACTATGTGCTGCAGCGTAGCACGGAGATACCCAAACACGAAGCGTGGGGTGTAGGTGTCGGAAGCGCACTCTGGTTAGATGCCATCGACGTTACTGGCCTAGGCTGCTTCTGCTTCATTGAATGATCTTGGATACTCCTCTTCCACACTGTACATAGCAGTGGAGATTTATTCTAACTCAGAACTCTCATTATTATTCCTGCATAACAAAAATGTTCATCAAAGGAAATTGCTAAAGCATATAAACCTCCTTGAGGTAGTTAAACACCCATAGATGATCTAGTGATTAGGAAGGGGAGACAAGAGGTTTTTCTCTTAAGTTTGAGACTACTAAAGATCTTTTCACCAGCCTACATGGCTGTTAAAGTTTGCACGGCATTTTTTTCTGTAGAATACAGTTCCTCATCCTGTCCTCTTCCATAATTTACCTTTGCTTTCATGTTGTGTTCTGACCTGAATAGCTGTTCACTACAATCCAGCTGTTGCTACTACTACACAGTAGCCTATATAGGCAGATCATGAAACTGAAGGTCTTGGGAGGGTGATCAAGCAGTGGAACAGGTTGCTCAGAAACGTTGTGGTGTCTCTCCATCTTTGGAGATATTCAAAACCCAGCTGGATGTGGTCCTGAGCCATCTGTTCCAGCTGACCCTGCTCTCAGCAGGCGAATTGGACCAGACAATCTGCAGAGGACCCTACCCAACTACCCACCTCATCCTTGCTGTAATTCAAGGATGCAGAAGTGCCATATGACTTGTAAAAGTTCTCTGTATTATAAAGGATATAAAGATATAATATTATCTACTGTCATAGTTTGGTAAGGAATAATTTTATAGTGAGATGAAAATATTAATCTGCGTTACCAGTTGTAAAGAACTTTATTTTGCCTGATTGCCTGGGGTTTTGGAGTTTTGGGGGTTTGGGTTTGGTTTTTTTTTTGTTTCTGGGTTTGGGTTTTTTGTTTTCTGGTGTTGTGGTTTTTTTGTGGGTCCTGGGGGGTCTTTTTTTGGGGGGTAGGGGGTGGTGTTTTTAAAAAATACAGATCTGCTTAGCTAATTTTAAACCTGACTGATTCCATGCCATTTCAGTCAATAGGAGAGGATTCAAAATATTTTCTGCTAATTAAATGGTAGGTAGGTATTAAACCAGATTATAAAGACGCCAGCCACAGAAAACTTCAACATCAAGACCTAAGAATTGTTTTGAAACAAAATCTTTACTTCAGATTAATCACAAAAATACTCAGAGGGGAAGGAAGGAGAGTTTCATTTTCCTGTCCTTATGGTGGCTGTTGATCCTTTCTAATCTCTAATATTAAAAAGATCTACATTATAAATATGCTTATTTTGTCATCGTGGCTGATTTGGCTTTATGAAATGTAGTGAATGTTTGGAAGAAATGTTAACTATTGTACGCTTAATGGTTTTCTCACGTGGAAGTACAGCCGTTGTGTTACTTTTGTTTTAATGTTGGCTCACTTTCTCCTATACAATCCATTGCATGTTCCTTTTTAAGAGCGTGCATACGCAATTTACAACAGGAAGTAGCAACAGTCTTAAAAAGAAATCGTTGCCTATATTTTCTGTAGAGATATCTTAGTTTCAGACAAATTGTTTTTAGAAGTTGATAGGATATTGAATTGTGTATTGCAGAAAATGAAGATAAGATGAGTTGTTCTAAAAATGTAGTGCCTAGCATGGTGTGCAGCTGCCATAATTACTTAAATACAGCATTGGTGTGTTTGGATTAGAACTCTGTGCATTTGTATACACAGACTTGTGCACACACATACACACAGACTGAGGTTGTCATAACTTAAAGAAGACAGGGAATTTCCCTCCAGCCTAAATACCCAAAGCACCTGCCTGTGTTCAAAACTTTGGTGGGCAGGGTTTTTGGAGGTACTGAAAAGAAATATTAATTTATAATTACACAGTATGTACTGAAATAATGAAAAGTAATTCAATTGTGACAGTAGCTCTTTGCTTGGCTATTGAGTAAGTTACTTGACATTTTTACGCAATATATTCTGCTACAAATTGGAACCAATATATAAAATAACACAGGAAAATACTGCATGAGGGAACATTCTATCCAGGATTTTCATAAGAGAGAGAAATCTAATATTATACCCTGCTATTAATTAACATTAGATTTACTATCTGAAAGAAGGTGTTTAAAATTCTGCAAAATGAGACATGATTATCTTCGTATAGTCTCTTTCTCATAATCTTCATTTTCCAAAGGCATTAAGGGACCTTATACTTGCAAAGTGGAAATTATTAAGGACAATTAAGATGAAAGTTTTATTTGATAGAGGAATTCTCATGATGTTTGGAAATACTCAGTTTAAATGTAATCTCAGTTCACATTCTTGCTTTTTAGAATGAAATGCTGTGTAATAAAGGGAAACCACAAACAGCCAAGCCACATTTTGAAACTAAAGAGACACTACTTGTGTCCCTTAAAAAAAAAAAAAAAAGAAGAAAAATTAAACTTCCCAACATCTTGTGGTTTTGGTAACTGTCAAATGGATAGAAAATAGAACTGAATGAAATGAGAATTCCAGTACCTTGAGGAAACAGAAAGAACTGAATGGGAGGTACAAACTTGCACTAACCTACAAAGAAAAGGTTGCAGGTGGCATAGAAAAGCTACCAAAATTCAGCTAAAAAATAAAACACTTGAAACACATGTGGACAAAGATGTTCTACTGAAGATTTTTTTTTACAACATAAGTTGGCAAGTTCTTATTTACAGATGAAGTATCTCAACTGAAATCTGGTCGAAGTTAACAGAAAATTTGTCAATACTTTTAATTGGTCTGTAATGCCCCTAAAACATTGATTTGTGACTTGTGAAATTGGTTGTGAATAGTCAGAATTGGGAGGCAGACTGAAGTTTCTATATCTTGGTCATGATGCAGTAGAAGCTAAAAATAACCTTATTTGACTTTAAACCACTTCCTGCTGAGCAGATATTTGATTTTCCGTTGAACAATGTTCATTTTTCTGAGGCTCTTCAGCTGTAACTGAAGACAGCCAGATCCTGAATCCAACTGCATTTCCAAGATAGTCAGTCATCTGAGTCGGTGTTCTCCTTGCTTCTCTCTTGCTCATTGCAATGGATCCATTTGCAGTGGAACCAAAATGTTTTCACACACCACCCATCAGTTCAGCTTGTGTTGGCTAAAAATTTGAGAACAAATCTGAGACATAACCAGCTCCTACAAGTCTGTTTCCAGTGGAAGGATGACTATACCACGTCTACTTCTACCCCAAATGCCAGGACGCGCAGGCTGTGGGCAGATACTAGGCTGTTAGTCTTTTATTTCTCTTTGTGTTCAGTCTGGCTTTAGAAAGAACTACATTTAGTAATTGTTTTCTTCATATACTGTCTACAGTATTTTTTTAGTTTAAGCCAGAAATACATATACAGAAGATAGAACCCCCCCAAAACTGGGGGGAAATGTAGGTGTTTCTGAGTTTTCATTCAGTCCTTTCTGTCTGCAAATTTAGCTTCTCTGTCCCGAGTTACAAACTCCGAGGAGGTATCATTGGCTATAGTTTCTATTCGGAGGGATGGAGGGAAGAGAAAAAAAATCTTTCTCGCAGACTTTTCATGTACTGGAATACCGAGGTCGCCAACCTCAGGTGTTAGACTGCGCGGCCGGGCAGGTGGCGACCCCGATTGCCTGGCTGAAGGGCTGGGTGAGCCCTGGAGAGGGCAGGGTGCTGTGGCCTGCGTCGGAAGCACGGGCCGCCAGGCGCTGCTACGCGGCACGCCAGTTATTTAAGCGCGTTTCTTTCTGCGTGGGGATTTACTACATGCTTCTTCATATCCTGCTTTTTCTTTCTGCCTTTGAAGCAAGGACCCCAGTACTGTTTCCTGTTGTTGAGATATGTTTGGGGTTTTTAGCTGAAGAGAGAGAGGGGGGGTGTAAACTTTTAAAGTCTCATATTTGAGCTGTGAGGTCTAACTGGTCCGATGTGATACTCTTTCTCATATAGAGAGGTCGTTCTGCATTATTTCTCTAAGTATCAGGTCTTGCTAATTCTTACCAATGTGTTCTGGAGTAAAGAGCCCCAAATCATCTCTGTTTGGAGCTGTATTAGTTGAGCTGGGAAGACAGAGTCTTTGGTAGCCTTTCATAGCTGGTTCCCATTGAATGTGATAGCTTCCTTTGCATATTCACCTTCTCTCTCCAGTCTTCACTCTTCATATTCACTTCTTTGATCAGTCATACACAAAGTTTTTTAAATATGCAGCTTTTTAAAATTACCAACCACTTACATACCTGCTTAATATGTCACTTTACCAGGAAAGTAATAAGAAGATGAAAGGAGGAAAGTGACTTTTGTGTAGAAATCTGGCTCAAGGTGTGAGTGGAGAAAAAAAATAGTCCTGCCTTATTATGTCTTATCATCTCTGAAATTATGTAGGTATTTTTCAGTCAACAAATTAATTTTCAGATGGAAAATCACAGTTATGAATTGGTTTTGGTCTGCCTTTCACTCATCATATACCATTACAGCAAAAACTGGGGTTCATAATGATATTGTGGAAACTGCTGATCAAAGGTTGTTTACGCAGGCTGTGTTCACTGGTTTGCCAAAGTTGTCTCATACACTCTGCAGCTTAATGACTATTCTCTGCAAAACTGATTTTTCAAAAGGATTCTTTAGTCTGATTACTCTGTAATCTCAGTTATTCTTGAGAGTGTGAGATTACATACTTATTTGTTTGAAAGTATGTTTTACATATTATGAATCAAAACGTTCCATAAAAGGAAGGTATTGCAAAAAAAAAAAAAAATCTTATTCATAAGGAAATAGTAATTACAGCTGTAAATCTAATTAACACCTTAGAAAAATTGTCAAAGAATGGCTGTAAAAAATCTAAAATGAGGAATTTTAATTCATCAGTAGACATATATAGGTAAGAATTAAATATAGGCTCTTATCCTGAAAATGTCTCTATATAACTAAGTTGTATGGATTTGTAGTTTTTAGGTTAATTTTACATGTTAGCATTTACAAGGCAGAGGATCAATATGATTTTGATACCCATGGAACATATTTTCAAAATGTGTGACAAACAAATTGAGTGCCTCTCAACCACTTATGTCTTCTGGGATATTTTACCCTGTAAGCAAGTATTCTCATAAGTACAAAAAAAAGTGCAATTGGGATATAAGACTTCTTTAATGTGATTTATTCTGACATTATAAGCCTCTAGTCAGTCTCAAGTATCCAACTTTGTTTTTACATTTATTGATAAAATAGTCCTTCCTCTCCTCAAAATGGGGAATTACTTCCAAAATCATGCTGTGCAGAATCAACATTCATCTTAGAACAGTAATTCTCACCATTCAAATAAGAGCTACTAGGTAAGCAAATAAAAAAGGAATAAAAAAAGTACTGTAAGTCAGTTCTAGAAGTTTCATGGTTCTGAATTCTGCACAGTTGGACTCAAAATAACTAAAGCTTCTAGCTCATAAATTAAGGAATCTGAAATACATTCAGATTTAAATGTTTAATGTAGTTTTTCTACAGCATGAGACATATTGAAGAAAGCATAGTTGGAAGGCTGTGACATGATCTTTAATTAGTCACTGATAGCTTCTGCTATTCAGGAACCATTACTACAGCCAATCTCTCATGTAGTTAAATACATTGACAGCTATGCAAATATAAAAGTGTCTGGATATTACATATGTATTCTTTTTTATATGAAGTGAGTCTAGATAGATAGGGGGTTTGCTATGGGGAATAAATAAATTTAGTATTTCTGCACCTCTGTTATAATAGTGTGTTTGCTGCTGACTGAGCAGAGACCAACATTAGATCCTGCAATTCTACCCTAAGAACTAAATAACAAATTTTGATGATGCAGTTAGTGCTGTTTCGTCTTATCTCTTCCCCAGGGAAAGTAAATATGCAGTCAAAAGGATTTTTATGTTGGTGCATCTATAGCTACATCTATTCTAGCAATTTCATTGTAATAAAAACATTAGGAAAAATAAGTACAACATCTTTAACTGACAGTACTATAAGAAAAAGCTTCCGGCTTATGCTTGGTTTTAAGAAACTAGAGAAATATCATGCTGTTAAGTGTAAGCTAGAAGGGGGTTTTGTATTTGATCTGCTGTTTGTTTCCAATCTCGTTCCTAAAAACCCTGAACTTCTAATTAATCTTTACTAATTTTGACCTTTTCTTTCTTATACTTTGTTAACAGGCTTGTCTTGTGCTAAGGTAAATCTGGGTGAAACTGAGAAAAACAGTGCTGACTTTCAAATCCAAATGGAGCGGTGTGCCAAAGCAGCTCAAGAGACCCGTACCCCGGCATGCCTCGCGGGAGCCATGGATCCGGACTGCATTTTCTGTCAGGCTGTGAAGGCCGGTATGGGAACTACCACTTCGGGTAGTAAGTTTCAGGGAGGCCTTCCCAAATCAAATACCTTTCTGGCATTTACCTGGCATTACCGAGCAAGAAGGACCACAGGCATTAACTAGCTCTAGCCTTACCAAAAAGTACCCGTTCCAGTTGACTCAGATGTTGCTTGTACTACTGTCCTTCAGGCTGATGAGAGGACTGTGACGTGATGTGTTCCTCCTTATGGACACCTTCTGTTGTTGTGCACTGTGAAATAACCTTGTTCCGTTCACCGATCCATAGATGTATGTAGAATGAAAACACCCATTTTTAAATATTCTTGAATGCTTATCAGCATATTTTAGGGAGACAGTAATTTATCTCTCTTGGTTTACTGGAAGAATATGTCCTGTTATCAGCAATTTCACATTCACCATTCAGTCACTATGCAAATAGAGACCAGCATGGAGAAATTTAATATAATCTCCACATCAGAGTACACCATTTTCACAAAGGTAAAAACCAAACCAAAACAAAACAAAAACCCACAAAATTGACTACTTGACTGCTTTTATATTTACTTAGATTGTTCTATAAAGTGTTGTTAGTATGTTCTTCTAGTCTCTACAAATCACAAAGGGATTGCACTTGAAATTACAAAAA
>JAVJGH010000085.1:26172417-26188476 GCA_035590175.1 Aviceda leuphotes
CTAATACTCTGACAGGAACAAGCCTCAAAAATTCTTTAGTGCATTTCCCTCACCTTGTACTGGTATTGTCACAGTTTGCCCATTATTGGCTGTTACGGTGGCAGTTGCCACTGTAACCAGTGTCTGGCCGGGCACTGGAGTCACTGACATTGCTTCGGGATTCATGTTCTGCACAGGCACCGTATTTACCACAGGCTGTTGGGAAACTCTTACTGGAGTTCCACTGTCAGAGGTATTATCGTTATCAACAAACAGTCTTCTCCTTGTAGGATTGGCTGTAGGAGAACTGTATCTGTCATACAGGGTGGTTGGAGAGGATGAAAGGCCTGTGGATTAAAACACACACACACGTATATGTATTTAACTCTTGTTGTATAATCCCTTATAACACAAATACATGACAAAAATCTAACGAGAACCAAAGTATGTCATGCAAAGCTCTTTGGGAAACATATAAACATAAGTACTGCATGTGTATAAATATTATTTAACATATGTATATGTACACATGCATCTATGCTGTTCATATACATAACCTCCTGAAACCACCCTATCAAAACAGTATTTCGTTCACACTGAAATGATGAACGCATCCTTCCCAGACATCTGACTGACTTAACTATGTGAGTTGCAATAGAAATGCCATTTACCAATGTGTGTGTTTGCAGTTAACTATACATTCACATTAAAGCAGCTTCCTTACTGTACACCACTTAGACCATGGATTTAATTTTTAAATATAAGAAGTGTAAGTATGTTATGCTTAAAAAAAGTCTTACCTTTTCCTAATCCTCCGGTTTCAGCACGAACCTCATTTATTCGTCTTGGTGTCAATGGTGAACCTACAACACTGTTCCCAGCAGATCTCTCAAAATACTGAGGTGGCATTACCTAAAATATTTATACTTTTATTAGAGTGTCTGTATCGCAGATAGACTACATAATAAATTTTTAAAAGCCTAACCAAAACTTTGTAGTGATTGTACTACTCTAGAAGACACAGTACTGGAATAATCTTGCTGTGACTACAATTAAAAGTCTGTACTTTCTGTACTTCTTGTCTAGTAATCTTTTCAAGTGTGACTGCTCCAAACCTTCTCTGCTTCTCTCTCTTGTTCATTGTTCTACACAGTGGAAATACTGGGGGAGAGTCATCTCAGCTGCATGTCTCCCTTTTGGATGTCCTATATTGCTGTCCATGAACAGCAGAGCACACCACATGTACTGTTTTCTCTGCCCGGAGTAGCTTGTAGGGTGAAACTGAAATTTGGACACGCACAGCCTCTCCTTCAGGGTGTAACATCCACTCTCTACCATCCTGGCTGAGACGAAACCTGCGTAAAGCATACCGACGAGTGCTCACCTCTTCGCAGCTAGGAACTTTGTTTTCATTCTCTCTGATTCTGTCCCACAATATGGATTCCTGTTTCCATGCCATACTTTCCAAGATCTGTTCTTCAATATGATTAAGGTGTTTTACTACTTCCCGACAAAGGCCGTCCTCTGCTCTGATAAAAACCTCAATTACCTGCAAGTCAGATATAGTTATGATCAACATAATGTACTTGTTGCATATATTTATTTCTTCTCACAGAAACATCCAATTAGAATTCCTGATTTTCAAGGAAGAAGAGACTATTAGAAGTATTAATACTGCGTTACAATGACTCGGTCATATGTTGTCTTGCAGTTTTAGCAGAAGACAAGATATTTGTACATTTCTAAACAAACATGTCAAACACTGTTGCTGAATAGCTGCAACAATAGGTTGTGACAAAATGATAATCCATTAGTTAGTTACTGTATAGATACCTGGATACTGCTCCTGTGTTAAACTGCTAACAGTATTTTGCTTTTTACATGACCAAGACACCCCAGAATGACAGATACCTGGGTAATATTTTTTTCAATACAAAAAAGGGGCAAAGCTGAGAATGAAGGTTAATGCATAAACTAATATCTGGGTAAGGAGATTACTTAATTCTAAGTCAATAGAGTACTCATAAATTGATAAGCACTTCTAGCTATCAAACACTTTACCTTATAAAAATGATAAACTGGAATGTCAAATATTTCAGTGATGAATGGGAAGTTTCCAGGTGGCTTATATGTAAAGGTAATTATCTCAAGGCAACATGCCAGCAGAGATCTATGAAACACATCTTGTTCCAGTATTGCCTGCAAGAGAGTTGCAAGTGTTAATGCTAATTTACAGTGTAAATATAGAACAATAAAATGCTTTCTATTCTGCCTTGAAAGCAAGATTATCAAGCTTATAAAGAGATGTTATTTTGTAAGAGACAGAACAGAATCCAAAACGAGCCATCTTTACTCATTAAACATTTCATATAGGTTTGTGTTTGCAAACACAAATTATTTGTACACTTTTTCTTCCATTCACATATATTTACATGCTACTTTTCAGAGATTTAGCCTCATTTTAAATAGCTGTCTGTTCTGCTCTACAACTGGTTTCCTTTGTTGTAGGCCCAACTTTAAAAATGAGGTACAATTTGATTAGTTTTCCTTACAGATAAGTCAGTGTCTCCCAGTCTCCTCCTCTCTTGCTCAATGACTGACTCCAAGACCTTGTAGTATAGCACCTCAGCACGACGAAAATGCTTACTAGCAACATCTGCAGGAATTTTATATAGAAACAATGTGGTGAAATGCGATAGAAGAATTAATTCTTAAGATATAGAGATACAATAATTTAGTAGCTTGTGTGGATTTCTGTGCTGCTGTGGCTACAATACTTTCAGGACTAAACCAGTTAAGTTAAAGTTCACTTAGGAAACCCTCTCCTGTGCTGCACTGACTTGTGAATGCAAAGCAGAATAACTTTTTACTGAACCCAGATTTTGATGAAAACACCACGTATGAAGAACAATACTAAACATTGCTATAATACAATGTACGTATTTCAAGTTCAGAAAATACACTGAAAAGTATACCTATATGGATCCAACCTGCACTGTGCAACAGAAATCACTGAAGCAACTATGCTGACAAGAACAGAGGAAGGCCCTATTAAGAAACAGCATCTTCTATTTTCAATGCATCTTCATGCACTTCACAATTCATGACAACTTTGTAAATAATAATTTATACTGGCAGGATTTTAGTATCTGTACTAATCTATCTTTGTTTGTAAGCCAAAACTGCCAAAATTTAAAGACAATTAGTCAGATTTTTCATTACTGTCACAAAAATCCATGCCATTACTATTACTGTTACATCTGAGAGAAAAAGTGGCACCCTTAACAGTGCTTTTCATTTCACTTCTGTAGAATTGAAAGTATCATCAAATTCCAGTGATTTAATCTAAGGCTGATTATAAAATTGTATGCAAGGTTGAAATTTGCCATGGCTTAAGAATACAGGAAAAGACAAAAGTAATACAAAATGCACTCGTGCTAAAGCATAATGTGTAAGTGGGGTTAAAGTTACAAGAGATGAATGTGTTTACAGGCATTTTATTCCTTGTCTGTGTAAGCAAAATGTTTCCCACCTTTGGAAAAATTACTGAAATCTCCTTCAGACTGCATGCTCTGGCAGTATACTTCATACATTTCTTTTACTCTGTTTGCAATAGATTGAGAAGGATCTCTGGAACATGCCCTGAAAATAAAAACTAAACGTTTTCAACATCCTATTCTTACTAAGACAAAAAAAGAAGAGATCTACAACTATTTTTTAATGTGACGAAAGCATGAAACTTTAAATATATTGCATAGCAATACAAAGAAGCCCATATGTGCCTAACTATATATGTACTGTAAAATGTCCACAGCATATTACTATTATTGTTATTCTACAGATTGTAGTAAATATGCGCATCTTTTCATGATCAGGGATAAATATTAAAATAGCATTTTCCATGTGATATAAAATTTTTTTTAAAATATATTGTGCCTGAAGCAACAGTTTATCTACATGGAGAATAAATTTTATTTTGCACCTCCTACAGTATGGAATGATTTGTAAGTAGGAAGAAGAAAAACCTTGAAAATTTTGTATTAGCAGTTTACTGTTAGAGAAGCTCAGAACCGTTGGCTTTTAAATTTTGTATGTTCTTACAGCCATCAGTCTCTTAAGGACAAATGTATCTACATAAAGAGAACAAAGTCTTTTGAAATTTAAATGTCTTTCTGGGCCCTATTTTACTCCAGAACCTTTCAAGACTGACCCACGTTTTAAAGTACGCTGTTCAGCATTAACATTTCTTATTAAAACTATTTAAAAAAAAAAGAGTTATTTTGTTAGCTAAACATCAAACTTACCTGAGTATTTGCTCCAGATTTTCACTGGGGGCATTTTTCAGTCCTGCCAGCATTGTATGAAGGCGGCTCAAACTGTATGTTGCTATGGAAATAGGTGTCACATATGGGTTGCTCTCTTTAATATACTTGCGGCCAGTAAGTGGGGTTGTAATCCTAAGTGATTTGGACTAAAAAGACAAAAAAAAAAAAAGCATATAACTGTACACTGTCATAAAACTTAGATACATGACATAACCTAGAAGTGTCAATCTGTAGAATTCTTCCCCTGTGTTATGATACAGGCCTGGAAAAAATGGCCAGGAATCAAACAGCCCAAACTACTTCACGTCTCGGATAATAGCCAGGAATAAAAGATTTATCTGTGTCACTTGGATGTTTGTATCAAATAGTGCTGTATAAATGTATAAATATAGAGAGGATGTGACCTCACACTGAAATGCAGGTACTGGGAGTGAAGTGTGAAACAACTAGGCCAATCTAGGAAAAAAAACCCCAAACCCTAGCAGTCCCTTCCTATCCCCTGAGTACCAAAGGTAGCTGTAGCTCATAGGAAAAGTGTACTGAGCCAGGGTTTCCTTTCAGCAGCCTTAACTCCTAACATGAAAAGTCCTGAATCTGACGATTAGCATTTAATTCATTTGCATCAGATCAAGCCATCACTTCAAAACAACATCAAGGATGCTCCTTCAATTAATATACAGCAAAACCAATGCATCTTCTAATTATCTAACCCCACAACCACCGAGAAATATTGTCCTTATTTTAATGAATACATTACATTTTGCAGTCTTCTCACCATGAAGTCTACCTCCCAATACTCCTCCCATTTTCCCCACACCCTTTTAAGTGTTTATTTCTGTTTCCATACCCTACTGGGAAAGATGGTTCCCCCAGCCCTGCCTCAGACTTCCCAACAGCACAAGCACTGCAGCTGCAAGCTGCTGTCCTACAGGCCACGCTGTTTCATCACTACAGAAACCTACAAGAGTTACGCACCCAGGAATATGCCAGCAAAACTAAGTGGTCCATTATTTCTTAATAAGCGAAGAATTAACTATTTGCACCGATTTTGCAGATAAGGTTATTTTGATCTTCTCTCTCCAGAACATTGAAAGCCATTAACCAACTCTCACTCTGGAAAAAGATCACAGAACTATTTCAGTGATCTAGACTGTTTTACCCCTTTGCTCTCTGTAATCTAATTGTGCTAATAGAGCTTATATCCTTCTTTATTTGCCTGTCTTGTATCCTTCCTCCTTTAAGGTATCTTTTCCATCTTCACGAACATTTTGATATCCTGTAATCATGGGTATACTTGTCTGCATTCAAGTTGCAGGACAATTCAGCACCTGCCAAACAACCACGGGGAATTGCCCATTCTGTTGTGCTTGAAAATCTTCACCTAAAGATTTACCTAAAGACACCTTTTTAGGTAATTACCTAAATGTTCTCTATACTGGATTTAACCAAATAAAACCCAAATGTATGGAGATATTCTGTCCCCCAAAAATCGAAAGTAAACAACATATCTAATCAATTACAAAAACTAACTCGGTTACGCTGTGCACACTCCCAGATCACCTTGAACAATAAAGAGGGTAATTTCTTGTAGCTGATTCTCTTCATCAGACATAGACTAACTCAACTTATTCTCTGTATAAAAACAGCACCACAGACCATGTCGCACTCACCCTGTCAAAGTGCTGCTGCAAATTATGCTTCACTTGCACTCTTTCAGCTGTTTCCATTCCTGAAGTTGTATTTAAGCACCTTGTGAGAGTTCCAATTTCTTCATCTGCATCCTCCCCAAGAAAGATTCGCTCATCAAGATTTCCTACTGACAGAACATACTCCTCGTAGGCCTTGTTGATAGCTTTGCTACAGCAGAAAGGAAAAGACATACAAAACCCCCTTTATTTAGACAGTGCTTTGTTCACCTGCTTGCTGAATGAACACAGTTCTGGTCTCTTGGAAGTCTACTTCAGAACTTTTTTTAACCCTGACTGAAGCATTGGAGCTCCTTTAAAATCTACAATATCTGAAACACGACAGTGGCAAGGACATTATTTCTTCATTACATCTGATGGCTTGCCATTTAGTATAGCTGCAGGAGGAACATAATAAAATACTGAGAACTCATATTTGGCTGGAAGCTCCTCAAAACTTAGACAGCATCACATAACCATAAACTACACTTACTGTTTTCATACCATTTAAAAGAAAATAAGTCCTACTCATAAGCAGCTCTAGGTTTATAAAGAAAAAAATACCACCAAACCCAATTTTTCCCTCCTACTTCCCACTCATTCAATGTGCTCCCACATCTTTTTCATACTAACACTTTGAGTTATATACCAAAAAAATCGAGACATAGAAACATAAGAATAAAAGCAGACATCAGGTAACACCATCCTGAAGAATCATTCCTCTTTCAAATATGCCTCAGACTGTACCACCTCAAAGAAAAGGAACTGAAACGCAATGTCATTTATAAACATTAATAAATATGCAAGTCAAATAGCTAGTATTAGTTAAGACACAAATAACAGTGCAAGTGCAATTGTACTACAGAGGGATACTAACGCAAACCAAACCATGAACACAGTGACTCACAAGCTATCTCCAAAGTTCCCAGGATCTAGAAATCCAGTCAGATTTTCATCTTTTCCTTTTAAAAGCTGCAAGACAGTTAAGAACAAAGAATAGATGTTTCAGTTCTTAAAAAGGTTTTGGAGATAATGAGTAAGGGGAAATTTTTCTACATTACAAATTTATTGACCAACCTTTTTGTCAAAAAGTTTCCGAATATATGGCTTCCAAAAATGTTCCTTTATGCCTTTTGCTTCTAAAACTAATCCATAATGTAATGAGCATAGTTTTTCGATGATGCAGGGAGGATCAGATGATACTTTATAATCCTTACTATGAAAGTCATCAGGTAGACCTACAATCAAGAATACTGCATTATTTAATTTTGCAAATCCATACCTTGTTTTCTTATTAAACTTAAATTCTATGCTGTGTAGTCTAGGTAGTGTGAAACTAAAATGGTAAACTAATTAGATCCCTTGAAAGAATTATTAATTATATAATGCCCATTCAATTTGATAACGTTATCAAAAGTCAGTTTTGAGTCAGATATTTTAAAAAAATAGATATTGTGTGATAAAAATTAAAAATATCAGTTCTAATAGAAAAATCAGTCAAACACTTGTGAACTATAATATTTATTCAAATAAATTTGAGATAATGGTCCCAGTTCACACCTGAACCACTACAAAGTAAATGCGAATACTGTACAGAACTGAAAAGGAAGTATAAGTCTGGAACGAATTACAGCAGAAATTTAATGGAAACTTCTCACCATTCATTTGTATTTGTGGTTATCAAGTCAACCTACATTTCCATTCTCTTCCGACAGAGAACGGCAGCAATCCAGAAATAAGAGAGAAACGATCAAGTTGCCACTCCCATATTTGAGCATTGGATCTTTCCAAACTGCTGCCTCACAGGAACTCTCCAGTCCGATTGTGTCCGATGATGACCACGTCACTATGCATTCTTTCACTGACATTACAATGTCATCAACTGACATTTTTACTTTGGAACTTCCTTGAATGGTATTTCCATAGTAAATTAAACTATATTATTGAAAAAATTCAGTAGTCTGTTATTACATACTACATTAACAGAAATCTAACTGTGTAGCCAGATATAGAAAATATTAATTCCCACATATTTCAAATCACTATTATTCAACTGATTCTCTGCCACATAAATTCATACTAATTTCAGTAGCCTTAGAAGTTCTTGCAGACTTTGGATAAAGATAGATAGTTTTCTTCAACATACCTTTAAAATTAGGATTCAGAAGTTCTTTACGATTAGGACACTGGAGAGCATTTCCATACACTAGATCCAAAGCACATAACAAGAGATGGTAGGAATTGACCAAGTCATCACTGATCATAGGAAAATTACCTTCAATATTAGAAAGACATAAGACATTAATTAAAAATCAGCATAGATTTTAAATTCTTTTAACCAAGAAACTGTTGATATTTGTATTGCAATCAAAAACAGAGTCTTGGAAACACAGACTTTGGTCACTATAAATATCTGGATAGAAACGCAGGTAATAAAACAGACACACACTTAATAAAATATAGCAAATACAATACTAAAATATGTTTTCAGGAACAGCAGCAGTTGTGTAGGAACTCAAATACATTATGTTGTTTTGAAAACAAACCTTTCCAAGATGTTGATAAACGTGATATTGCAGACTCAGTCATTCACAGTAATGTGATTAATCGGTGCATAAATAACTTGAAGCAGCACGAACTGTATAATGCAAACTACCTCAAGGAAGACCAGTTTGTTACCATAACTCTGGCAATTCAAGCCCCACTGTCTGGCAGCGTTACGTCCTTCAACAGATCCTCACTCCATCTGCCTGAGGCAGAAGCTTGTTCTGCTTATAATGGGTGGGCCCATAAGGGGGGGGAAGAAGGTTCCGACTGGGACTTCCCTTTTCCTCAATTTTGCATTGCTGGAAAGTGTTGCAAAGAACTTTAACTTTTGCTAGGCTAGACCCAAGTGTTCAGATGTCCTAGAAAAAGCAAGCACCACCCCCTCTTTTAATCCCCCCCCATTCTCCAGAATGAATCTTTATTCAACTCAGTCAGGAGATTATTTTACTTTACCAGTCTGTTTTCTTTACAAAAATTTTGTTGGGGGCATGCTCATTATAAACAGTAATAAATTTATCTTTATTTCTCTTGTGCTTTACAAAAGAGTTAAAATATGTCTCTCTGCTCTGGTTTACAATGTAGCTTTATTTCATATACCTCTAAAGTATTTTTTATTTATCATCTTCCTGTAGAAAAAAATCCTTGCAACCTCTTCACTCTTTTATCACCTTTCACGAAGTTTATATTCAGATTCATTACTCTTTACTGAAGTAATTTGGGTTTACGATATTCCTTTAGAGGAACGGCCATAGCTAAAAACAGTCTTGTAAAATAAACTATACCATTAATTAATACCATAAATCACAATTCCATGAATTTATATGCACAGCATGATTTTCTATCACTCTTTCAATACTAATAACTCCTTTAGTCCTTTTTTTTTGTTTTTCCCAGGTAAGCTCCAAACCACTTAGCTGAGCCCACTATGAAGAACAGGTTGAAGTCCTTGAAGAAATCTATCACATAGGAATAAACTCACTCAGAACACATCAAAATGTATGTATGAATTTTTCTAAATTATGCTGTTACTTTTCTACAAGTAATGTACCAGTTTGTTCAAATTTATATTTAATTTTCTGATCCCATGTTTGTTAAAAGAAAAATAATTTAAATGCAAATATTTGGAACTATTTAAAATAACAAAGCCTACAGGAAATTTGAATTAATTGTACACATTTATCGGTTATTTCCAAATAACCAAATAAGGTGCACAGCAAAGCAATGAAAGTTCTAAGTACAGCAGCAAAACATTAATCAATAAAAATCTTAAAGAAGTAACTCTCGTAACATAGGTTCACTTTCATAACCATGAAGTCTAGCATGACAATTGTTAGTCAGCACAGTCAAAAATAAATCTAATTTTACAGTACCAGTAGTTTCATACAAATGATTTCTCACTCAATGACATTTCAAACAAATAGCTTACTACTCCCTTTCACAACATAGTACTGAATAATAATAATAATAAATAAAAAACAAGTTATCTCAGGACTGCAGAGAGAAATTTTTTTCCATTTCCATTCTAAAGAAAAAGGTCAAGATAGAGAGTTTAAAGATAAATTCTTAAAAACAGTATGCAGGAACTGCAGTATCACTAAACAAAGTTGCTATCTTACTTTGCAGTGTACACCAGAAGTACGAACAAGACCTGTACTTTCTCCACTTGTGGAACTGAACACAACGATCTTCAGGCTTGCAGAAATATCACAGAGACAAGCCTGAACTTGCCACTGATGTGCGGTTGCCACGATAAGGATTACTGCCAACCCTCAAAACACAGTGAACAAAACTTAACATGAATATTTCATGCCTGAAATGGTCAACATTTAGTTTCCATTTTTGTGCTGCCACACTTTAATAAACTTACCACTAGCCACTTACTAATGTTGCAATTTATAATTGCTGTAAATTTTCCTTTTCCTTGTAAAATATAATTGACTATGTTCTCAACATGGTATTCTCTACAAAGTTAAGTTGTATGTCTGAAGCTGCTCGCTAATTAACATGTAGTTAATTGATGATGTAGTTATTCAAACATATTAACCAATAATTTAGCAATAGGAAGATTCATAAAGTCCCTTTGCACCTTGTCAACTGTCCAATCTACCCATAGAATTGGGGATTTTATAAAAGGGAAAAGAAAAATCTGTGATTTTTCACACCAACCGACTTACTCTCTCAGCTGCCTAACTGTGCTGAAGAAGTAAAGTCCTGAGTGATTGGAAATAAAGTACAGTACTAACTCTCCTCTGGACTCAGTGGAATATGAATAGGTATTTCATACTACTTGAGAGCGCTATTCTGGAATGAAAAAAATTTTAAAAAGATGAAAATCATACTATGTTTCAGGGTTGCAAGCAACATACTTGTTTAGGAAAGATTTCTCTTCCCCAATAAAGTGGAATTTGCAGCCTATTGGAAAAAAGCATCTTCTGCATAAGATACAGTGTTCAGTACAGCACTTGTGCAATACCACAACCTTCTTGATCTTTGTACAAGGATGTGATGGTGAGGTCCAGTAATATTGCCAGTAACTTTTCAAAAAGGGAGCTGCTGGCAACCCTCCACAATGTGGTACAGTGTAGAAAGAAAGGCTAATCTGTATTGAACAAAATTAGTGCCAGATAATTCAATATTGTGACAGCCTACTCTGTCCTATCCTCAAAAGCTGCCAATTAAGGAAATCGCAGCACACTGCAGGAATCTTAACACTGATTTACTTTTAACGTGGAAAAAAACCACCCCACCACACACCCCCAAACTAAAACAAAATTCATTTTATCACTTTCCTTGTAGAAATTAAACTATTAGTTTTCTTCTAGTAGAAGTTTTCTTATGAAAAAATATAAAGTCTCTGGAAATTACTAACGGACCTGAATCTACAAAGACGTTCTTTCAGCGAGAAATATAAATCTTGTCTTTATTTTCCTCAAAACACTATCCTAGTTATACAGAATTCCCAGTGAACACTCATCCGAGCAGTACTTGAATAAAGCTCTAGGTATGCAGAAACTCTTTAAGACACAGGTTTGATGAAGAAAGACTTTAGACTATATGGGATATGATTGAACAACTTAAGCCTAAAATAAGGATTTAATCCTGTTCCCTCCTGTGGCTTTCTCTCCCATCAGCCATTATCAAGAAAAACTGCTGAAATTCTCTACTGGTCATATTAGCTTTAAGGCTACTCTTTACAATAAAGGTTATACATACATTGCAATATATCATCTGTTCATTGCATTATTTCTGCAGAAGCATATTAACAGAGGATCTCCTTACATGTCCCAAAGGTATCCGAGTCTTCAAGACAGTCAGCCATTTATATATACACTGCTGTGTCCAAAGTGCAAGAGAAAAATCACCCTTGCAAGACAGGCATATGCAGACCTATTCAGTAATGCATATGGTTATTTGATACTGTTGCAGTGTGCTCATTTTTTAAAAAGGTAGGGTGGCAAAAAGGCTATCAAAAGAATTAGAATGCTATCTGTGACACTAGCATGAAAGTATTCACACCTGCAATTTGATGATAATTTTTTCGTAGGTTGTAGAAAAAAAATAATTAAACACTTTCAGTGTTGCTGGAAACTTAGAAGGAATTTAAATATTCTTTGTTCCTAGTAAACATACATATACACCTTATGTTAATTACAACGACATCTAAATACGAATTCACTAAAATTCTAAGCTACTTCTTTCCCCTTGGAATTACAGCGCAAGTCTCCACAATACTGGAAACTTCATAAAAATATTCCACATAAAAGCTACCCAACTATTCACACATACAGCTCACCTTAAAAGGGTGGTAAAACATAAAGCTAGGTAAATTAAGACAAAATACATTCCTTCAGGCTGTTCTGAGAAGGCCCTTTCTCCAAAGGCATTTCTGAATTCAGAAATGCCTGCACCTATTCCGTGTTTAAGAATTGATACAAGATAATGACTAAAAAACCCAGGTTTGCTGTATTTAATCCCTTTCAAATCGCTTACCTTTTGCATGAACAAACAGCACCCAACAAAACTGGAAAACTTCCGTCACAGTACACGGTTGTCGTCTTTTGGGGAAAAAAATACAGGAAGAAGACACCCAATAAGCTCAATGAATTAAGACTGATAAAACAGCACTTCACAGTAGTGAAGATGAAAGACATAATGAATGGGAATAAATCAATCTCTACTAACTACCAGGAGAAATCACAAGTCATGCTAAGTACTGGCGCAAACAGATGAAATCTTGTTAAGGTCAAAATAACCAGAAAAGAAGGCTAGCACTTAATTTTCACAGCACTCCTAATACGAACAGTAACAAAGAAACAAAGCTTCTACTACAAAGTAAAATATCCAGATCTGCATCTACGAAGAAAACTAGGGGAATCACTAGGCAGTGAAACAGGCTGAGTTGTTCTATGAGCTACTGAGGCCATACAGATCGTACAATGATCAAATTCTTCCAGCCCTTCCCATCTTAGAAAGACTAATATTTCTCTTGTCTACAGGCTGATTTTAATCTCTCCCCTTTCCCCTGCCTCCCAAATCATAGAAACTTAGCAGCTTTGGGATTTTCTGCATGCTGTCAGATCTGACAAACTGAAAGATTCAAAAATTACCGCGAGCAAGGACAGACAGACCAACTCCAATATTATAAAGAACTACTATGAAAATACAGTCAAAACCACACCTAAAACAACCAAGCAACTTCATTATATTTTTGTAACAGTAACACTCTAAAATCAGTCTGGAAATAACAGAGACGTACCTCTGTTTTCTTCCTCTCTGTTGACGAGGTTGATCTTCTTGAGGATATCTGAAAATGTCCTGAAAAATGGGCTCATACTTCTTAAAAATTACTGCAGAAACTGTAAAGTTTCTCTCTAATCTCTCAGTTCGTTCTCTGAATTGGGAGGGTAGATTTGCCATGTCTTCCCACTTTTTCATCTTGTTGAAAAACTCGATCAAGCTGAAAATACCAAACAGGTTAGATATAAAAGGGTGGGGGTTTTTTCAGAAATATTCGATACATTTTCAAGAAAAGTACAATTTCAACTTCCCAAACTACTGATAAAATGGCAAACATGACAATGTACTCAGAACCAGTTCTTCACCTATAAACAAGCTTGCAAACTATTTTTATATCCTCGCTTGAGGACCATGTTAAACACATATTCATAGTTCTGGCTTTTCCTCACAAAGCCACAATCAGCTCCAACAGTCAGATTACTCTATAATCAGATTTCCCTCATTTTTCTGAATAATTTACTAACAAACTCTGAGTTCTGCAATGCTAAGAAAATTCTACGAAGTGTGAAAAAAACCCTAAGTTTCAATAAATTTCACTTCATAAATTTGGCCTTCATTTATTTATCTACATCTACTTTTTCAGCGTTATTTGTCTTTGATAGCCCAAATCACAGAAACAATTCATCCACATTCAATTCCCTGAATTTCTGATTTGGAAAAAAAAAAAAAAAAGTTTTTAAAGGAACACTTTTGTATTGTTTAAACCAATAGCAATACTCCAACAGTAAAGGAGATGAGGAGAAAAAAATGCATAAGAACTTTTTTTTCCCCAATCTACTAAATTGTTACAAAACAATCAGATTGTTAATAAATAAATTGCTAATAAATTGCTAATAAATAAAGTCAATTGTTTCAGGAAGTTTTTCTTCACTGCTTTACAGACTTAAACATTTGAAACAAATTTATTAGATTCTGACATCACTTTCGTTTCATAAAGCAGGAAATGTGAAAAGTGAAGTCTTCTTACCAAAAAAGGATAAATTGCGTGAATATTTTCACAGCCAAGTAAAAACGGTTTCTCATGTGAGAAGGTCATACTTTGCACACTCTTTGAAAATAGACTAGTCTTCAGGGACTAGTTTGTTTCTCCTTTGAGAGAGGGGAGTCAACCTCTGATTTTGAAAACCAGTGTTTTTACAGCATAGTGATGACAAATGGAACTGTCCTACTTCTGTGGCCATGAGCTATAACACAAAGATGCTAGCGATATAAATTCTATCTTTAAAGGCAGGAAACAAGACAGACGTTTAGTTTTTGTTTTCAATTTCTAAATTTCACAAGCTGATAAGAAGTCTTTGAGATTTTTTAAGTGTTGAAAAATTAGCAAAAATAAGTTACCTTTGTTCTGAACAGCGCAAAATTTTCGTTAAAGATACATAATTTCCCTCCGCTGTCCCTCTGCTCACAGTTGGAATTGCTTTTCTACAAGCCACATACAAGGCACACGCTAGCCAATGCAGATCGTTCCCCTGTGAATTAAAACATAAGGTATCTAAAAGACCTCATTGAAAAGAAAACCATACTTTTCAGCTAAGCACCCATAGAACTGTTTCCTAAACGAATGCAGTTCAACCACCGAGAAAGTTGATTTATTGTTTCAAAGTTCTGTTGAGCTACTCTATGATCTTAGCTACAAGAAAAAGCAGGTGCTAAACAGATACTTAACACCAAACTGTGTCAAAACTAAAATTACATAGTTACTAGTTACCCTTATAAATTTCACCCATGAATCTAAGTTTAACTGTGTTTTTAGGGCTGCTCTTCTCCTCTAATAACATTTCGTACTGCCTTGGTGTTAAAAAAAGTTAAAACATAAAAGCTACAGTTGCCTGCTATCAAAACATTATTCTGCCCAGAACAGACAACGGGAAAAGAAAAAGATCGTTTCCATTTTTCTCTGTATTTCACAACAAAACAATTACTCAGTCTGGTATCTAAAGACAGAAACCGAAAACATTCAAACGAAAACCTTTCTAATCTCATTCTCTCTCTTCGATTAAAAAAATAACGTTTTGACAGCAGAAGGACAGTAAAAATTGGCGCGCAGAAGTCCGAATTCGACGCTGTGGGGTTTCTCGGGCTACGCGGTATCACGGGGCCAGACGAGCACGCACCTTCGGGGAAAGCTCAGGTTTTCTTCCTGAGCTTGGCAGCCCGTTTCGGATGGTGAGAGGCAGCCTGTGTGCCGGGTGCCTGCAGACCAAAACGCTTCCTTCCCCCGGCGGGCGCACCCAGCTCCGGGCACGGCGGGACTAACCACCTCCCACCCGGGCGAAGCTGCGTTGGGAGCTGCCTGGGTCCGGAGAGGGAAGCCCTACAGAATTCCGAATAACTCTAGACAGACGCGCTTTTGTCGTAAGCGCCACCTTTATTTTTAAAAGGCATCTCCCGGTAGAAGCCATCTCCCAAACGAAGCGGGTGCGCCGCTTTATGTCACCGTTTTAAAGAACCATCTTACAAAACCTGCCCGCCTTCAGCCTGCCACCAAGTTTTGCGCCACGATCGCGCAAAACCCCGTTTATTGTGATCGCGCTGAGAGCATCTAGACGGGCAATTCAGCAGCGACCGCTAAACGTCCACCGAGGCGACCGCTACGCAGCCAGCAGCAGAAAGGCTACAGCGGCACGACGGCTTTTATTTTTAACGCCTCTTCACCACCAAGACTCGGGATTTTCACTCTTTCCCCCGATTTCGGAGATGCGGAGCACCGCTGCGCGGCCGCCCCC
>JAVJGH010000085.1:26189505-26206251 GCA_035590175.1 Aviceda leuphotes
CGAGGGCGGGAGGGAGGAGAGAGAGCATGTCCCTGCCCCTTCTGGCACCCGCCTGGCTTCTGTGGGGATGAGGAGCGGAGGGGCCGCAGGCCGCACGTAACGGACGGGCCCCAACACCGATGGGAGGGCAGAGTTACTGCACGAGGTGGTCACTCACGTTGTGAGGTTCTGAAATCTTCATGAGCAAAGCGAAAACACTGCTGGCTACATAGTGTAAGGGACCGTTAAATAAAACTGGAAGAGGATGAATTCAAGTTCCGCTGAAGGCAGCAGTGCAGGGCATTTATACAACCAAGTAGGAACAAAGACAGCCAGTTCTTCACATCCATCTGAAGAGTTTCAGACCCTTATAAAGAAAAAAAAACATTTCAAAACAAGGCCACAAAATAACAAAGATTCACTTTGGATTTGAACCACTTTTGGTGGAGGCAAAATTATTGAACGGCTGTCCCAATAACTGGAAATGAATCAGGCGATTTCAAAGGGTGAGCAGCAACACACTGGAAAGGTAACAGCGAGAGATCCTATTGTAAAGGCCCTAACAGGCAGAGGGGAGACTCCCATAGGAGTGGGAGATCCTTAAGGAGAAATCAGTCCTAGAGCAGGTACAGGTGCATTAAGAGATAAGTAAAAAACCGCACTTGATTTACTGACTGAGGCTGTTTGCTTCTGTACTACTAACGTTTCAAAGCTAACAACAATAAAAGCTTCAGGGAAAAAAGAAATGTCAAGAAAAGATGATTAGGCTAACCTGAGATGTTTTCCAGGACATGAGTATGCATTTTTACCCAGCAGCGAGAGCACCAGATGGCGGCAGAAAGCCCGAGCCGGC
The DNA here is from genome assembly GCA_035590175.1 of Aviceda leuphotes. Lineage (NCBI taxonomy): Eukaryota > Metazoa > Chordata > Aves > Accipitriformes > Accipitridae > Aviceda > Aviceda leuphotes. Next base: position 26,190,338 of record JAVJGH010000085.1, read on the forward strand.
ACTGGGAAATGGCGACAGCAACAGGGTCCCGCCGTGCCTGCAGCCCCCCAGCCTGCCAGGACACTGTGGGGGACGTGCCCATTTCACTGTAACATTAAAAACTAATGGTTAGACTGTATCTAAGGTCTGATGTCTTTTTTTTTTTTTTTTAACACTGAGGAGCTGTGAACTTTGCGGTGAGGCAGCAGCTGCTTTGAGGTATATAGGGTATGATGGGATATTCTCTAGGCACCCAGAAGTCTGCATATGATACCGTAGGGCCTTTCTGTTAAGCTAGAGTTACAGTATTTGTTAAAGCAGAAAGCAGCAATAACTTACTAGAGTATTTTACTTTCTACTGACAAACATTAATCTACTCTTTCAAAACCCTTTGGATTAAAAAAGTAACAAACCCCCACAGTATTAAAAAATAAATAAAGCTGAAGTTAAAGGTAAGGTTATTATGCTGTGATTACACCTGCATACTTCCCTAAGTTTTTACACATCCAGTCTTTGTAAATAAATGGTTTAACTTGACTGCTCTTGTGTAGAAGACTTAAAAACCAGTAATTTTTTATTTAATCGTCTACTGAAAACCTAGACAACAAACATTTTAGACACAACAGACACTGAAATTTTTTTCATCCCTGAGGACTTAACTCCACTTGTTCCTCCACGTCACCTCTCCCCTCTTTTTTCCCCTTAGAAAGAGGCAAGCATTTCATTCAAGATAATAGCAATGTCCAACATGAACACTGGAATAGAAAGAGAGCCTTATTTGGCACGTTAATTACTTGAACAATTTCCACTACTGGATTCCATATTATACCTACCAATATTCCAAGAATACATTACAGCCACTGGTGTCACCACCAATGCAAACCTCTAATGGGGATACCACACACATCCTCAGTCTGGGTCCTTGACAGCTGCTGGGCTACCCTACAACAAAACATGTTTTTTACTGTTCTGAAGTTTCAGAAACTTCACTTATGAACACGCTATGAAATGGACTTCTGTATGAACTACAAATGGTACTTAGAGCATCAAAGGGCTTCAGGCACATGTATTTCTTTGTTTTGTGCCCCTCCTGCCCCTGCTAACGTCACCCTGGGGAATGAAGCTGTGGCAAGCTGACCTCTTCAGACTGGTAGCACTCCAGACACTGGTGGTGTTTGCAGCTCTCAGAACAACCCATCAGCCTTCAAAACAGGGTTGCACAAAATAAGGCAAATGCCCTCAAATTCTTTCTGTCCTGGTGGCTTTGATAGTAAACTGTACTTTGCTTGCAAACACAAGAAACAGGCAGCAAATCTTGAGGCCAACCAAATACTGCAGAGTCACAACACAGACCCTGGCTGTACTGGCCCCAGGTAGTTAAGATTGTGACAAGAAATTTTTGGAATGGTGGTTAATGTTGCCTACCTGCAGGGAAATAAAGTAGCCTCCCAGATAAGGCTAGATACATACCAGGCAAAGTCTGATCTCCTAACAAGGAAAAGACCAAGATGACCAAATCTTGGAAGTATGTGTAAAAGAGAAACACACCACAGAAAACTTTCTTTCAGTATTCTCCCTGGGACCTTCCCAACTCAGCCAGTCTCCTGACACTTGTGAAGCTATTTTGTCAGCGTGCACAAGTTTATCAGGAATCTTCCAACATTTGGTATTTTACCTTAAGCCTCAGTTGATGAAAACCAATGTTTACATGAAGATTTCACCTGTCTTTTGAAAAGGAGAATGTTTCTTCATCCCATGACTCTGAGAAACATTCGTAACACTAAAAATAAAAAAAAAAAATTAAAAAATAAGTTTATTTAGGGTAGAATTGCTGCTGCATTAAAAAAATGAAGCAGTGTGCACTTATCTAGGGACTAGAAGTTAGAAACTCCCTGCCTTAGAGGAGCAAAAAGCTGAGCTCCTACCACCTGCTTTGAGAAGCTGAAGAGCTGACACAGTAGTTCCCAAATCAAAAGCTGTTCTCTTCTCACAAAACAGCTTGAGGACCTGCTACCAGTTTTGGTGAGCACTGGTGAAAAAGAGATGATGATACCATATCTAACATTAGTATCCCACGAATTTCCCACATCAGCCTCCCTTATATGCAGTAGAGACCGTGGAATGGTTCCGCACAAGAGACCTTACCTGGAACACTCAGTGAGAATTTTGCACTCTTAGGTCTCATTCACAGTTGAAGCAGACAAAAGGCAGTCATTCTGCAGAATAACTTTAGGGCAGGATCTTATGAACGGCACTTTCCTTCCTTCCTTGTGTGAGAGAGCCTGAAAGGAAGTAGTGTTAAAAAAAAAAAAAAACAAACAACAAAAAACCCCCCCAAAACGGAGCCTTAATTAGTCTAATGTGACAATGTCCCTGGCTCCTTTTAAGTAGAGAAACTCTCAAGTTCGATGAATGCTAAGTAGTTTGGGATTTTTTAAAAGAAATCTGAATGTTAGCTAGCTAGAGTATAAAATATTCTAAATTGAAGCTAAAATTTAAATTATTTAAGTCAAAGTGTTTCGGGGTCATAACTATTCTGAACAGAGGTACTTACGTGTATGTACTTCTCCATTTCAAGACTTCAGCCCACCCTTTTTTGTGGAAAATTTTTCTTAATTCTTTCTATTTATTTCTCAGTGAACAGTGTTCCTAAAATGCTGGGTTAAAAACTGAAATATAACAATCAAAATACTGTTTGTCACTTCTGGCAGGCTGGAACTTTTGGCAGTAATGAACTATGTAATTTACTAACAGCACTAGAGTTATAATACATTTCAACATTCTTCCTCTGTGCGTATTGTCAATATTTTCAAAGACTTATCTCACATGTGCTTAAATCACTGAAAGCTAGAAAATATTTTCTCCTAAGAGAGTAGTTTTCCTGAGGGAAATGTTAAATGGAACTTATTTGTCATCAGAGACACTTAACAATCAGAAGTCCTGCTGCATCTTTTAACAGAAAAATTTCATGTTACAAATCATTAGTTAGAAACAAAGTGATTAAGATTTCCTTACTGTTTATTTATTGAACACTATTATCTTTATTTCCTTGTCCTCTAAATGTGACAAAGAAGTGACACCGCCTGTCTGTATAACGTTAGGGCTATTTAGATAAGCCAGGAGAGTTATTTTGTAAACTCCCGTAGCAAGACTGGTATATTTAGTCTCCTCTGTAGACACCAGCATAACCCTGATGTCCCAACAATCTACAGATGTAAAATATGAAGTCTTGGTTAAGTACAGCAGTGCCAATCCCACATTACACTGATACAGCTTGCTTATGTTGAAGATAATTATAGGTGTAATAGAACTAGATCAGACACTGTTTATACAACTAAATGTTAATAACTTTCACATCACAAATACTTTCATCTAATGCTACACTGCAGACCCCTTTATACTAACCCTGTACACCAGGCACACTTCATCTCACTACAGCTTAAATGCAGGCACCAAGAAGTAAACATTCAGTTTGATGGTGTATCAGTACTGTTGTACTAAGCAGTAAGTGAAAACTGTATTACTAAATAACATGGCAGAAATTTTTCTCAGAGACAAGATACAATAAATAGGACAGGAATTTGCCTGGGACATCTTATTAATAGTCTCATCTAATCATACTCAGATACGGTTTCGAAAAAGTTCCAAGGAATTAAACACCAATACTGTGCCTATATCATCTGTTCCTTGGAAATAAGTTTCACTGAAAAAGAGATCTGGTTATATTTTAATTTACAGAGTAAGAAGACTGGATTGTAAAATTACAAGACATGATTTTTCCATCCACCCCCCCCCCCTTTTTTTTTTTTAAATCCATGGCAGTTTTCTAATAGACCTGTTAAAAAGAAATTTAAAATATACTATTAGGGATTCTTCAGGACTTCCAAAGATAAAAGAAACAGGAGAATATGAGGACAGAGCTCACACACATATGTGCATTTTTGTCACCTGTGTACAGATTTGAGGAAGCAGAAGCTCGGAAAGGGTGACTGTGATCTGGAGACAGAATTCAGACAGGAATAAATAAGAAGGATACCACTGAACCATTCAAGTGCAGTGACAGGTTAAAGCAAGAAGGTACCTGACAACCAGGAGACAACTTGTGTTCAGGAGAAGTGTCCGTGCCCTGTATGAAATATATGAAAAACAGCAATATTAAGTGTTGTGTAAATAATTAAAAGATTTACTAAACATGTAGACAGTAACGCAGAATTTAAAAAATTAAAAAAATTCAAATGTACTCCACTGCCAACATGCTTACCCTGGAACATGAGATGCATCGTTAGTTCAAATTAAGTAAACTTTTAGGACCAGAACCTAGACTATATACTCCTTTCTAACCATAACTACTGAAGGGCTGGAAGAACAGCTTATTTTGTTTCTAAAACAACAGAGTTACAGGAAATTGATTCCCAGAAAAATTATACAACAGTAAAGCATGGTCTTGGGCAGGGGCTGGAACAAGGGACTTGGCTTTTATTTTTTTTTTTTTTTAAAGGTCTTAAGAATAATTTTAGTTTAAAGCTTAACACTTAACTTTTGCTGCTGAAAGATACATTTTTAATCCTCGCACAGACAGTGTTATTTTCACATATTGAGGCCGACATCATGGGTAGTCAAAGAATATGTTTAATAAAAAATAATTAAACTTCCATTTGCTCTATAGAACATCATAGAAAGTAATTCAATAAATTACAAATGACTTTTTAAGACGCTTGTTCAACTACAGAAAGCAAATTCAGACTACACAGAACACAACTGGCAAATATTGCAAATGTCCAAAAAAAACCTGGACTAGGACTTGGATCATGAAGCCTGAAACAAGGGATAGAAATACAAGGCAATAACAGCTAAGGTTCTTTTAGTAACTACCAACACACACTTTATCATCACCTTGGATATCCTTTTAATTTTAACTTCAGTATTAGTGTAATTCTACTGAGGTTTCCTTATAACCCTTAACTTTATACAACCGTATTTGCATATAGTTTAGCTGATAGTGGGACATTTTTTCCCCTTCTGGTTCAAACTGATTAAAAATAAACCCGATATATTATGTTCAAGTCTACACCAACCTTCATTACTTGGAACTGTAATTGCCTTATTACACAGAAAGAATCACTAGAATGGTAACCAAACTCACTTGACCATAATTAGGAAAATACTTTATTTCATAAATCTGATATAAATTAGGTTTTAGCCACAAGATTTAGGATTTGTTTTGTGGGGTAAGGGTGGGAAGTGATGGTATTGTTGACATACTCCATCAGCAAAACTAAGTTACTAACTGTTTGTAAAACTTTGGCTATTTCATAAATGCATCCTAGTTAAATAAAAGTGCTATATTACAAAGGGCAAAATATTAAATATGAAATACTTTTTTTTTTTTTTTCCCATGATGAAGAATTGCTACCCCCTTCTCTTGGCAGTTTTTAATTTTCACTATTGCTAAGACACTGCATGAAGGGCCAAAAATCAGAATACTATTTGGGAAAATACGTAACCAGCACAATCCAAATGGTACTTGTATAATTGTGTAATTACATGTAATACTGCTTCTAATCATGGGGCTAGTTATTTTGCACATAGAAACTTATATTTCATTGGTAAAGTTCTTGATAAAAAACAACACAGTTGTTTTACTGTACAAGCAAGCAACAGAACTATATCAAAATATACAGTTTTTGTTTTTTATTTTTAAATTTATCCCTTTGTAAAGCTTTTTCAATGACTTCTACTAGTACCTGTATCTATTTTCTCTTAACACTTGCCTATTCTTGGACCGCAAATGATGTAACCAAGGTCAACTGAAGTATCAGTCAGTTCAGAACTTCTGTAAATGTGAATCTGGGCCTCAACTGTGTCAGAGTAATAGCAGCTTAAGAAGAAGGAGGAATCATATCACACATCAAATATTAGACAGATTTTATATAGTAAAGGGTTCTAAGGATTTGGACTTGAACAGATGCCTTATGCCCTGTTACTGTGGTTTCTAGGAGTAATTTGTCTTCCTTACTATTCAAAGTGCTTTTTCTTTAGTGGGTAACTCAGCATAATATATGAAGTGATATCCCAATAATGATTTGGGGTAATATTTAATATTTAGTCAGATTTAAATCTGCAGAGAAGTTTAAACTCAAAAGGAGTTCAAAACTATCTATACTTTATTTGCCATTATTAACTGGTAACTCCAGGAGGTTTTATGACATAAAACACAAATAGAAATCTACACAAACAAAGCAAACAAACAATTTTTACATGAAGTATGCAGTGTTGAAAGGTCTTTTCAGTGGCACTTTATGACAGTTTGCCTCTTCTGAGTCTTGGAGAAGCTACTCCTCATTTTGGGACTTTTAATTCTGCAGAGGGAGCCCAAAACCTTGCAAGGTGTAAACTAAATAGATCTACATGGTGCCAAGTAGCATGAGATAAGACAGTTTTTGCTTTAGTTTACCCTTACTGCTGTCAAAGAGAACAGTTGTAATAAGGGCAAAAAAACCACCAACAGTCGTATCTCAAATAACTCAGATCTTAACATGATATACAGGATGTCTTTAGAAAACAAAACAAAACCTGAAAACAAGTAATAGAAACCAATGTAAACTTCCTAAACTAACTCAGCTGAGGTAACAGGTAGCCAGTTTAATTGGCTGATTGGGAAAAATTTATCTTCTTTTAAACACACTTGTACCTGAATTGGAAACAGCAGTGCATCACAACACTAGAGCATTTTCATGTAATTAAAGCAATGGATGGTGATGTAGATTCTACAGCTTTCATGACATTCATTAGCTGCCCAAATTATTGCTGAGTTTTGATCTGTAAATTATAAGTGTCAAGGAGGCTGTAAAACTATATTCAAATTAAATCAATAATATGCATAAAGTATTCTGTGTTCACTGCAAATATATTAAATATACAGCTCTTACTTGAGCATTATTTTCATAAAATTAACCCCCCAACAAAATTATAATGCCTTTTGTTGTAATTTTACACCATTGTGTATTTGATAGTACATACAAGTTCAGAAACTTATGAACTTCAAGAAATATTACATGCAAAACGTCTCTGAAAGCAGTTTGCACTTCTAAACAAATACTGAAATGTTCGGTCAGTAAATCATTGATGCACTCAACACTGGGTTATTTACAATGAAATAATTAAAGAATAAATTCAAAATCAGTTTATAATTTAAGTGCAGAGTCTGGGGTCAGTCTTCATCACTAGAATCTGAATCCTCAGATGAAGACGATGTACTATCAGATCCAGATGAAGCATCTGCTTTCTCTGAACCCTCATCTGTGCTGTTTTCATTGTGAGAGCTTGGCTCTGTTCCCCCTTTGTCTTCCTGATCTCTAACCCTAGAATTTTCCTCCTTTTCTTCTGTGGGCTTGGCTGAGCCTGTGTCATTGCTTTCACTGTTCTGTACATCAAAAATATTAGACTGAGACAAAGCTGGGATATGAAGATTAAGGCCTGGAGTGAGAAGCATCCCTGGGTAAAGTATGTTGGACAAAAGTAATGGGTTAAGAGAGAGAGGATTGGCAGCTGCAGCAGCAGAGGATGTCGAAGGAGAACTTGAAACAGAGTTTTCACCACCAGTATCCGTATTTTGGTCTTCTGTCCTTTCTTTCTTTTTATCTGCCTCCTTTGAATCGCTTCCCTTTTTCTCCTCTGAAACAGGTTCTGTAGACTTTGTCAGAAGTCCTCCCATGCCCAGCAAGTTTGGTAATCCAGCCATCCCTGACAGCAGCATGGGGAACATGGCAGCCACGTTCTTCGCTTCTCCTCCAGCAGTTAAGCCAGCTGGCATTCCCATTAATCCTGCCGTTACCTGCAGCGACTGCAGGTTCTGCAGGTTTTGTTGTAAGGCCTGAAGACTAGGCAGATCCACTCCCGGCAGCAATCCGTTCGCTAGCAGAGGGTTGACCGACACGCTTGCAGCGGTGGCCGCTGCTGCGGCTGCCGTTGCCTTAGCAATCTCACTTTTGGGGCGCCTTCCCCTCCGGCTTACTTCCTCCCGCACAACGGGTCCGGTGAGAATACGGTCAAACATACCTTCTGGAAGAAACCCCTGCAAGAGACACATCGGGTATTTTCAGTATTTTGAGATTCAGGATGGAAAAGTACGAGCAAACAGAAGCGCCAGGCATACAGTAACAGCGTCCAAGACTATTCTGGTACGTTAGCACAGCAGCTTGACCTCCGGACAACTCGCTGGAATTTGTGGTGACTTTGTGCTATCGCATCTCAAATGTCTAAAGGCCCATTTCCACAGTAAGGACTACACGGGTATCTTCTCAGACCTTCTGCTCACTCATCCCTAGGGGTCTGTCTGAAAATCGAGCCGAGCATAGCTAATTATAGGAGCAATCTCAATTTAAGATCTAAACCAGCACTGCTTTGTAATACTGCCACATTCCAATCATGACAGTTGAATTAAAAAAAAAAATTAGTTACTCAATTTGAAGTTAAATACAAATGTGCGATTGCACACAGACCAACAATCTTCAAGCCCTTTTTATTATTGCCAGTGTCTGTTTAATGTCCTCACAGTTCACCTCATCCTTAAACCTAAGAATAAACAGTAAAGACACAAGTTCAAGTAAAATAAAATTCAGAGCACTTCTTTCTGGGGCTTGCACAGTATTACTTCACCTCTGTAAGCACTCCTACCTAATGAGGAAGAGAGAATTGCAATGGACACTAATATTCGCTTTGAAATGCATTGTCTTGAAAATTCCTCTTAAAAATGGCAATCATTAGATCCAACTATTACTCACCTCCACACTACAATGCTCTTTTCTTCCCCAGCAAATATCTTTAAATTAAACTAGTCTAAGACAACTAGAGGAATTCAGAACTCATGCTCTGTTGTTCTGTCCTGTGGATAACCACTAAATTCTGAAAGTAATTCTGCTATTCTTTATACCTTTACTCATTGCAGTCCAACCCTGTTCCTAGTTACCTATTTTTCTACCAGAATGTCCCACAAGGGTACTGGAGAGACTGGCATTTAGAACTTCACAGAGAGATTACAAGTTTTGTTGACAATTAACTACCAAAAAAACCAAACGACTTCGTCATTTCTTTGCCGGAGGCTGAAGATGTAGCGTAAACAAAATACACTTCTGACAATTTATAGTAGGTGAGAAAATAGACTTCACAAGAATACTGACAAAACCATACTCACTTCTGTTACACACATGGAATGAAAGAGTAACTGGGTTACTCAGAAACCGTTCCTTATTACACAACACAACTTTCTGAAGTTCAAAATGTGTCCTTATCTTCAAGGCAAACAGGGAATGAACTCGGGACCCCACTTGAACCAATGACACTTAAGAGGAAAGAGATACCAGCTATATAGTAGTTCCTGTAATGAAAATGTGTACCTGGTGTTTTGTTGGAACCGTGGACAAAGTCTATCAAAACACTTTCTTCTTTTAAATTTAATGAAGTACAAACCTCAAACACACTGAATGCATCTTGCTGCTAAATAGGAAGCTGGCTCAGAACTCCCGGGGAACTCTTATCACTAACTTTGTTGGTAATCTATACAGAAGCAACACATGAGCAACACTGAAGTCGTGCAGACCTACTCCAAAAGATACATTAACGTATTAATCTTGTTCCCTCCACTGGAATCTCAGTGCTAGTTTTTAGCTAAAAACAAAACCTCTAAGAAATAAAAAATATAAATCCTAAGTAGTAGAAAATAGCTATACTAATACTTGGATTAAAATTTTGATTGAGGATAGTATTTCTTGAAGGTGCACACTGAAAGTAATTTAATTAAAAAGTAAAAAAATGTTTAAAATCATATTTATCTTCTTAACTGTAACTTTAAGACTAAGAAAGTATTCTGTGGGCTAAAACCTTTCCAAAAAACTTCAAGGCTACATTTATAAGATAAAGAAGTCACAGCACCATCACACCTTCAACCAAATCTCTAACTGGGGATTGCCAGCCAGTGTCCCTCCCTTCCTCCCACTCACAGCTGTGCCAGCAAACCAAGTTACAGAACTGAGCTGGCAGAAAAAAAGCTAGATTGAACCACATTCCTAGTATAATACCAGAAATGAAAAGCATGCCTTTTGGCATGCTTTTTTTTCCTCCTGTTTGCCTTGTTTGTTTTTATGATACATTTGATGTCATAATTATCTTATTCTGCAAATACTCACAGACTGTTTTACAACTTCTCCCCATTCCGGAGCTACTCCATACTCTGGATTTTCTTTCAAGAACCTGCACAAATCCTTCAGAGGGGGAGCAAACGCACCTCCAACCTGAGAAGCAGAAGATAGGAGTCAGGAAATACTTCTCATTTGGTAAGAAAAAGGCAACATTCATACCTGACACTGTTTCATTTTTGCCTTTTATATAAAACAATACAAATAAAATCTCACTTTAAATTATCAATGAGTATGATAGAGCTTTTGACTGATTCCTCGTGGCATATGTGAGATACTCTTGATTTGTTCTAAATCTACTAAACTCAAACTCATCTATTAAACTCAAATTTTGCAACTTCATTATTTGACTTTCCTACTAATGTGTAATATCAGAGTTTATTTAGACATGCAATGAATGGAAGAGCAACCACATGAATAGAGAACAATAGCAGTCCACGCATTACCAAGAAGGTTGTAACTACAATCCTGTTCAACTCTTCCTTTATCCACTAAATTATTCTATCGTCTCAGTCAAATTCTAAAAATACTTCTATTAAGAGGCTCTGCCTCTCTTGTGAAATTTATTTCTTGTATTTTTTTCATGCAAAAAAGGACAAGATTGCTAGACAGCATGTCCTAATAAAACCATATAAGCAGGAAAGTAAGCTTTCAAATTAATCAGAAGTATTACTCAGATCTAGAAACAAAGACGAAATCGTATAAAGAAGAAAGAAAAAAGAATTCCAGTTTCTGCTCAACCTTCTCTATAAACTGCAACTTAAACTGACATTTTCTAGGCTACTTTTGATCCCCTCACTCCCTGCTACTAAATGGATAACTGAACTGAAAATGAAAATGAGACAAGACGAGTTTGGTGATGCAGAGGAGTCAGGGCCAGGTTATAAATAGGAAAACTGAAGTTAATGCAAGTCTCAACTATGGTGTGGAAATTTATTACAGAAAAAAAGCCATCATGAAAACACAGGCTTTTACAGCAAGCACAGATCAAATCTCTCACTCCTTGATCATAGAGATTCCTCAGGGCACAGCTTCCTACAGAGCAGCCACGGGTCTGTTTTTCAAGAGACCAGCAACCATACAGGTTCCTCTTTAGAGCTGCTGTCTCAATGCACTGAAGAGATGAAAGACTCTCAGATTCTGCCTCACTCTTCTCTACAGATGCACAAAGCTTCTGACCTTAATGTAGCAGCATAAAAAAAAATTTCCTGCTTTCCTTGCAACTGCTCTCTAACAAAAAGAAAAGCTAGCAGTATCACAAGAGAAAATGCTCCATACATTGACATAATGCCTCAAAGATTCCCACTGGACTGCTGCTCTGGTACTACGCTGACATTCAAAGACACCATCCCACACACCTGTCCTAAATTGTTCGATAAACAACAGTAATGTTCTGCATGCTTTTCTTGAATATTGCCTTTAGCCTTCCCCAAAGCCTATTCAAATGCATTATGCATTTCCCAAACTTTGACCATCTGTCCAAAAACTTGAATTCAACACCTGGTCTCCCACCTTCCAGTGTTGGGATTTTATAGAAGAATTCCTTCTACTTTTGTCACCCTGTTACACTGCTGTTTAACCTAGCAATGTGATTTACAGCAGATGTATACTGGTGAACCATAAAGGTCAGATGCCAGAGATAAATGAAAAAAGAAAAAAAAGCGAAATAATCCAGTACACAGGATTTAAGCAAATCCAATGCACTAGTTTCTACGCAGGACGCACTACCAATATAATTTTAGTCATGTCAGAAGTAATAATAAGATGTACACAAAATTTAGAACTTCTGAGAATATTGTTATTTTGATCAGAACAACATGTATTTCAGTGGCCATGCCTCTGTATTAGTCAACAGCACAAATATTGAAATATATTGAGTGTTCAATTCTATCTAAACATAAACCACAGGGAAAGTTTCTATCCATGTTTTACATATTTTCATATTTGCAAAACGGTTACTAGAAGATTGTCATTGACGTTCTTGCTCTGTGCCAAAACCGTAAACCAAAAACCTTTCATTCACACACAGTATTTTAGCAAGTGTAGTGTACAGAGTTCTTCATTTCAGGTAACTTTTCATTTGGGTAACATCAGAATGGAAACAGTACTATGAATACCTTTCTTGCATTTCTTCTATTTATGAGCTGAACACGTTCTTCACCAGTCAGACTATTAACGTCCAGTTTATTAGGGTTTCGACAACGGTGCCTTTTTTGTTTGGGCCTCCCATCATGCAACTGCATCCTCTGTTATAAAGTAATTAAAAAGGCATTTATCTTTCTGATATAACCGTTTTAAAAATGGTAAGATATCTGTGGGTTCTCTTGAGTCAGGCATTCATTTGAAGTCATCTTCAATTTCACAAGTATTTTGGTAACAATCCTAATTTACTAATCACAATCATACAATAAGCAGACCAATAAACAGCACTAAATCCTCTTTCTGATGCCTCTACCCATTGCTTTGTTTTAGTAGTTTTTCAGTTTTCAACAGTGCTTTAACTGTCAGGAATGTTGCTACTGTTTTGTATTATAACATCTTTATGGAGAAATAAGGTTGCTATTCCAGATGTCATACATACAATTTTCTTACATTACATTCAACATTAACAACTCTCCAATTCAGAGGTAACATAATGAGAACATCATACCCACACAAACATCACTACCATAGCTCTGTAATGTAGGTATGAGACACATCTCTCAGTAAAGTCTTTAATCCTCTCACACATCACTAAATACTGTTACATATTTTCATCTCACATCAACAGTATCTTGTAGTAAGACTTTTCTTATGTTAGATATTTTTTTTCATCTTAGGTGAAATCAGACAAAGATCAAATGTCTTTGCTTAGTATTGCTTTTCTTATCAATTACATTTGTAAGGAATACTCACAGGAATACAAGCTCCTGAATCTTCAACGTATCCAGGATGTTCTTTAAGCCACCTTTCTAAATCTTTTCTTTTGGGGGCATCATCACCTGCAAGCCTTGTTCCATCTTTTAGGTTAATAACAGGAACTGGACTCTCTGCATCAAGCATGCCTTGGGACTGCGTGTAAGTGAGTGCTGGGTTTATTCCTGCAGCAGCTTGACAGGAGTTAATACCTGGATTAACCTGGAGAAATGCAAAACATTTGACTAAGTTCTCCACAGAAAACAAACCATCACAATTATTTCATGTATGATACAATGAAGGCCGCAGTCCTGCAGATCCTTTTGCACACACTCAAGGACTCAGTAAGACTACTCATGCCATACATAACTCCCTTTAAGTCACTGTACCATCAGATCCTGTAACAGGTGTTACAGTAAAGGATGTCAGAAAGCGTTGCTAGGTCAAATATCAAGTTTTTAATAATATGTTGTTAATTACAGTTCATCAAAACTAGAATTAAATTTATTTTTAATAATAGTTATCAATATTGTATATATCTAATATTTAGTAAAATTATACCAGCTCTCATTTGTGTAGTCATAAACTGTCAGTGAACTTTTTCAGAAAAAAACCCAAACCCAACAGTTTCGAGTAATGAAGTGGTTGTTGTATCTTGACAGACACAATCGGTCAGTTAGGGAACTAACAGTAATTTTGACCTTTTTTTGGATAAAAAAAATCAAGTTTACTTACATGATTAGGCTGTTTATTTCTATTTATGAAGAGGACATCAACTCCCTCCACATTCTTCCTTCTTCCTCTTCTCTTTTTGACTACAGGCTGACTGTCAACTATGACTCCATTGGCACTGGCTGTTAAGTGACTGGAAGTACCTAATTAATGACGCAATAAAATTAGTGTCAGATGCTTAAACTGTTTATAACAAGAAACATGTCTGAATAAAAAAAGGAAATACAATTACCTGAAATAGTGCAAGTGCATATAATTCCTACATGTAATATCTAACAGAAATTGCCTATTGTTTTATGACTGTTTAAAACACTATTAGTATCAGGGTCTGAAAAGACACTCTACAATGGAAGTTTCCTACGACTGCCCCTTACCCCTCCAAATAAACCTGTACAGGGAGGACAGCTGTTGAGAACTGCTGACATCTCACACACACGCACACAGAGGCAGGCATCCCTAAGGAAGTGTTTATAACAAGGTCTTAACGGTATGTTGGAAAGGAACAAGAAAGTACAAAATGCGAGTGAAGGCTAGGGTTTTTTTTAAAGGCAATGTTCTCATCCACGTATGTAGTATGCAATCTCAATGAATTGCTGTCATTTCATCAGAAGCTGGTGAAATCGAGCACCTAATTCTAATAATTTCAAATATTTTAATCCAAATTTTAACTGCTTACTTTAGGCTTGTTTTTATTTGTCAGTGTACACCTACTGTTATTTCTTTTAATGAGAATAACTTTAATTTTTGGCTATAAGTCAAAAATTGGTTCTAGATTATTGTCCTCCATTGTTTCTTTACATGAGGCACAGGAAAGAATATGAAAAGTGCAAACTGACACAGACAGAAATCTAGAACTCTTCATCTTTACTTAGAAACTGGCCACAAAAAGTTCCGAGTTAAACTGATTACTGTCGGTGAACACTGATGGACACTGCAATTATTAAAATCTTCTTGTGGGGGTGTTTCTAATACGTAATGGCATCTTCCTAATAAATGAATATTACAGTAACTGATGCTGTGAGAGAGTATTGATGTGGTCCAACCTTATGCCTCAACTTCGGCGCCTGGTTTCCCTAACACACTGGAGAGAATTCCTCCAAGACTGCAGTTTAGAACAAGTAACGTTGCAAACATCTCTCTCCACTGCCTATACATGGAGACCAACGGAAGAACCCAGAAGGCAAGTTTTAATACTAATCCTTACGCCCTCTGACATTGTATGTACCTGATTTGGAAAGTGATTTGGGGAAGTTGACAAGGCTGGTTTCTGAAGCATTCTGGAGTTCACGTAGCCGAGCCAGGTATTGCTGCTGTCCCAGTGCACCTTCCTCACTTTCAAATGGCCTTTTCTGAGACAGTCCCTGCTTCTGAAAAGTCAATTTCAAACCACCTTCCTGTTAAATAAATGCCAGGGTTAGAAGAGTCTCTTCTGAAGCAGAAATGACTACTTCATAATCAGGATTCTCACATAGTAACTCCAGAAGAATTGAGGAAGAATGAAAACATTGTGTTAGACCTTAAAACACATCTTGCTTCTTGTCCATGTAAAGAACAAATCTCAACAGAGATTTCAAGGAAATGCTTATATGAATATAAATTTTGAATTATCTACTATCTTAACTGAAAAAATCCAGACACTGAACAGCTGTCTACCTCCCTAATCCAGCCCTAAAGAAATGTGAAACCCAATTACACGAGGAATTTTTCATACGTTTTTGTGTGCTACAAACATGTCTCAAACTACAGACAAGAAAAATGTTTGAAGCTTCTAGCCTGCATTTAAACTGGGAAATTTACCTATAACCTCTAAAAGGCCATGAAATAATAAAGTGCTTGCTGGATAGGACATGCTGAAATGTTTAAAACGCCAAACAACAGAAATACCTTTTCTTACTAACCAGATTTCTTAGAAACAGCATAAAACAGGCTCTCTGAAGAAGCACCAGAATGGCAAAATTTCATTTCAGAGAGAGAAATAACCATGATTCCTTCCAGTGGCTTATGCAAATTAGAAAAGAAAAAACTAACCCACCCACCACTCCCCGCACCGCGCCCCCCCCCCCAAAAAAACCCCAAACCCCAAACCCAAACACTCAATGCCCAGAAGCAGCAGAC
>JAVJGH010000085.1:26206265-26219547 GCA_035590175.1 Aviceda leuphotes
ACAAGTGTGTGAAGGAAGTGAGAGTGAGAGCAGGCAGCCACTTGCAGGTAAAGCATGCCTCACACCGCAATCGCAATCAGGTCCTAGGGCAATAAAAATAAACATACGTCATTGATTTTCACTGTAAACTCCTTTTCTCGTACATGCTTCTTCACCTTTGACATCTGTGGTGATGGATCATATTCTTCTTTAACACCTGCAAGAGGGGGTGTTGGTGCACTGGGCTCACTGTAATCTGCAGCTGCACCAGGGCTATCCAGGAGCTTGGTTGTGTAGAAAGACGCCACCGTATTGCTGTCATAGCTCCTTCTCGCTGAAGGCCATTTACCTTTCAACACTGTTTGACAAATACTGTCCAGTCGGTTAATCATAACTCGATCCTAAAAAAAAGAGAAAATATTTCTGTAAGAGTAATGCTTACCAACACTGTACACATTACATTTATGTACTACCTTCTAGTTCTAAAAGGAAGAGAAATGACAACGTTTTTAATCACTCGACTTGGACTTACAAGATTTCTAAGTTCCTGGATTTGTACCGATTCCCTGTAAAACTACATGAAAGCCATCTCTGTACTTAATTGCAGCACCATAACGTACCCGTCAAACAGCATTTATAAAAGGAAATATACAGACTTTTATTCACGTCTCCTTTTAGCTTTTGAAACCACATTATTACTCATCCGCATGCTTTAGACACCACACACAAAGCCGACTTCACACACTTGCATAATACAGAAATCTCAAGTCCCAATACAATCAGCTAAGTACATGTAGATTCCAGAAACTACCAGGTTTTCTGATAATTTCACAGAGCAGTTATTTGTCAAATAAAAAATGTGAACGCTAAAATTAACTGTTCCAGAAGCAAACATTTTTTTGCCAAGTTCAAGACCCTGCCCTATATTTAAAAAAAGTCTGATTTTGTACACTCCGAACGTCCTTTTTTCACAATATGCCAAGCACCTGTGATACGGAAGTTATACTCACCTTCTCAAAATGAACATTAAAAAATTCTGAAAAGTAGTATTTATATTTAAAAACATCTTCCAGGAGCAAACATCATAACAACTAAAAACTCCTGAAATTCAGATCCTACATCTATTTTCCCCATTTCATCTCCTGCATTGCTTTCCTTTTCAGAATTTCCTCAACTGCTTGACGTTGAAACTTTTCCTTCATTACAACCTTGTGATCTGGCTCTGAATTTTCAAGCTGATTTGCAATTTTGAAATTTTTTTTTTATTGAAGTGCCAGTGTACTTTTTTTTTTTTAATCTATATAGCATATGCCTAGCAACACACCAAACATGCTAAAACATGGTAAAATTTCTTTACAACAATTGAAAAATATAAGCATCAAAAAAAGTCACAAAAGTTAGCATTACATGGGGTTTCCTAGACTTAAAGTCACGCACTAAAATCTCCAAGTGTAACACTGACTATAAAAGCAAGTAGATTTTTCAGACCCAGAAAATATCCAAATCAGTCTCATTTTCCTTATACATCAGGACAGAAATCTATTCAAAAATATGTCACAGTCAAAGTTTATGTAGTGAGCTGGCATTCTAGCAATTCACGATTTTTGCTTCATCTTCTTAGTTAAGCTAATAATTGAAAGCATAAGAAAACGCTCTGTGGTCTTCCCAGCTATGTCAGCCATAGAAATTCAGATATGAGCTTAAAAATATTCAGTTTTTATTTCAAACAAGATGAATTTCCAGCCACTTAGTGTTAATACCGTTTCAAAATATAGTTTAGAATATCACTAATTCAGGTATGGAATCGTATAGTTAAATTTTAACATAAAAGTTGTATTACCTCAGTGCTTCAGCCAGCCTATACTTCAACACGACTTAGGATTTTGCAATGTAGCTGAAGGAGCCCTAATACTATTAAGAAATTTGTTGCAATACTTAGCCTGACCAATTTCTAGCTCTGCATCGTTTTTTACATTCTTTTGGTCTACTCTAAACAATTCCTCTCATGGGCTTAAGATAATCCAAATACCTGATAAATAATCTCATCTTGATCTTAAATATGCTTCCTTTAAAGTTGTTTCCTATGTGAACATTCTCTCTTTTACAGATGCAGCTATACAACCGATGTACAAAATGCTTTGTCACAATTTTACTATAATTTACCATGAACAAAATTCTGTTTTTTTTCCAAGATCTCCCCACAACTCAGTGGTATGGTTTTAACATATTTAATTGAATACTACTGTCACAGCCCACATCGGCCTACAACTCCGGTTTTCAAAGTGGTATTAAAAACTTGCCTTTGGCCAGTAGGATGCAGCCAACATGTATCCACCTTGTAGGAGATAACTGGAATTTGGTGTCCCGTTGTTCATCTGGAAACTGTCTTGCGTCTCATCTTGTGTTGTACTCAGAGAGGCTACACTCTCTTCATCATATGCTTTTATATGTGCGGTTCCTTCTGCTAAAGAAAACCACTAATATAATTGGATATCATAAAGAAGTTGAACACTCATTCTAAGAGGCTCAGGTGTACAACACACACGGAACAATGTTCGGAGAAAGTCCAAACATAAAGTTCAAGTGAAGAATTAATCCGTTAGGTTTTTCAGGATGACTGCTGATTCTTTTCTAGGCATGTAAATTCCACACATATTCCTGTTAATATTTCAAGAGCTTAACATGTCGAACATTTAGCTATTTGAAAACAGACATACTTCAGAGTATTCTGACAGACAGTCCTTACTTATTTTAACATATTTCCTTTGTAAGCCAACATGCACTAAAATACAGAATTAAACTGAAATGAAAAGTGTCTATCACCATAACATGGCAAATCTACTGGGATGCTACTTAAAAAACCCACCCCTTTTCATTTACTGGATGGAATGCTGGATGTTCCATGAACGTGTTCTTCCTTGAACACGTATGTCTGCATCACTTGATTTTTAAAATTTTAAATCACAGAGTATTTTTCCTAGTATCTTACCACTGTGTCATCTGACTTTCTTATACTTCTCTCATTACTATTTTACTTTTGCCTCCATCCAGACAACAACGTAAGTTTCACTACAACATGGGGAAACAGTCTGAAACAAACAAACAAACCAAAACAAACAAACCAAAAAAAAAAAAAAAAAAAAACAAACAAACAAACAAAAAAAAAAAAACCAAAAAAAAAAAAAAAAAAAAAAAAGAAAGAAACAATAAAAAAAAAGGTGCTGCCTGAAAAGGTAACAGCAGCACAACGAGTAAGAGCATTGAGGGACAATTCTACAGAACCCAAATAACTTCACAGTATCAAAATAAGGAATATATTAAATAATGATTGGTTGATTTATTTTAAAAATTACATCACTTTACTGATCAGAGGTTTTTGCTTCTACTTTGAAGCTTTTAGAAGTGTGTCTGTTATTTGGTCCCATGCTCTATAATTGCCTCAGTCTTCTCTAAGCAGGTACCCGCTTTTAATTGTTTGAAAATTTTCAGCGCAAGTACACTGCTTGGCCACCTCCGGTTTCCAAGAAAAAGCAGCTTATATTGCTCTATAGCTTACACAGAAAGAAGCTTGCAAATTTCATGAAAGCACAATGAGGAAGCCACAAAGACAGGTGAGCAAGGGTGGAAAAAACCAACAGGGAAACCAAAAGAACCTATATATTTAGGAAGAAAAAGAAAAAACAAAAAAGAAAAAGAAGGAGTAGGGAATACACATACGCAGTATATCTCCAGAAAACATTAGCCTTTCCACTCTTCTCCCACACATGAACCACAGGCACAGTAAGCTTGCTTAGGGAATCAGTCAACAGATCCTAGAGTACCTCATCCCAGGCACTGATATGAAGCAAAGAAAACGCTGTATCCCGAAATTCTTCCAACTCACTTGACGAATCAAGCAAATACGTTTATTTAAGTTTACTTTTGTGGAATTTAATATCCTCTTTTAGACATTTTTCCATTAAGAATAAACTTGTTCCATTTAAGAGTTATACTGGAGAAATAAGACTACACACATACCACGTTTTTGTGCTTCCTCTTCATCACTATCACTCTCTTCAGACGATGATGACGACGATGACGATGATGACGAGGAGGATGAGGATGAGGATGAAGATGCTGAAGAACAAGATGAAGATGATGAGGAGCTAGAGCCTGATCGAGAGTGTGAACAAGATGAGGAAGATGAAGAGGATGAAGATGATGACCTGGAAGAACAGGATGATCTATCTGAGTCAGAGTCTGAGTCAGAGCTAGAGTCAGATCCCCTTTTGCTGACTCTCTGTTTTTTGGAAGCTGGGTTTGGAGTTAGAGGCTCTGTCCTTGCTGCCACCATGCGCCTGTCTGTTTCAGTCTTCATGCTAGGTTTGTGGTCTGTATTTTGTACTGGTGTGCCATTTTTTGGACTCAAAGGTTCAGATTTCATTATTGTCTGTGTCTCCTCTGTAGACATAGATTCCTCTTCAGAAGATTGAGGATCCTCTTTCAGATTTTCGTTTTTAGCTTTTGTGTCCTCGAAAGCATTCACTTTAGCATCTGCCAGTCTTGACTGAGGCGTAAGAGGAGAAGCAGATAATGCCATCTGGTACTGATGCAAGAGCGGAGTAGAAGTCCTTGAGAGCGCCACTTTATTTTGATTATAGTTCCTCTGGGCAGACATAAATGAGAGTTCAGGATCACGAAGAATATGATAATCTGTCCTGCTAACTCCATGTTTAGCAGCTCCAATAAGTAAATCCCTGTCATGAGTCCCACACTCCCACCAGACAGGTAAGTCTGGGTTTGGCTGGCAGAGTTTTAGTCGTTCAAACAGCTGCGGGTGTCTAAGAGCCTGTTCTCGCACTTTCCTTAGGAGTTCAATGCGATACAAAGTCCGAGAAGCACGCTCCTCTGTAATTGGTTGGATAAAAATGTTTGGGTCTACAAGTTCTGTATTAAAACAAAAGAAAGATGAGAATCTGGCAAAAAAAAAACCCACTGCAAATCAATACTAGAAGGAGATGGCTTTAATCAGTTAATATGTTTCCCCATTATAAGCTTTCAATTTTACACTTCACATGTTTCATTATTTCCTTCTGTCCCACTTTTGTTTTGGAACACATGAAAGAAAAACCTCTTCAAGATAAGCACTGGCAACAGAAATTGAAGATAAAAC
This sequence comes from Aviceda leuphotes, assembly GCA_035590175.1. NCBI lineage: Eukaryota > Metazoa > Chordata > Aves > Accipitriformes > Accipitridae > Aviceda > Aviceda leuphotes. Next base: position 26,211,397 of record JAVJGH010000085.1, read on the forward strand.
AAAGTAAAAATATATACACCCACCTTCTTTTGAGGGGAGACGACAGACTCTCCGGCACATTGACATAAACGCATACAAGTACTTCTCTAAGCTCTCATCTGTTTTCTTATGTAGTCTAGCCATTGCTCTAAATTTGGTCCAATCAAATCGTCCCCTTTCAGGATCAAACACCACTCCAAATGTGGACACAACTCTGTAGAAGTCAGCTTCTTCTCTTCTCGTCCATCTTGATCACCATGAAAAAAAATTGGAAATTCTGTCGTTTTCCACTATTTCATGCAGCTACCAATTATTATTGCTTCAATATTTTTTAAATAAGGATGCACTAAAAATGTGTATTTGCATGCTGCACATACCTTTGCTGTCTTTCGATCTTAGCAGCCATCTTTGGATTTAGAGCAGCTTCTTCATAAGGAGGCTGCATCATACTAGTTTGTATTGGGAATGTCGGCTGGATCTGCTGGGCCTGCCTGTTTTTACTTGTTCGTTGATAAGCTGTTATTAGGCGTCGAAGACGTGTTGTTAAGGCAGACTGAGTGGGCCAATAGATTTTGTCTCCTTCCATCATTTGTCCATCTATATTAAAACAAAGTCATAGGAAAAATAAAGAAGTTAATCACTACTGGTGCCTATGGTTCTACACTAGGCAATCTACATGCATTTTATCTAAGAATTAGGGAGAACTAAACAATTCAAAAGCGATTGAATTGGCTCAGATTTGAAGTTTTATGTATTTACCTCCATCTGCTATTACTAGATCACCTGGGGATGAAACATCATCCTGTAGAAAAACAGAAGTGAAGCAAAATTTAAAATGTAGCCCTCTCCAGAGATTTAGGTTAAACTTACATCTTGCAGACAATTTATGAATATGATAAAGAATACACGTAACATATATTTTGGACAAATGGCTAACAAGGCATACAACAGAATTATACAATTCCCTCCCATTCCCTCCCCCGCCCACACAACTGCAGAAACGCATAGCATAAGTTCTATCGATTTAGAGAAATATAGAAAAATGTAATAATATGCTCAACAAAAACATAGAAGTATTACATTATAGGTGTGTTAAAAGGAGCTATTAACAGGTGCCTACTATACCTCTATGTCATCTTTAAACATTGCTGGTGCTGGTTTATATTCTGGATCTTCTACATCCCTGTTAAAATTTCAACACAAAAGAACCCATCTTAGTAACATTTCAGAAGCCCTTACACTCTTTTCAATTAAGCAAAATTCATTTAAATTTAGTTAGATATACTGTATTTAGCTTTCTATTTGAAATGAGGAAAATATTTCATGGCAGCTTTGGTTTGAATCCTGCCCCCTGCAATTCACTATCTCATTCAAAAATGTTCTTTATGACCACAGCTGCTAACCTCACCAATGAAACAATGAATAAAAGCAATTCTCCCTGTCAGCAGTTATCAGTGATACTCAAACTGATCTACTGGGGTCACTGGTTAGCTACACAAGACTAATACAGCAAGCTGACTGACCTGAAAATCAAGTTAAATAGGTCTGTAGTACTGCGCCTCTGAAGGCTTTCGCACTTCAGTGTCCAAGTAGTATTTCTGAAACTGCAACACAAGGTAGAGTCCTTGCTAACAAGTTGCTGCATTTTTCCTTTAACTGTGAAATCCCAAACTTCAGTGGTTCTGTTACCCTGTTCCTAACTCTTTACCGCTCTGTGGGAGTAAAATCAAAGCAGTATTCTTCACAATGATGACATCTAACTAGTATAAAACCAGTTAAGAAGAGAATGAAGTACAGCACAAAAATTCAGTCTTGTTTACTTTAAGGCCCCAAAACACTCATGCCCACTTTTAAGTGCTCATACCCATCAATATAATCATTTGCTCTCTGTTCGGCAGCAACTGCTTTTTCATCTGGCTTGCCAACCCTTTCTAAGAAGCACAACGCTGGGTCTGCTCTGATAGTGTTGTATTTTTCATAACCTATAAAGAACAAAAAAAGTGGCACAAATTTGACTTTCAGAGTAAGCTATAAAAACATTTAGTGTGGGGTGTTTATATTGAGGCTCAGGGAAGTACACATGTAGTCAACCATATTACTCACCATGTTTAAAAACTCCAATTAGAAGGGATTTATCTGCTTCTGCGTCCCACCACTCGGCAGGAACTTCAGAGTGATCTGGCTCAGGGACCCAAACATCAATTTCACTAAGGAGAAACACCAACAGCACACCAACATTAATAATATTCAGAGGAAGAAATAAGTTTTTCTTTGCTTTTTGTAGATTTCTACTTAATGTGGCATTTTTAAACTCATCTCTTCAAGCATACATATACAACATTCCATGTTCAGCAAACTAATACAAAGACTGCTTTGCAGGTTGTAAAGAGTCCTAGGACTGAAATGTTTAATTTTTTAATGCACTTCGTTATTTAATAGCAAGTAACCGTTAAAAAGTGGATGGTTACACTACTAAGTTACACACGCCACACAATACAATTCTAATTGATCATTACAAATATTTCTGATAACCTAAAGAAACTGAGGCATACAATTTTTCATCACTGCATTTAATAAGAACCTAAAACCAGCAATACAAAACACCCAGACAGCTCGGTATTTTGTATTTGACAGAGACCAGCAAGAGGGAAAGAATATGAAAGCAGAACCAGCATAGAATATTCTTCCTCTCTCAGGAAACTCCACCAACTCCCAGCAGTTTGTGCTTGCAAAACTTAGCAAACCAAGGATTATTTGCTGTTGTGTTCAACAGCATGAGATGGACTGTTCTTCCACAAATGTTTGTAACAGCTTTCTGAATCAAATTAAAACAAGCTCTTGTATTGGTGAGTTCAAGAATTTTCAAATGGCAATACTTCCATTAAAAAAATAAATTAATTAGTTAATGGAATGTGCAGCACATAACCAAAAGCATGCATAAAGAGGCAGGAAAAACCCACCAATTAGAATGTAAAGGATATAATTCTATCTTTCACTCACTTTTTCAGAAAATAGTTTTACTGTATATAGACAGACTCATAAATAGGAATCAGGACTTCTTCATGACAAGTCAATACAAAGTGTTTAGTAAACAAAAACATTTTTCTCACAGCCTAAGGATACAAATATTTGGTTTTAACTTTTCTTATTTACACCTAGGATGATTTCTGAATTTTCATTTGATAGTTTACATTTAAAATAAACAAGAAAAAAAATATCTCTATAGTTCACCTGGCATCAATTCCATCAAACACTTTTTGGAACTCATTACCAATGACTTCTTGTTTTAAGTAATAAAGCATTCTTACTCGAAGCAAAACCCTAAACAAAGAAAAAAAGAAATACAAATATTAGCACTCTAAAAGCTTTCTATAGTTGTGGGTGGTTTTATTTTGCCTTTTATAATATCACAAAGCTTTCAAGTCTTTTTCCTAAAATACACTTCCTTCAGTTCTAAGAGGAGATAACCTCCAATTCAGGTCATCTAACACTTTTTATTGCAATCACTTTTACAAATAGTTTCATTACAAAAACTCTTTCAAACCCTAGACAAAGACTAGGGCTAGCAGAACACTCCTCACTTGCTTCATAATATACTGCTAAGAAGAAACTGCTATCTTCCTTTTCCTACTTAGAAGATTCCTTTAGAAAGAATCGAGCAGGCTGACAACAAACATCTTCCACATCACCCTTTCATTCCTTCTCACTTAGAATTTGGTGCATGACCCCAACGGCTTCTCCTCACTTTATCTCCAGTCTTGACTACAGCTGCGTGTAGTTTTCAAGCAGAATATGACAAGTTTGCTACAGAAAAATGCTTTATCTAAAACAAGCTCATTCGTAACTATGAATAGAGCTTTCAACAAGCCAGTAGCTCAGACTCTCAGAAACCTAAAAAACGTGCCAGGTAAACAGCATGTAAGATTGAGGGGCAACTTCAGTGCTTTCAGTTTCTTTGCTAAGCACTCCCAAACTCTTTAGTCCTTTGGCTGCTGTAAGGCTCCCCCAAAATGCTAGATGTTCCTCCCTTTCTCTGTACAGACACAAACATACAGTTTCTTTAAAAACTGTAACTATTATTTTGAACGTGAACTACTTGGTTCACCTTCGAATACACTACAACCTATTTATTCTAATCAAGCTAACACCATTAGACCTTGTTTCTTCGTAGTGCCACAAGTATTTTAAAGTCTTCTAAGAAATGAGGAATTAGAAGAAAAAAGCATCCTTACATAAACATTCACACTTCAGCTACTGCTTACTTGTTGCAATGGTGTTTTATGTGCTTTTTGTATCCTTCATCCTGCAACAGATGTTCTGGATTGTATTTTCGAAGCCATTCTGCTTTGTGTATATCAAAAGTGCTAGCCTGGGTCTTCACTTTTTTTCCTTTTCTTCCTCTAGGCACAGGGGCTGATAAGCCTATATAATTTAAATGTAATACAGTAACAGCAACATGTAGGTATAGATCCCCATGACACTTACAGTTCCTGCATCCTATACCAGTATTGTGACCCGCAGTGCAGAAAAAATACTAGCATCACAGACTTAGGATATGAGTTTTTTTCCTCTTTTGTCTCTTAGAGCATCTCTGGAGTACATTTCACCAGCTAAGCACAAAGCAGGAGATGGGGAAAGAAAGGAGTGTGTTGTCACCTACTATGAAACAGAATAGGTTCTTACGAACTGAAATGAAAAGAAAGCTTACACAGAGTATACCAATCCATTTGGGTAAGCCATCAAATACAAAGCAAAGCAGAAATGACACTTCTTTTCCCATCAACTGAATTGCGTATCTAGAATAAATTCCATTTATTTCAAGTAGGACATTCAGAAAGAATTTTTAGCTGGTTTTATCCCAGTACCACTGGCATACATATACAAATCTATTTAACTGCAGAAACACGTGAAGTCCTTACCAAGGTGATTCTGTAACTCTCGTGTTTGCCCATCCTCTGTTGGGGTAATGAGATCCCATATAAAACTTTTTATTTTCTCATCCCCTCTGTAGTGAACAAGGCAATAAGCTAATAGAGCTCGGCAAATTATCTCCACATCCTGTTCATTCAGTTGTCTCTTGAAGCGACCATGTGACAAAATTTCTCTCCATCGACCCCACCTAGTCCAAAGTAAAACACAAATCAGCCCTGAGAAGCAAAACATTGGGTAGCCTGTAGATTTCTGTTACAAAAGGGAATTTCTCTGTAAAATATTTAGCCTTCCACTTCCTTCCTTCAGCTTAAGTTATTGAGTGGAAACATGAAAGTAACATTTGCAACAAAACTCCATCTGTTTAAAACAGACTTTTTTAAAAAAAACTTGCCTGTTTACAAAGAAAAACAAACAAACAAACAAAGGATGAACATTTTAAGCTTCTGACACACAGAACTGATGGGAACTCATACTGATAAACAAACCCAGTCATTTATCTTATAAGGTGGGTGAGAGAAGACCTGAGATTTTATTTCCAAATCAACATACCTGATTTAAGTATACTTAAAGTAACTGGTTAGATTTCCAGTTCCTATTTGCACTTCATGGAAGTGCAAGATGTTCTGCAATTAAGAACATCGAGTCACCTACCAAGCCTTTATTTCAGATATTTATTCATTTACAGAGTTTTGAGCCTGCCTTACAGCACTCACTGTAATGATATTTTAGAGAAACTACTGTGGTGCCCGTATTAAATGTCATAACCTCTTTTGAAGAAAGGTTTTCACCTCTCCTCTTTAATGTTTCTTCAACTGCAAATTCTCAGAAAGACTTATACAGGGTGCATGACAAATTCACATAAGTTCATATTCTAAATAAATTCTATATGTACACACCAGGTTATTGCCCATATAGCTAAAAGTTATTCCACAAATACAATTTGGTATGTGGAAAAAAGAGTATTTTTTTAAAAAACTTCCTAGAATGAAGAAGGATGTATACAATACCCATAGACCAGCAAGTTTTTTTCCACCCGAAAGCACTCGGTTCTTCCATATCCATTGGAACGGTCACAAGGCCTGCGGAGCTTTGGTTTATCATCGCCCTCACTCTCCACTTCAGACAACTCGGCCAACTCATCTTTTGTAGCGCTAAAGGGCCGTGTTTGTTTCCTAATTCTTGGGGTATCAATAACCAGGCTGTTCTGCAAAATTTCAAACAGACCTTATCAAAGAAACAGTCGATAAGTTTTTCTTAAGTAGAAGGCTTCAGTTCAGAAACTGCAGTTTCTAATGTCATTAATAGGTATTTTGTAAAGACATGACATTAAACACCCATAAAGCAAGTAAAACATTTTGTGTATTTAAGGCAAGAAAAAAATGGGTTTCATATCATGATGCCAGTACATTAGTTATAAACAATACCGAGTACCTCATCTGAGCTGAATACTTACACGGACTGCACCGCAGTCTCTGAGTAAAAAGGGGCACTGAAACCTTTTTAGAACTGACTGCATGGGAATGCCTTCAGGTATAGGACACAACTTCCAGTATTCTAAAATCTATATAACTCTTAATCAATTATTTTGCAGATTCCAGCCCAGGATTTACAGAGCAACAGGGCAAACAGAACAATTACACACTTATGAGCATTTCCAGATCTTCGACAAAAAACAAAGACCTCCAAACTCTCTTGGGACAGCAGTGAGCTAGGAAATACTAAAGCTATCAGCAGGTTGACTACCTACGCACAAACTAAACCAGCACAAAAAGTCAGATTCGTTGAAATATTAATCAAAAAAGCAGCAGAAATCCTGCACCTATTTCAGAATTCAACAGCAAGCACATACTTGAAAAATCGTGCATTAAAAAAGAGAAGTACTTACTCTACCACTGATAGCATCTATATCTATTTCTGCTTTTTTTGCCCATTTCTGCCAGAAGTTGGGATCATCCAGTGAAATATCAGTCCTGTTTCCAGATGCAACAAAACTAGCCTGTAATAAATAAAAACTAAATCTTACCAACATCATACATCAAAAGTTTGTAGCGTTTGAATGCGTCAGTGCAGTGAAAACTACATTAACCTTATTTCACCAAAAATCTTCCAGCCGCCGTTTAGAACTTACTTACAGTGCAAAGCAACTCGAAAGTTGTCCTCCCCCTTAATTTTTTAAAACCAGATTCATAATCTATCAGAAAAACCTAACGAACTTTTATGCACCATCAGGAGAGAAGAACATTAAGCAGCAAGATTCTTCTGCTTCTAAGTCTGAATCTAAATTACTTGAATGGAAAAAAATAGAATCTTTTAAAGAGGCTTATCAGCATTTGGGGATTTCATCGCTTGCACAAGTACTCGCTTGAGAGAAGTTTCAGAAGAGTGTTTAAACAACCAACAATCAAAGCTTGAGAGCATGGAATAAGCTTAATTCCAGAAGGCATTTAAAAAACCCTGATACCCTACTTTTGGAAAAAGAGTAAATACATACAAAAAATTTCTAACTCTTCTGATAAAAGGACAGTGGTGATGACCTTTAGAAGTCTATTTCTTGCTTAAGCCACAAACAACACGAGGTAAGAGAGCCTAAATAAAAATATACATAAATAATATTTATAAATATAACTTTAAATACTATTTTAAATATACATTTATATTGTTAAGTTTTCCTGTTTGTTTTTTTTTTTATTGTCACAACTGCATTCATGAAGGACCCATGTTCCAAGCTCAGTTAGAGTCCCTGAGTTTTAAAAAAAAAAAATAAAAAATTTATTCTTGTATTTTTAGATTTATCTGAACTAGTATTTGTTCAGATGGATATTTGCACATGCTTTGGAAATTAAGTAGTCCAAATTTACTTTTTGTTCTGTTCATCCATTTTTCCAGTAGCTTTTTGGATGCTATAATACTACTGTTTTTCTCTTACCCACCAAAATTTGGAGTGTGTTGGTCCAATTTTATCCTAGACTACTACTCCTTAGACTTTACATTCTCAGCCCTGCAATGTACATATATATACTCTCCACCCCCTGCTATTTTAGGAGCTTTCTTATTTTGCTTTTCAAACTCTTAAAAAAAAAAAAGCTCAAGATACAAATTATATCCTACGTGTAAGCATTTTTAGAATAAGCCTGACGATTTTTCATCTTATTAATTATTGCCTTATGTACTTTTTTTCCTACTCTTAACGTATCTGAATACAAACAGATCTATAAACAAAACTGCTTTAATATTCTTGGT
>JAVJGH010000085.1:26229719-26251383 GCA_035590175.1 Aviceda leuphotes
AACTGCCTGAAGGGGGGTTGTAGTGAGGTGGGTGCTGGTCTCTTCTGTCAGGTGGCTGGAGATAGGACGAGAGGAAACGGCCTCAAGTTGAGGCAAGGGAGGTTTAGGTTGGATATTAGGAAACATTTCTTTACTGAGAGGGTTGTCAGACACTGGAACAGGCTGCCCAGGGAGGTGGCTGAGTCACCTCACCCTGGAGCTATTCTAAAAGTGCGTAGACAGGGTACTCCAGAACACGGTTCAGTGGGCATGGATGATGGTTGGACTTGATGAACTTGAAGGTCTTTTCCAACCCAAATGATTCTATGATTGCTATGGAGGACAGGCAACTGATATTTTGGAAATACAGCGAGTAAGAAGACTCATGAACAGAAATCCAACTTAGATACAGAGAAAATGCATCATTCTGGAAAAAATCTTGAAAGTGATTATATTCTCATTAATACAACACAGCATTCATGCTCAGAAGTTAACTTTAGTTTACAATATAGAAAACAATTATTTACTAGCCTTATTTTTGAAGAGTGGTAACTTTATCTGAAACACATATTAATTCTAGAAATCATTTTGAAAGATGCAAGTATTTCCAGTTGTTCCAAAAATCCTGAAAGCTTGTTCTTTGGTGGAAGTTGCTGTTGGTTTTAGTTTCCTCATAGCCATTGAAAATTTATTTTCAGTTAGGTTAGTTTTATTCTTTTGAGATTTGCTTTTTGCTATTCTTGTTGAAAAAAACATACTTGTACACCCAAAGAAAGATAAATTTGTTTTTTTTTCCAGTTACACCCTTTTAGCTATAAGCACAGAAGTTTATCTTAACTTAGTTGAAACAGTATTTATCCCCAGTAACAGTGATTCACTCCACATGGTTTAAAATTTACATTAAAAAACATTCCATGCATATACCTATTGTACCAGTTGAACAGGAGCCAGTTAAGTCCTTCCAGTTGATATTCCCTGAGCTGATTGCCATTTTTATATTCCCTGGACTGTTCTATCTTCTTCCAGGAGTTTGGAGGCGGTCGGTCCTTTGAGGGAAATATTAATAAACGGGCAAGTTGGTACATGATTTATTTTTCCAAAACATTTTAACTTATTTCCCGAGTTTAACAGTTCAGAATCAGAATGTAATTATTCAACCTTAAAACTGGGAAGGTGTCATGGTTAACATTACTTACTAATTACTAGTCTGCAGAAACCTGAAATTTGTAGTTGTCTGTCTATATAAAGTAATACTTTTAAAATTAATTTAAGACTATATTATAATAATATCAAGTAACTGATTTCCAAAACTGAGCATACAAATAGCTTGGCACTGGTAATTTGAAACAGTAATTCATTTATGTGAGAAACTTCAAGAACATAAGAAGTTTCACTTTGGAAGCTCTAAGAACAGCTGTCCTACAACCAGAGCCGTTGAGTATTTGGGTCTGCCACAGTCTCAGTAACTCGGGATGCTGCTGCTATCTATCCCCCTGAAGCGGTCCGCGCCATCTACACGGAGTTACTGTCCTCTTGCCCACTGCTTTCAGCACTTCCCCTTGTCACTGCTGATCACTTGATCACACAGTCAGCCAATTCAGGAAGCCAACACCAGGAACAGAGAAAAAGTAGATTTGTGAGTGGTTTAGTTCCCCGAATCGATTTCTCCAAGGGATCAGACAAAAGGCAGTATCAGCATATGCAGGATCATGATTCAAAGGACATGACGAAACAGATGGTAACAGTATCAAGGTATACTGTCTTCATGTCCCTAGTAAGCTAAAGGAAAGCTGACAGGCTACATATAAATATATATACATACATATATACACACAGACACGCTAGTTTCCAGGCCTGGAGACTCAACAGGCTGGCCATTAGCTTAGCAGGCAACTTAGTAGAGAAATCAACGGTTTTTATATTAAGTAGGATTCCAGCAGAAAGCACTCTCTTCAGATAGCTTCTGCATCCCAGAATGAACAAACTCACACAATCAAGCGAAACATTTTTAGTAAGAGCTTTTCTGACCAGCTGTACCACACCCCCCTCGCCCCCCCTTCTCAGTATTTACAAAAGCTTGCATTCACTCTAGACTCACGTGGCCTTATCTGGCAGCTCTGAATTTTAAATTTGAATTTTTTAATCTCTTTATTGCCAATGTCAGCATCACCTGACAGCAGGTCCCCGAGCAGCAGCAGCTGTCCCTCCCCAGCCACCGTGGCTTCCTCCCCTCAACCACAAGCAACCATCTGCCCACTCCCCCACACCAGAAGCAGCCACGCTCCCGCTCCCAGGGTTGCAACTCAGCAAATACTTTCTTGCAGTTGCTGGAGCCTGGAACAAAAGACACTTGTTGCTGATGCTAAGATGACTGTCATTTGTACAGTTGTGCTTTAACCAACATCTTCTCTCAAAGCCAAATACTGTAACAGAGAGGTATTAAAAGCCCTTCTTGCCACGTGCCAAAATGGCAGGATTTAAAATAAATACTAGAAAAATGAACTAAATAGAATAGGAAGACGTTAATCATGACTACTGTCATTATCTGTAGATGGAAAAACCACTAAACTAAAATCCAAAGCCTACAAGTTCAAACACTATGCATATTCAGTTACGTAAAATACGTAAGTTAGAACAAGTGTTGTACTACACCACGCAGGACACATGTCTTACTCTGACAATGACATACGGGACTTGAAATAGAACTATTTTGTTTTCTCCTGCTCTTTGAGACAGAAGATTGATAATTCAAAGATAAAACACATTTCCTTACTACACATGTTTTTCTTCCTTTCAGCAAGCCCTTGATGACAAGAAGAAAAATAAAAGCAGGAAGTAATTACAGAATCTGTTTGACAGATCTCATTTGCCAATTTCCTTCAGTGTTGAAGCACGAGACTTAACTCTCTTCTCTATAAAAGGACGTTTATACTTTATTCTGCTTTCTCCTCATCTTGTTTAGATTCTGTGATAGCCAGTTTCAATGTGTTGCTCCTCACTCAGAAGCTCAGAAAATTACAGCACTTGATATTTTTTCCTAAACAACTTTTTTTTTTTTTTAACAGAGTTAAGAAATTAGAAAAGAATACTTATCTATGCACCTGAAAATATTATTATTCCAAGGTAACAAGGCACAAAGATCCTTTACAAAGAATGTCAATAAGCCTTATGTTTTAACACAAAAATTTGAAGTTGGGAAAACCAAATCCAATTTGCCAAGACAGACAAGTAAATAAAGTAAAATTTTACCAATCTCCTTGAGTCAGGCCTGGAAGCTTGCAATTGTTCAAATTCTTCTATTTTTGCTTGATCTACATCTTCTTTCAGCTCCCACGTACTGTCTTCATATGGCAACGAACACCACTTTACTAAATAGTAAATAACAGGCTGCAGAAGAAAATTCTGAATGTTACCAGCTTTTAATTTAGCATACAGACTGTTAATATGCCTTACTATTTGAGTGGCTAGCTTACATGAGAGCTGGAAACAAAAGCACATTTCTGATACTTTTAAAAATGTTCGGTGCAGATTCTTGTTATCTACCTACTTATCCTTGGCTTCTCATACTCTGCCACTTGTTATAGGATTTTGGAGTACTTTTCAGTCCCACTTACCCACAAGTAAATCTTAAGTCTTAGGAAAGATAAATTACTACATACGTAATGTTTGTGGAAATGGGGGGGTGGGGGAGGCAGAATTAACTACAGAGGTGCTACCCAGAACATCTCCTCCACTCTTCAAATCAGGCTACCTAAGCCTAAAACAAAGAGCTTGAAAAAGTTCCTCAAACAGAGGTCTTCTCAACAAAATAGAAACCTCTACAGGTCTGCTGGGTGACATACATAAAAATTTAGGAAAAGTCCCAAAAGATGGAACCAAAGCAGATTATTTTTTTTAGATTCCGTAAATAAGTATTTAAAAACCAAATAAAAAGTCATCTTTCAAGAAGTTGGCGAAAAGTCTTACGACAACACATTCTTTCTAGAAGCGTAATAATGACAAATCTGCTGCACACATTGAAAAGTAATTTTAACCCTCAACCCTCTTTAGGAATATTAATGTAGAAATCACTGCATAGAAGTCTGCTCGTTTTGCTATCTAGAAGTAAAGAACAAGTATCACAGCTATTCCAGTAGCCTTAATCAACAACTTTGACAGTCTTTGTTCTCTGCTTGCCTCAGGCTATTCCTGGATTTTGGCAATTTGTTTGCTTTTCTGTTTTCTTTTTTTATTTTCTTATCTCATGCTTTTGTTACTTTATAGTCTCATGTTTTTTAGTTCTGTAATAGCTTTTGAGAAAAGATACTTAAGTTAAAAAAAAGAGGTTTGATAAATACAGAGGGTCAGGTCCACTGGTGGCTACCAAAACACCTTTCAATCACTGGTTGCCTGAAGCCTAGAGACAGAGTTAGAAAGGAAGAGGCAACCACCACTGCCCTCTCATGCTTTTTTCAGCAGCGACCCCTTGGCACTATCGGAGAGACAGGACATTACATGGGATCAGCCTTTTGTCAGAACTCACAAGGAATTATCAAACCTCACATTTATATCAGTAACTATCTAAGATTTTTCTACTATGACCTCTTAATACTAACAAAAATATAAGCCACTGAACTCTGATTTCTATTTCCAAACACATGGCTAGCATAGGAAATGACAAAATTGTCATGTCTCATTGAAAACATTATTGAAGCTTAAAATCATTAACGTGTTTCTCTGGAATCTCCTAAAATTACGATTATCAGACACTACTTGGAGGTGCATTTTCTTGACTTGCTCCAAGATATATTTACCTCACCAGTGTCCTTATCTTCACAAAGAGATACTTCTAATACCCGGTCTACTTCAACATAGTCAGGATTAAAAGGTTCTTCTTCCATCTGCAATGCAAGATTAATAAAATCAATAGAGAGGCAAAAAAAGCTGGTATATGCTAAGACCTGGTCTCACTGTACACAAAATGAATTTGGCAGTTGGAAACTATTGAGGCTTTTGCACAAAGCTTGAAATTCCCCCCCCCCCCTTTTTTTTTTTTTTTGCAACTGGCACTGAAGAGGGATCTGACATTAGAATAGAAAATGCAGTTATTCAGGGATGAAGTGCTGTCCTGTGAAAGTCATATAGTAGAGAAATAGCCATAATAACATAATCTTTCCCTCCTTACCACTTTTAAGTAGTTACCCAAACAATCCCAGTTTTAAACCATGCAAGTCGGGTTAGTTCAGTGACTCTAGAAGACTTGATCTTAAAATTACTTTAAACAAACAATCCCCTGCTGCAACCAAAAACCCAACCCCAATGGCTAATTTTTGCTTCTCAACATTCAGCTGCTCTATTTAAAAGCAAACTACTAATCACAATTTTGCAAGAAAAAAAAAGCTTATTTAATTGTATACTTCGTACTCACATCTGCAAAAAAGTGAGCTCTTTGTGCTTGCCTTAGTTTGAATCGTTTTATTTTCTGCTGGATTCTTTTATCCTTTAAAAGCTGTTGTTCTGTGGCCCACTCGCAATGGAGATAAGAGCTAAAAATGACGGAGATTAACATATTAGTGAAAGCAAAATCTTACTATTTTTTATATGTAGTTAAAATAATGTATTTTATAAACCAGAATTTCACTCAAAAAAGAACATTTTATCATTTAAGACATAATTCATCGTAAAGATCAGATATACTCCTCCAAACAATCATCTTAGAGCATCTAGTTAAGGCAGTGTTCTGGGGCTAGGATCCATAGAACTCTATGGATTCATAAATTTCTTTCATGTGTCCCAAGAAGAGAAACAAGCATACTTGAAGTGAGCTTAAATAAATTAAGTTTAAAAACCGACACCTCTATCAGAAAGTACCCAGAGATATAAAGGACTTAATATACTGGATGTAGCTTTCTCATGTACTGCTGAGCTATATATCTGAGCCCATCAGAAGATCAGTGAGGAGCATCAGAGCCCATAGCAAAAAGGAATATAGTCACCAGATTGGGCTGGGAGAGAAGCAAGAAGGAATGGAGTCAAAGGAAGGAGGAAGCATAAGCACCAGTACCATCTAACTGCAGTCCAAGTGAGCCATTCTGAAGTTAAACTGGTTTGACAGAAGTACATTTAATTCTTCCTCACAACACCTTTTTAACACATTTTAATCACTTTTTAAGCTTTCTAAAGATATGCTAGAAATAAAGAGCTCTTGCTGGGTATTACTCATTCTGAGATGAAATGACAGACTTTACCCTTTCAAAAACAAGAGCTAAATGGTCTCCAGAAACATGTGAATCCAGAGTCTCAAAAAAATCACATTTCTTAGCAAGAATCTAATGAAATTACTTACATATGCAAAATTAAAAATGTGCTTGCATTTTCAACATCAAGAACTGCGTAGTGACAGGAAGACGGGTATGGAATTTAAAATACAAAAATATGGAAAAAGTTCTTTTTCTTCTTAATTTTTTTTTTTATTTCCTCCTTCTGATATAAAATCATTTCTATCGCTAAAAGTTTTTTTTCTTTTTAAAACAGTAAGACCAACTCCTACCTCATCTTCTCCTAAATGTATGATACTGTAAATCTAATCCAGGTTTACAAAATAGCTCTGATTGCAAGTCGTGAAATTAAAATCAGCCCGAGGCATGTAGCCCCTACTGAATTTAATAAATCTATCTTGTCTAAAAACTTTGTTCTTTTGACAATAATGGCTGTCAGCTTATTGGTCAGCACTGGTTTCACAATACTGATAATTTTAAAATTAACACTAACAACATAATGCAGATTCTTAGCAATTTTAAAACTAAATTTGTAAAGAAAAGTATCAAAAGATTACAAGATCTGGTTATAAATAATCTTCAATCAATACCAGACTTTAGTACATGAATATGGTACTTGTCATTTCAGTCAACACCTTCAATGAAACAACTTTTTAATACTTACTAGTTCTTGTATTTTACAAAAAACTCTTCTGTTTCTACTGTGATCCCAGCAGATATCTAAGAAAGGAAATTCAGAAGACATTTAAAACAACAGATACAAACCCCTTTTTCAAATAAGCAACTTTATCCCATGACAATCACTTACTTCTTTCTTTATTACCCTGGAGGATAAGATCTTGTCTACAATCGCTGCATCTTCTTCACTTGGATTTTCCTATAAATGCAAGAAAACAATGACATGAATTGCAGCAAATGCCCTCGCTTCAAACTGATCAGGCTTAAAACCTTCAAACACAAGTGGCTTGTTATGAGACCAACAATAAAGGCAAATTTGACCTCTGCCAGTAGCATTCTCTGTAACAGTCTGGGAGTAAAATTTAAAATCCAGAGGAAATACATGCAAAAGTACAGTAAGTCTGGCACTTCCGAAGAGCATCAGATGCAGCGCTCACCTGCCCAACACACTTACAGTGCAAGCAATGGTGATTCTGATGCTTTCCAGATACAGACTCCCTACCAGTGCCCTGATGAGCTGATCTGATGCAGTGGACACACACAGAATTTCATTATACAGATATGGAGAAATAAGAACTCCGGCAGACAGGTTAAAAACAAGTATTAATAAAACAAAACCAGCATGTGTCAAACTCCATTTAATAGGTTTACTCTGAACATGGGTAACAAACATGCTGTGGAATTGGGCAGACAAGGTCATGCCTGAGAATTCCAGCAGGGCTTAGGTGTGACACAGATACAGGAGTACTCAGCCCTGCCAAGACTGGAGCTGTGGTTCCAGAGATAAAGAGCCAGTCTTTAAAGGTTGCTTCCAATAAAAAGCCACCTTCCCTCTTGGCTGATTTGCTCCCAATCATACTACCTTTCGCCTTTCATTACCACTCTGGCACTCCTTCAAATGTCTCATTAACACCTTTTTTCCTGTTTCTTTCCTGCCACTTCATTTACCTAGAATGGCTCAACAGTTGAGTATCAGAGGTTGCAGAACTTAAGACAGTGAACTGCAAACCTTAAGGGGGGGGGGGAAGGGATGAGTATCTTTTTTTAAAATATTGGTGAGCAGAGATCCCCACAGGCTCAATTAATTTTATACTTCTGAAAGTCATAATATTACCACATCTTTTTCATATGCCTACACAGAATAACACATTATCTAAGATATACTATCCTTAGTCTTATCCTTAACTTCAGTTCTGTCAACAAATGCTTATAACGGAGAAGAAAAAATAAGCTATTTCTTCCAGTTATCAAGATCTTAGCAAGATGTCACATTAAATAAACGTAATAATAATGTATTCCTTCCAAGTTATGAGCTTTATTCATTGAATTACTTGAGACAAATGGAAAGTTCCCACTACAGACCAAGCCAGTTTTACCTACCACAAATAACTGTAAAGGCTGTTCAGCAGGTAAAGGGGCAGAATTCTTTTTGATTTTTACAGAAACTTTAGCTTCTTCTTCCGATTGTTTTCCTTCTCCTTCTTCAGCATATTTTTTCCTTTTAACTTGACGATTTGATCTTCTCTTCTGCATGAAGGAGAATAAAAATAGAGATTTTACGAAAAACTTCCTCTAACATCAATTGAAATTGTTGAGACACTCTAAGCAGTACTTTAGCTGTATCTAAAACCAAAGGCCAACATTTCAGAGAAAACATCAAGCATGTGAATCACAGAGGGACAGAAGCAGCCATACACTATTTTCGATAAATCAGGTTTTTTTCTGTTTCATATAAACATTTGATACTTTTATCTTTAGAGTTCAAAAGCAAACATGGAACAGTATTTTCAGCCTATGGGAACAAAGCTGATATTTAACAGGTTTCTCATAAGCATCAGTATTTCAACAGCAATTTCATAATGGAGTACAACAGCAGTATGTTACTGTGCGATTCAAGAATGTGAGTGAAAGACAAAATATGCTGAAGTGTCTCTACTAAACAACAGTGCTATACAAAAAATTATGATTTTCATTACATCGTATTGGTCAGATTGCTGATGAAGTCTGATTTGATGGCTAATAAAGTTGTTGCTTTGTTAATGTATTTGTTTTCTCCTCCACCTTAATCAAGCTTGTTTAACAGCAGTGTTTGTCTTGCTTTGCTGCTTATCTCTGTAATCTTCCACACTTGTTTCTGCAAGAATCTGAGGACAAGTTCCATTCGGAGAAATAATGTTCAGTCTAAGAAAAGAATTCCTTCTCACTCACTGTTTAAGTTTCAAATACTTAATTATTAGGATAGTGCATATCCTTTCCATCCCTCAATACCAATATATGACATGCTGCATTATTCGATATGTAAAATTAATTTTTAAATCCATTGGATAAATAATGATAGCAGACTCAAAGTACACAGAAAAGCATATTTTTGTTTAGGAAAAGCCACTGCTGGTTGCAATACACTGTAGTAATCAGCTGGGAAAAGAACAAGTTGTGAATAGAACAAAAACCAAAATCCTGCGGTCATACTGGCTTCTGCAGAGCAGATATTAAGTAACAGTAAGATTGTAGCACTGGAACTTTCTTCCTGTTAAATTCAGCCCTTGGTCTTGCTGGTATCTGCTAAAAGACCTAGCTATATTTTAACAACTACATTGTTTTTAGTAGGGTAGAGTAGTAACGCTACATATACAATACAAGTCAAATAACGGGCATCACCATTCTTCTGGAGAAGCTGGGACAGTTCATATATGAAACTACTCTATAAGCCTTCCACAATAATGTAGCCAGGTTAGCTATTCTTCAATAAAAAGTGACTGTATGCAGGTGGGGTTTTAGCACAAAAAGGAATTTCAGATTTAAACAAACACACTGATGTGACACAAAATGTACATTAAATCAACAATTGTTTGCTGACAGAAGTAGGATTTTTTTTTTTTAAATGCCAGCTAATAGAAGCAATGCAAAATGATGTATGAACTAGGAAAAAAAGAATTAAGAACCAGGTTCAAGTTTTACTCATTAAGTACCTGTTGAGTTTTTCAAACCCTAGGGAGACATTAACTAGCATTTTCAAGCCTTTTCACTATGTCTTTTCTTAAAATATGAAGTGATTAACAAAACATCAACAGACATATGCTCTCCAACATATTAATATATAAGCTGAGTCATTTGAAAAAAACCTTTGTATTTCCCTGAGCTGAGAAGCATGGTCATAAACAAATGCTCTAAGGCACAAAATAAAGTAGTACCACGTATTTTTCCAAGAAATAAATCAACATATTTAAGGAAGACGCTTACTGTGAAACTAAGCATACAAAATGAATTGGGGGTGGGGGGGAAACCTAAACTTGTCCCCCAGAGCTTAGAAATAGACAGTTATTTGCAATAGTAAAAGAAAATTATGAAAATGATGGAAACTAAAGAAAGAATGAATTAATGAAGTAAAGCAACTTCAGTCTTTTCTGTTATGCTTCTCCCAAACTCCTTTAAGAGAGACGGGGCAGTGCTGTGATATTCAGCAGTGTAATTATTTTCTATCCCACACCACACCCCTTATTATCTTGACCCTCTGTTCCCTTCACACCATGCAATTTGATAACACTCCCTGTCTATCCACACTAGAATTGAAGATGACCCTTGTTGTACTAGGAATCAAAAATCCCCAAAACCAAAAGCAATGAGAAAAAAGAAATTATCTTCAGTCTTTTGTATTATATTTGTTGGCCTACAAATTTATACCTATCTGATTACAGAACACTGTTAGTAAGTTAAAGTGTTTTGGAACCACCAAACCTGCTTTCACCTCCTTCAGTGTACTAAAAGGACTTCCTATACCAAGACAAATTCTCTGAGAACTAAACTATTTCATATTCCTTTCCAGATAACCTTTACCCAAGACAAGTTATCTCTTAAGTTAATTAAAAAAAAAAATTAAAAAAAAAATTATTCCGGGAATGGCTTCTGATCCTTTTTTGTCCCCCAGCATTATCATCTGTGAAATACTAAAGGTCAACTCAGTATCTCATAATTGTTTTCTGACATTGCCATCAAATAATGCAATTAATTTTTACTCAACACCACCTTTGAATATTGATTTCATCTCTGTGGATGAAATTGCCATGGGATAAAAACCTGTGCATTTCCAGCATATAACCTTACTTTTAATGGAGTTTACCCTAAAGCAAGAATGTTAGAATTCTATTACTAACATAGGCATAAATAGGATATAATCTCTTACAAGCAGTTCATACTTCTTTGTGCCTAAGTTTTGTAAACAAGTAGCTATGCCACTATTACACCAGGGCATCTATGAAAAAAACTGCAGAAAGAAAGTTACAAGGGAGATATTCCTCGAGGGAATGACTCCACCACTTCAGTTCTTAATCTAGCACTACCTTCAGAAGTATTCCACGAGCGACTAGAGCCTATCGGCATATTGGCGAGCGCTCCCCTCAGATCCAGCGCTACAAGAAACCAATCCTTTCCGTTTCTACAGAAGCAAAGCTCAGAAAAGACAGTGAAGTTTGAAACTAGCCTTTTAAATGTTCTCCCGACAAAGTCGGCCAAAGTAAGGATTAGGTCTAACTGCCAGCTCAATGGATGAGCACTTAGGGTACCAAATATATGGACTTCTGTACTGAAACCAAACAGATACAGGGGCATTGGTGTCCCGTTACAGAAAAGGGACTCTAACCTGTAGGATTTTCTGATTTTCAACTGTGAAAAGCAGCTGATAGCGTAAGGTTCTGCCTATGAAAGTGAAAGAGCAACTGTCACTGTGTCCAAAACCTTTTTGGAGAAAGGGGAAAAAATACCTGTAGAAATAGCAACACATACAAATTTAAAAGGGAAAAATTCTGACTACTTACCTGTGAGTCTTCATCTTTCAGTGGCCGCTGTGGAGTCTGCTTAGCATCAGACAATTCATCTGAAGATTCATTTTTTCTTTTCTGCTTCTTACCCAGTGTGATGATTAGCTTTCTGTTAAAAAAAAAAAACAAAAACAAAACAAAACAAAACCCCAAAACCAACATCTAAGTGAATGCCTTGTACTAGTCCACTTAACTTTAAGACTAAAAATAACACCACATCCACTAGCAATTCCCGCACTCTTTTTAATATAAAACTCAGGAAGCACCACCATCTGAAAAATGAAAAATATGTCTCAAAACAAAAAGCTACAACTTTACAGTAGACAGTATTTTCTACTACTGTTACTGAGTTACTCTACAGGCAAGCAGTTACCTTACTATCACAAACTCCTCTGTATCATACATATTTTAAATCTATGAGTAAGAGAGATGCAAAATCCAACACTTAAACTGACAATGGTAAACTATACGAGTCAGCATAAATACCATCTGAAGATGACAACAGTAAATGATTTACCATGAACAATTTACCATTGCAAAATATACATTCTCTTATTTTTACTCAAAAAAATTAGCTATGGACAACAATCTAAAAATCATTCAAAGCTGTCTGACATGCAAAACTCATATGCTTAAGTAAGTCATTCAATGGTAAAAAAAAAGAGGGAATTGCATGAATCCTTTTTGCCCTTTAAAAAAAAAAAAAAAAAGGTAAAAAAAAGAAGCTGTATTCAAAACCCAGTAGTTTTACCTGTAAGGAATCTTAGAACCACTCAGAACATGTTAAGAACTAACATTGTGCTGAATATGTTAGTTAAACTCTAACGAAAAAGCATCAATTATTTCTTGTTCAGATTTAAAGGTTACGCTGTAAATCATGATACCAATTCGTCTGATTTGTTTTTAACTAAAAAGTGTCAAAATATTTATTTTTTCATATTTGAAATGTGCCAAATACTCCTCTTAAAATATGTTTTCAGTGGCATAATTGCAGAGTGATGACAAAGTACCCCATAAAATGACAGATAAAGAGCTGTCCTAAAATACGTATTTTATATCTTATCTAATAATCAGATCTGTGTAACAGAAAATGAAGTAACTGTTCCAGCATACAAGCCTCTTCTGCCATTTTTCAGGACAAATAAAAGCCAAGACTTTGTAGTCTTTATACAGATGAAACAAGTTATTTTACACAAAAATGGCATCAAATATATTGGCCACCTGAAAAACCACTGATGTGAAGGTAGTGGTTCAAACACTTGTATCTCATTTGCTTCTCTTCACAAGTGTACAAATAAGAGAACTATCATGTGTTTACTACATCCAAATTAACAGTCCACAGAGAAAATGAAAATCTTAAATTACCAAAACATTACGGATAGTTGAAGCAACATGACCTACGAAAGATTACAGGCATATTTTAAGAAGCAATGAACATTTTAGTTGTTTTTCAATATTTAACCACTAGGTACGTTCAGTGGAAAGGTTAAAAAAAAAAAATAAAGCATTTTCCACTCCCATATTTTTTACTGCTAGTATGAACTAAATGGCACTGGCGAATGAATGCTGAAATTAAGCTGCAGTAAGCATAATCACGTATCTGCTTGTTCACAGAGCTGCTTGTTCAACAGTAAATTCTGGTCCTCAAGTCCTTGATTTTCATTAGGTGTTCTCAGTTTAATTACTACTTAGAAAACATGTTTCATAATTGCAGGAAATAATTTCAACAACTAACACACTGATTTTCCTACTGTCTTCAAGAGTAGTTTGGGGGTTTCTTTCCCCTCACTTTTGTATCTTTGATTAGGATTCTTTTCCTTTTCTGTTTTTGTTTATAAGACTATTGGATTCTCAGGTTATTTGTCCAGTACAACTCTTCTGGTGATGGACTTGGATAAATCACTTTTTCCATTTTTTACCTTACTTTGTTTCATAGAATTTATGTGCTGCATTGGCACTTGTCAGCTAATATGTCAAATTACCTAACATATTCCAATGTGATGCAGACAAGGGACGCTGTGATTGAACTTCTGAGCTTGTTCTTAAATGAAATTGTGGATGCTGAAATTTAACCGGGGTTTAAAAGGAAATCTGATAAACTTATGAATGACAATTTCTTGGAAGACCAATAAAATAATGAAACAGTACCTATCCCATGAAGCTCCTGGTTTGCAACTTTGGAGTTTGGCAAAATATTAAGAAGTATCATGTATGTTTTCCCTGCTCTTATATTCTTCCCATTGCACCTGCTTCTGGTCGTTGCCGGAGAGAGGATACTAGGCTAGATGAAACTCTGCTCTCAGCTGGGTAGGCACTCTTCTAAACTTTGTCCATACGTCATCAAGTGCAACAAGCTGTGCTGATCTGTGCCGGCCCCTTGTTTATCTTTTCATTGAAATAACTGGACATAGCGCATATTCAATCCAGTGAACTCGCATGATATAATTTGTAAATTATTTTTTTTTTTGGCCAATAAATAAGATCCGAAGTCTTCTCTGTGATTTGGAGCAAAAGCATTAAAGGCCTAATGCATATATGGCACAGAGATGACTCTGAATGTAATACACATTTTGATTTTTAAATGAACAAGACGACTACTAACAACAAAGAAAAATGATAACTAAATGTTCTTTCATCAAGTAAGTGTTGACAGGTAAGTCAAGCTGGAAGCGGTCTCTGGAGGACATATGGTCCCTACTCAAAGCCAACTTCAGAGCTCTTTGACGTTGCTCAGTCCAGACAAGTTCTGCTTATCTCCAAGGCTGACACCTCTCCGGGCAACCTATTCCAAATTTTGATCCTCTTTTGTGAAAGGGTAGATTAAAATGTTTCATAAATGCATGTTGCTATGTTAAGCATTTGTATCCATGCAACCATACAGTTCATCCTCATTTCCTGCACTACTGCCTAATATTTTAGGCTCAGGTTCCTTTTGGATTCAAGCAGCACGATACGAAGAAAGGCCACGACTATTTTACTATGGGTTGTAGTGGTATCCATTGAACAGCAGAAGATTTTAAGGACCTTCTGGTTTAGAACATGACTTACTTTGTGACTAGACTGCTCTAGCTACATCTTTCCTTCCACAGTTTCCTCTCCTCCTCTGTGGCTCTAATCCCCACTCGTGTTCACCTCTTGCTCTGCAGTCTCACACAATGTTGTTTCTCCTTCAGTTTTTGTGTCTTATCTTGATCTTGCATTCCCTACCCCCAGCACTTTTCTTCACAAGCATCTCCCTGAAATTTTCTCAACATATTCTCTTCATGTTGCAGATCAGAATGTTTCCTCCTCTATATGGATATGGTGCCAATGCAAGGAATAAATGCACAGTTTCACTGCTTTCTGATCCGGTGCCCAGAAGCACAATGCTCCTTGCTATCAAATGTTGCTGAGTGACTGTATGGTGCTAAAGTCACGCATTTCCATTCGTAAAAATGCATTCTGCTCCTATTTTGGCCAAAAATTTCTAAAAAATCTGCTATGTGAAAACAATGATTTTCCAAAGCTTGCAAACTGGATCAATTCTGTGAAAATTTTTCATTGAGAGCTCAAATTCTCTTGCCAGTTTATAAATTTCTGCATGAAAGCATAAAGATCCTTGGCTAAAATCCCTTTTTCCACCCAGATACAAACTGTTCTGAACAGAAACTATCTATTCCATTTCCCTGAAAAGGAAACAGTACACTGTAGACACAGAATAAATAATATCACTAGACTCCATTCCAATTCCATTTTCCCTTGCCTTTTTAAATTTGAAGTGTATCTTATTACATAACATCTAGAAATACTTTAAGAATTAATAAAGATTTCTTCAACATGTTATTTCCTTCTTAACTACAAGCTAAAAATGTTGAAAAACAAACCAATGGAAAAGTTTAAATAAGAAGAAGCCATCTCATGAACCATTACTACTGCTGACCCTTAGCACAAGACTCCTAATATGGTTTAGATCCACAAAACTAAAAGACAAAGTATCAGCAGGACCACCAGGAACCACTATTTGAGGAGCATTGCACCTTTGTTCTTATAAATTAAGAACCAGTAAGAATCTGCTCCACTCCCCTTCTGTTTGATAGCAGAGAATATGATGGAAGAGTTGTCAGCACTTCAAACAGCTTTAAAATTATAAAGAACAATTTTCAAAGCCTTCCAAATAGTGAACATGAGAAAGTATTAAAGAGAAAAGAAAACAGCAAGTACGTATTATGAATGTAAGAAATAGTAAGTATTGCTGGCCTTCAATACATGCCTTTAATACATCACTTTACTTCAATTTTCCCAAAACAGAGAAGCACCAAGTAACTAATAATTAGTGTCCAAAGCCCCCCCCCCCAAATATTTTAATTTGTAGTCAAAGCACTTTGTTGTATTACTAGCAATAAAACTCCTATGTTATCAACAGTATTAGTATTTATCAATACAAACTTAGGTAAAAATCTTATCTATTAGCAAAATACAAAGCAGCTATTTCCTTGACAAGATGCATATCCTCTTAAAATGAGAGCTGAAGTGGCGATATAAAAACAGTTGTTCTTACCCTTTTAGCATGTGTTTAATATATAATACTAACACACTAATATTAGCTACTGTCTCCCCCTCCAGTTATATTTCAAATTAATAACTTTTGGATTGTGCACACAAGAGACTCCTATAGTCTTATCGGAACCAACAGCCATTTCAAGCTAATACAACATCGGAATAATAATGCAAGAGAACAAACAAATATTTAGTTATTTATTTGATAAGACTACACTATTTTGCATTCGTGTATTTTGCAGTAGAAACTTAAGATTGCGTCACTTAGACCCAACTTAAGCATCAAAATTAGAATCTGGGAGCAGAGAAAACTTCGCCAAGGAGCCACAGCTGAGTGCATCCCAGAACGATGATCAAATTTGGAATTTGTGTGCCATTTCTAACCATGACAGATGTTTATGATCTAACAGATCGAATGGAACAAAAAGATTCAGCGAGCATATCTTCCCTTTGAGAACAGATCTATTAGCTAACATTTGCCTGACTTACACAAAAGAAACTCACAATGTCTGCCTTCTAGGAAATCCACTTCAGGTTCTATGCATTTAAACTTAAATGATATAGGATCAGCGTAACAGGTGAATTGCTTCCTGCCCAACCCTCTCCCCATGTCTCCTGTTGCTGGGTTAACAAAGGTTTCAAACCATCTTAACAGTATCACATCAATGAGTGATCATATATTTTCTGTCAGGGTCTTGCATCCTAAAAATGCTCCGTCTTGTAAACAGTAGATGTGAAACCTACTTCAATGCAACAAGGACCTTTACTCATTTGAGTCGTGAACAGAATCACATAGGACTTGTTGGATTCATGATGACAAAATTTAAGGGTGAATAAAAAAAAAAATCCACCATTGTTCTTTTAGCATATGAAACAATACAGCCCTTTCTGATAACAGGAAACAGTTTTGAACTTAAGGACTACCACCTTGAATAGAACTTCCATGAAGAGAATTCTTTGGATTTGGGGATTGATTTATTTAAACTATACAGTGATAAAAAAAAATCCTAAATGTAGTCTATTGATATTGTCCTTTACACCACCAATGCAGAGCTGCTGCTTTTCATCAGGGTCATAATATTTAATTTTATGTTTGAGTAGGTGGGAATACACTGAGAGCTATAAAACCTAAATGTCAATCTAATTTTTTGAACAACAGAATGCTCACAAATTCATAATTCCTCTATCCTTCATATGAAGTGATAAGAAGTAGACTTTTTAGTTTAAATATGCATCACTTTAAATGGAAAAAGTAGAATTATAATCAGTTAGAAAAAGCTTATAAATGGAAACAAGTTCTAAGCAAAAATACTAAGGATTTAAATAGATTCCTAAACATCAATGCACCTTGGTAAATAGCCAGGATATGGGAAGGGGTTCTACAGTCCTCAGAAAAATTGTAAAGTAAGTTAATTTTAAAGAATTAACTTGATCAATAATCAACACATAAAGCAAACTGGTTACTTAATTTGGTAACACTAAATGTATTATACATGCATTCTTCTACTTCTAATAATTTCTTACAATGTTCTTGGTAATAAAAGAATTCAGTCATTTATCTTCACCAATGCTTATGGCATAGAAACTTTACTAATTACTGAATCGAGTTCTAAACATTTGACTGAAATTAACAGGCTATATTTCTTTGACTTCAACAGGTTAGTGGATTAAAAACCTTAATCCCCACCTTTAGAAAGGAACTGCAGCCTACCTAGAAAGTAACTGCTACTAATTTATAACTAGCAATGATAAATTGGGGAGAATCATGCTGTATTTTTTTTCTGTACATGTAGATCTCAGGGGAATCACTAAGGAAAATGGAAACAGTTAACATGAAGCCCCAAACACATATCAATTATGTTTAACTAGCAAGGAAGAAGAAGAAAAAAAAGAAGAAAAAAAAAAAGACTGCTTAAAAATCATCCTGTCCCCTAAATCTCCTAAATTAAGACCCAGTAGTTCAAACTCATCTTGATCCTAGATGAGGGCTACTCATTTCAGTAAAAGCTGTACTGTGTTACATTCGAAAGCATGCCTTTTTTTATTATTTTTTTTTTAAAGCTGATGGCTACCAGGCAATTCTATCAAGGTCTACTCTACAACTACTGTTCCAGCTCCATCTCTACCAGATCAGCGACACAGAGTACATCACTTTCACAGATGGACCACTGTGTAACTCTGCAAATCCTCCTGGAGAGCAGTACAGGACATGCTACACGGACAGGACCCCTGTAAGATTCCCGCAAAGTTTATGATCACAACCTAAGTAAGAGCTTGCTGTTTGAGTGACGGACTATAGAAGGTACAACTGTGCTTATATTGGATGGGCTATGTTTGATGCTAGCAGAGATGTGGAAAATCAATTTAAAACCATCCTCTAAACCCTTCTCAAAAAATAAAAAAAAATCAATGTATTTGTTAGTAGTTTTTGCTCTTTCACCTCTATACGAACCTGCAAATCAAACAGGATTCACCTGAAACGTGCCTCTGACTTTGGTTCTCCTCCAACACATATAACTCCACACCACCTCCGGGACTGGTCTGGCTCTCAGAATCCCAACTGAATCAACATATTTAACAGTTACTGCAATTTAAATGTGTTTGCTATAGAAAACATTGAGTGAAAAGATAGATACTCATCTGGGACATATAGTCGAACTCCTTCTAAGAGGGAAAGACAGATGCACTCAAACAAATTCTCCACTACTGTTAAAAACGTACACTTAGCTTATCCTTTTTTACTGTGGACCTTTATTGGCTGTGAGGTTTCACTCATGATTTCATTGCTTGTAGCAGAACTACAGTTGATAATACTTTGTAACAGTTGGAAATTGTTTATCTTTTTAATCATGAGGGGACTTGTTACTGTCCTTGGGTTTTCTTTCCTGCTTAAATGCAAGCAAACTTTTTTTTTAAGTTTTTCTCCTTATTGAGTAAAAAAAGAAAACAAAATTGTAATTTTTCTCTTCTTTTTCTTCCAGTTTTAAACAGATCTCAAAAATCCTTATTTCCAAGAGAAAACCAAAAGTTTTCATAGAATTGAGGTCCTCTCTTCCACTCTTCTTGCCCAAAAAGTCACCTGTCTTCTAAAGATATTATTTTAGCATGGTAAAATTTTCTCCCAAGATACAGTCAGTTTCTTTTATTTTAAGATAAATGAGAAAACCAATGTAGCAACTGACACATTTAAAACACCAATCCTACTTTGACATAAGAATGATTTCCAGGATGTGCTTAGATTTGTTAAGTAACATTTTCTTAAGAATGTAAGATAGAAAGAAGCCTTTAGAAGAGTTGTTGAGCCTTCTAAAACCCTTATTAGTTACTGGATTTAATTTTGTTCTTCTCTGAATAAAACAAATTCTATTTATCACACAATTTTTGTAACCACCTTTGAAAAAGACTAGTACAGCCATTCTACAGTAAATATTCTTCTTAATAGTTACATTTGAATAGAAAACAGAGTCTGGTAAGATTATTCTGTAAAAAAATCTTCTTGCAATTACTGCTCTTCAAAACCACTGTAGTATATTCTTTGCTAAGCAGTTAATATTTTATGTATTTATATAAATAATATGAAGTAGTGGTAACACAACGTAACACATGAAGCTGGATAAAAAAAAAATGAAGTATGTGGATGCCTCAAAGCATTTGATTTACGCTGCCCACCAAAATACACAGAAATTCTGTAAAGTGTGTAGTCCATGGCTCTAGAAGACTCTCTTCACTACTCCTGTAACAGGATGTGACTGCTAAATCTTTAGGTATGTGTCTCACGTAGTTAAAGCAGTGTCTGGCAGCATGATTAAGTTAAGTTAACAGAGTGCTACTGGGGCATTAGCTGACTGACCCAGTAAATAAAGGGGAGGTAAACCTACACAGCTCAGTGCAAAATTATGAAAAATTGACCATACTTAATTAAAGGGGAGTCTCCCTACCAGCTTCAGTGTACTTTGGGTCAAGCACGAATATCATGGTTAAACCAGAGTCTGAGAAATGTCCATTTCTCAACTGATGCTGTCTCATGAAACCTTTAAAACCGATCCTAACTGATGCGCGCTGCTAAGCGTTTCATGAAGACAGAAACCTGAATGCAGAGGTATAAATCAAAGGTAACAGTTTATTTCACTTTTCTGATTAAAAACAGTAAAAATATTATGGGAACTATATAGTATATCATAAGGATGATATTTTGGCAGGTTTTGTAATTATCCGAAAGAATGAATAAAAAGCACACTAAAAGTAATTCACATAGAGCTTCAGGAAACTGACACTAGCTAAACAACAGCATGTAAGTTTCCTCATTCGACAGACCCACAAAATATCTGTTATAGAACATAATTAAATTCAGAACCATGAAAGTGAAATCAGCTTTGGAAGTACACATCCAAAATCCCACTATAAACAAGATGGAGAAAAGAAGAAAAGGAAGCACTGTACAGTGTGCTAAGGAGTATTATGAGCAGTATTCACATGCTGACCCATAAGCAGAAGAGAAAGAAATTAAGACCATGAAAGTTCACGTTAAGAATTAAGTTGAGTTTAGAGCAGTAACCTTTATACTATACGATAACTTCTCAAGGAAGACGTTTACTCTGAACATGTAAGAAAAGCACTGATCTCTAGCGGGGGAAAAAAAAAAATGCAAGCAAACGGGCTGATTAAAAGAACATTCGCTTCTGCTCCATATAAATGAGAATATACATATGTATATGAGACATTTTAATTTGGAGAGATATGCCAGTTAATATTTCTGTTACCGCAAAAAGAGCATGGATTTAAAAAATAAAAATCAAACTGTAGCTAAGATTTCCATTTCAAGTCCCGACTGACATACTTACATTGGAAATTACACTTTCCTTTAAAAGTATCCAGAAGTAGGTTAGCTCTAGAGTCAGAAGATGTGCCACCTACTGAATCCCTTAGAACACTCCAACATCTCATGTCTTTTGAAAACTCCTTACCCCAAGGTATCCACGCAGCTTGACCCAGCTGAGTCCGCAAAATTTTTAAGAGGGCAAATTAAATTGGTATGACTGAAGACTACAAAGTGCCTAGAATACAAATTTTCCAATATGCACTTCACTTTTGATATATACTGTATCTATAAGAATATTCACTTGCTAATAAGTTCATTAAGCTTCCAGTTTCTCTCTACGCAGTTTATCATGCACACCCTATTAAAGATACATGCCAAAATTGATAAAGACAGCATTTATGGTATCAGATAAACTTAATTTGGAGTCGGAACTGATTACAACACTAGATGAAAGATATTTTGGTGTTGTCTATACTTCAAAGTAAGTACAGAATATTTTAGGATATGAATTTAAGATAATTCCTTTCAAAAGGACAGTCCTAAAATGATTCTTATCTAAAGAGAAAACAGAGCATTCTTTT
>JAVJGH010000085.1:26254146-26271171 GCA_035590175.1 Aviceda leuphotes
CTACCGGCCCCCCGGCCGCCCCCCCCCCCCCCCCAAATGGACGAACACCCTAACTCCATGTTACCCCCCGGCCGGAGCGGGGGCCGCCGGCTTTCCCCGGGGCACGGCCGCACGGCAAAGTCCGCTTCGTGCCGCCCCTGGTTTAAAGCGCTGTTTTAAAAGATCAGACAGGTTTTTAAGTACGCACTGTCAGCCTATCGACTAAAACCAACAAGAAGCTAGGGTCGGGTTTTTGGAGAGGTTGTTAAAAAAAAACCCACCAGCATAGCTCCGTCCTAGCAATACCCTGGGGGCGCAGAAGCCCGATAAAGAAGAATAAGGACCGGGATTTCGTTTGTTCTGCTCAATATATATTTGTACTTCTGTTTTGCTATACATACGGTTTTTTCCATACGAAATTTAAAATATTGCAAGGATTTTGAGACCGTCAGGATTAGGCCTCATGCTTAATCAGAATTTCACTTCCATTTAGGATTAATTTCAAAATGAAGTTCATTGTCCATTGAAAACACCAGTGGTACCAATACAGTAAATGGATTCTTTTCTTAACACCACCACTTAAATTCAAAGATATTTCTGTAAACATGCAGCTTAATCACAAGGACATTTATTAATTTTTAATTTTACTTTTGAGAATTCTAGCCAAGATGCTTCTACATTATAGTTGTGGTATCTATAACAAATTGCAGTGATTTATCTTTTAGGGATTATTATTTCATAACTTCGTGAAATGCCAAATAACATACTAGTTTGCGTTTTGAGATCAGCTAAACAGAAAAACACTCCTAATGTACTCTTGGTATAATTTCAGCTCTAAGCCGAATGCTACTAAAGCCAGTACAGTTAGAGGATTTTTAAAAGAAATTGGTACCTTCCTGAACATTCCTGGGCCAGAAACAAACACATGAAAAATGCCTACTAATTAAGTGGGCAATATAGAAATGGCTTCTTCATAATTCTTTTGCAATCATCTTCCTAGGTATTTTATTCCTTTAAAATGAAGTTTCTTACGCTACATTTCCTTGGAGCTCAAAGCTGCCTCCCAAAGTTATTCCTCAACAACTTTCACTACTCTTTACTGTAGAATTCTAAGTATGCTGGATGAGGCTACTCTGTGTTTTGGTTCCTCCGGCTGACGCTCTGCTGCTTACTCTACACTATTGCTTCTGTCTCCTGCACTCCACAAACAGTAAGCTACTTGTTAGAAAACTGAGAACATATTTTTTTTAATTTTGCTATGACATTTCTAACCATATGGAAATGACATTCATGAAGACGCAGGAAGGCACCAGCCAGCCATTCTAAGCTAAATAAAGCTGTAATGAAACCTTCATCAAGGAAGTCACCATTGTCACAAAAACCAAATCTGGAAAGCAACACAAGCGTTTTGAGATTAGAACCAGAAACACGCTTGCGCTACAGAGGACAGTATCTGCATGTACTTCACAACCAAAGCAACAAAAATCGTCTTCCTTCAGCAGAACTCTTTTATTCTGATAATCATAGGCTATAAAATAATCAAACAGTTATAAATCATCATGCACACTGAAAACAATTTCTAAAGCTACACAACATCTACAACAAAAAGGACAAAGCCTTTTGCCAAGCCAAAAATACCTCCACCCCCCGAACAGGGATGCAGATCAAGCATCCTAAAGGAGCATATCCTTTCACCAACGGCTTACAAACCCGTTCCATCGATCAGCATTAAGAAACTCCTAAACGACAAACATATAGCAGAAGGTGGAAAGGAAAACCCTGAGGCAGCCACGTAGTTAAAAACTGAACATTTTATTCGGAAAGCTATGTTTTTACTTTACGTGGTTACAAAGATAATCACCCAAATATAACTGAGCGTAAACCAATGCAATGCTGTCTTGCGTCTGCTCAGAAAGAGCTCCAGGGTATCTGCTGCTGCTAATAGCTTTGCCAAGCAGCAGCCGAGTGCAATGAACAAGCCTCCCGTCAGTTCCCCACTGCTCCCAGCAATCCTGCGGGCAGCAGGGAAATTGGCAGGAATCGCATCAAATCCGTGCTACTGCTGCTGCCTGCGAAAGCTATTAACAGCAGCAGGTAGAGGCCACGCTGCTGTTCACATGGAAGAGCTAGCCCTAAAAAATACTAAAGGTGGAACGGATAAGACAGCAGCTATAGATTTCCCCACATATGCCCTGATTCACAGAAGCCAGGGGAGCATCTTCTCAGCAGTATTCAAAAGAATTTGACATGCTGTCTTGCAGGAGTAGAAGGTACACTACACGTGTCTGGATGGTATCTTAAACAAACTAATGTAAAAGCAAGTAAGTTACCAGACAGGATCAAGAGACACCATCATGACAGCAGTCTTCCCGATAGCCACTTACTGCAGCAGTACTCAGCTAAGTAGGCTTTTCATAGACATTTCTCCAACGTTTTGTTTGGGTTGCGTAGGACATGCGTTTGAAGACCTTCACTGGTCTAACAGTACTTACCACAGCAAAGACAAATCACTGCCCTCAACCCTTTTTTTTTTTTTTCTCCCCTTGAAGGCCTAAACCCATTTTAATTTGCTCCACAACAAATTGTCTTCACATCCTCTGCATGTCACTACAAAGGAAGCCCCAAGAGGAAGGTAAGTTTAATACAGAATTCTGTCTCATAGAAAAAACTCCCAAATCCTGCCTTATCTGTTCCATAAGTAAAACATTGCTTCTACTGTAAGAATACCTTTCTTAGAGTAGGTATGGCCATTTGTGATAGAGGAGTATTACTTTCAATTCTGTGTGTGCAACTCTCCTAAGTTGCATCCATTCTTGATATAATCTAAGGACTGGTAATGCCTTTCCCTGGAATTTTAATGAGTCACACATTCATGATTTAATTATAAAAAGCACTTTTTAAAAATATTGATTTTCACTTCTGGATCTACTCGCCCAAACACTAGCTACCACTAAGAACTAAATTATGACCCTAACTAGTCTAACAATAGAAAGCTAAGGTTTACATTTGCAATGCCTTGAATGATTGTTTTACTTCTACTGGTAGTAGTACACACCTGCAAGAAGATGCATGCTAAGTACCGTATGCCTTGAAAGCGTAAGAAGTTCTTGCTCATCTACCAGGTCCTTAGGAAAATCGAGATGACCTTGACATCAACTGCACTGAAAGAAGCTAAAATTAGCCACCTGGAAACCTGATCTTCATGCACTACTACATCATCTTTGTCCAAGTTTATTACTAAATAAGGAATCCCTTTGTTCACGTCAAGTCACCAAAATAGTATCAAAATCACAACCACAATACAAATAAATTAATCACATAACTAATGATGATCAATAGTTTGGGTTTTTTGTCCAAATTAGCTTCACTTTTTCACATTACAATCACATCAAAATTTGAAAACTGCAATTGCTTTTAAGCTGCTACAGTGAAAAATCTTAAAAGAATATCCATTCATCATTTGAGTTATAAAATTGTATTTAGGAATGCAAATTTGAAAACAAAAAAAATGAAATCAATGCAGTGACTTATGAATTCCATTCTAGCACTCTGAACTTTTTTCCTCTAGAATAGTCTGCATAAATAACTCTCATAGTGATTTCTTTAATGGTGGTTTTATAATCAACAAGTATATCTATTAAAAAAGAAAAAAAAAAAAGATATGAGCTACACCCTTGACAGAGTCAATCTGTAGAAGATTCCTTACAATACGAATGTGTGTCAGCCCACGTGCATGCAGAAAGGAGTCTCCTTTGCCGAATAGCAATCCCAACAAAAGAAGTGGTTTTCTTTAGATCATAAAGATCTCCATGGTTAATTGAGCTACTTCTGCACAACTGATGGGAATATCACCTAAACATGCAACAGGGTTCCTTTTCTCCAGAAAAGTGGCCTTTTTCCCCACTTCAGAATTGCTTTTTATTTTCTTGTTCAGCAGTTGCCCCACACCATCTACTGGGATTGCTCTACAAAGCCAAGAGCACTGGCAAATGAAGATCCACGGGGTTCTACCGTTTTTTTCCATTCTCTTCGGTGCATATATGGAACTAAGACAGTCAATGAAGCATTCCAAATTGTGGCTCTTTCTAGTAATACTCTTCCTCCTTTTTTCTTGGTTATTATCGCTAATGAATGTCTCAGTGTTTAAGGGATACAGAATCTCAAGACATACATTTGTGAAACCTAACCCAAATTAAAATAGACTTATTACAGATATATTTAAAAAAAAGAGGTAAAAGATATGGGGGGGGGGGGGGGGATTTTACCTTTTCAATCTTCCATATTTGTTATCTGTAATTTTGATAAATTAATGACTAGCAACTACAGCTATGTGGCCAGGCAATAGTTTTCATCTGCATAAGTCACTTCAGAATGTTAATACCTCACAAGGCATTTAACACCAAGATTATGACCAAAGTTTAAATTTAAGCAGAAATGAAAACATTAATGTAAAGGTCAGCAACTTTAAACTAGTCATGTTTCTAAGACGAAACACACACCTGCTTTGCATGTCACACTCTACGTAGGGTGTTGCTCCTCATCTAAATACTGCAGAACCCAATAATATCACGAATTGTGTTTCACCACTTCTATAGCTAAGATACCACAGTTGTGAGTAGTAGCAGCTTCTCAACCTGTAAGCCTCTGACTTACCATATCATTTGTTGGGAGAAAAATCAAGCCCCTGTCCAATGTAACCAGATGCTGCTAAGGCAGCACTGGATTTTACAGAATGAGTCTACAGCACACATAAGCTTCCATTTGGAAGTTTTTGTTTGAAGACAGTTTTTTGGGCCTCAGTGCCAAACACAGTTAGATTGTTTTTCTGAATATTTAGTAGTGGTATAAAAACTGTGTGCAACTTTCACTCTGAGTCTTAAAGGAGGTACTATGTAATGGAGCATATTAAATTGCCAGAAAATGAAAGAAATTTAAAGCTTCATCCTGCCTGCCAAGCTACTGGATTGGATACGTGTCAGTTTTCAGTGGCTCGGTGTTCTGTGCCCATCGTTGTACCCACTTCTCTTTGGTTCAAGTCTGTAACGGTGAACACAGCTATTTGGAAAATGGCATACAATACCAACAAAACCCACTGCCGCAGCGAAATTTCTCAGGTGCTGTTTTTCACATGCTGAACTAGTTATCCTGAGTGCTTGTACTGATCCAAGCCTGATGCAGTGCCTATCTTTTGCTCCACCCATGGGGTGGGGTCTCCACTAGAAGTACCACTATATTTAACATGAGAAAACTGTGGGCTCTGATATATTGGGGGGGGGGAGGCAATTATCATATTCATGTCAGCTGGCATTGTGGTTGCACAATAGAGTTGAATTACTAGGCTCAGAACAACTTCAAAGTCATGCCATACCTCTACAGATTTTCTAAAGCCTTTAATACCTGTCCTAAGGGTCAAAATGTTTTAGTAAAAAAGTTCCAGTTCTCTGTTTCCTTCTTGTACTCTTGACCGATCTTACCTTACAATTTTCACAATTATTTGACTCCTTAAAAACCAAAACTGACTTATCTCAATACTCTATAAAAAGAAAGTCAGGTTTCAGTTCACTGTTAGAAACAAGTCCTGTGCGAACATCTGGAAATAAATCTGTAAGATACTTTGCCAAACACTTAGGGGCAAGAAAAATCACACAGATCTTTCTGATTTAAGGACTAGTCATTACAGTTCAAAACCCCCAGATAAAACCCTACAAATATACTGATCCACTGAAATCTCACATCAAAGACATTCTTAGAAGGTACAGTTAAGAGTTAGCTGCTTCTGGAACACACCCCTGATTTTACACAAGGAAAACCTTCATTTAACAGGTAAAGCCATATAGCTTCTATATCCGTGGGAAGCAGAATGCTGCAAAGCAGCAAAAGAGAACAGCTCTCCCCAACTTTTTTTAATGACCTTTTATACTCCGGAAAAATACATCATTAGTGCAGTTTCAGTTAATTTCTAGTCTTTCATGACTGAACAAATGTCAGTTAAAGTAATCTCTCACACCAGTAAGTGGTGCTTCAAGAACCTGCTGAGTAACAGTATTGGAGAAAATCAGAATAAGCTGTTAACTTTGTTCTTTTCTGTAGGAAACCTTGCATTCCCTCACAAGATTAAATTCAGTTTATTTTTGCATTACATTTGAAACTCAAAGTAGGGGGACTCCCTGAACATATATTAAATGTAAATATAAAGTGCAGTGAGAGATGCTTAAAATACTTTTTACTATACTTAAAGATCTGAACTTTTCTTTAGATCAAACTACTGAAACACGTCTTTTTTTGAATGCCTCTCTGATTTCAAAAAGGAAGAAAACTTTATTATTAAACTCCTGTTCTCTCTTCAAAAACCCCTATACAGTAAGAAGATACTTTATTTCCTAGCTTTAAGATTGATAAAGGGGGGAAAAAAACCCACATCACAAAATGGAAGCAAACAGGAAATTGCTAAATGACTTTTGGCTAGAGTAAGTTTGAGGTTTGTTCTCCCTCTCCCCAAGGTAAGGCATTTTTTTCAGACATTTCCCTGTGGTTATTTTTTGAGGTTTTGGAAAAAAGAGAAACAATATACAAATATTTA
Source organism: Aviceda leuphotes (assembly GCA_035590175.1). Taxonomy (NCBI): domain Eukaryota; kingdom Metazoa; phylum Chordata; class Aves; order Accipitriformes; family Accipitridae; genus Aviceda; species Aviceda leuphotes. The sequence continues at coordinate 26,260,706 of JAVJGH010000085.1, forward strand.
TTATAAAACTGCAAGAACAAGCACCACCCAAAAAATTCATGCACACATAAAAATTTAATTATTCTATAACAGAATGATTCAGTATTCCATCTTTCCAGTTTGCAAACATCAGGTATCTTGAAAATATAACACATTGCAACAAAATGTACCAAGTACAAGCTTACTGCGGGCAAGATTTTCAGTCTTCCTGCTACTATCTTCTGAATTTTTAAAAAGCAGATGTAGCAGCAATATGAATAAAGAGGGCAGACAAATGCCAGCATCAGTATTGTGAACCACATCATCGTTCTTCAGCTGTCTACAGAGCTCTGAAAGGTAAAGCAGCAAAAAGAGTTCCACAGACACCAGTGGACTTTTTCCTAATGCTCCTCATTCTAAACCATCCCTACGCCAACTAAAACCCATGCCAGTCTACAAAATGCCACACATTTTGAAATTTAAAATAGCAGTGCAAAGTAGTAGCCCATATTTCCCCCCAATTACATGTTTCATCATTGGACAGGTGAGACATCTTGACGTAGTTATCATACTCAAGATTAACCTACTTAAGTATAACAAGACATGGATCTAAGTTTGTTCACTACAACTTCATCAAACCTCACTGGCTGTCCCAAGGAAACACATTATTATTGCCTTCACCTGAGTGGCCTCTTTCCCAAGTAGCTTGATCAAAACCAAAGCAGTAAGACGCACTAAACGCCCTCTCCCCCACCCCCCCAAGTGACAGAACAGTTGTCCCTCATAAAGCAAAGAACACTTCTGTCCCTTACTATGAAACCAGTCCTTGATAATCATAATTCTTTGACTAAAGACTTACATGAAAGATTTAACTTTAAAACATTCAGCTAGGTTGTTTTTCAGCTCTCAGGTTACAGTTACACATGCACATTAAACTACAAGTGACAGCTGTTCAATTTTTATGCAGCTTGCTTTAAAAAAAACCCAAAACCAAAAAACAAACAAAAACCCCAACAACAACAAATACATCAAACAAAACACGGCTATACAACCATACCATACAAGTTGGTGCATTTATGCTCCCAAGCTCCTAGTAATTTCTAACCCATTGATCAAATTTAGTCAAATTAGAAGAACAGAAATCTCAGATGTCCCTACAGCTTACACGAAGCAGACAGATGGGTAGAGAAGAGGTGTCTTATCGAGTGAAATGAAACAGCTCAGTCCTTCTTGGACCTCTGAAAATCCACATAAAACATTACAATTATAGTAACCACAAGCTGGAAAATCCAACCCATCGACACTGCATCATCTACTCATTCTTTCTTTTCTCCCTACTTCCATATAGTTTCTCATCTGGCAAAAGAAAACCAGAACAAAAGTCCTACCAAAGCAATGACAGACCGGCCTTTCTGTTACCTACCTGCTCTTCCCCCTTCCCTGAAGGCATTCAAATGCATCAAAACCAAAGGACTGTGGAAATGCTATAGGGACCCGTATTTCTTCAGAAGTCATTCTGACTAAGTTGACAAAACATCAGTCTTTTACACCTCCTGTTTTGTTATTCTTGTTTTAAATTCATGCTTAGTAGCATCTAACATCACCTTCTAACTTTTTTTTTTTTTTTCCTTCCTGCCTGTGCATCTGAGCCTCTTAAATGTGCACCTATTGACAGGACTCTCATGGCAAATTATTACATTATATAGATCAAGAAATGGCTGAATAAATACTTTTAAAAAGGCAAATGCTGTGGAGTGTACTTGTCCACTTATGACAACATTTAAACCATTATTCCTCTGTTGAAGTATTAATTTGTCTATGCGTAATGTAATTCTCTAGTGTTAAATTATGATTGAAAGGGAACTTTTCCATGTATAAATTAAAATCTATTTATTTTGAAGTTTTGAGGAAACTGTGTATTCCCAGAAATGCAGAGTTTATCACTCTTCCCTCTTCCAAAAAGTTTAATATAGGAAATTTAAAATTCAGGGTAATATATCCTGAAAAGATTCCACTTACCATATTTCCATTCTGATTACTCAAGCTTGTTTCAATTCTCTATGCGTAATAAAAACAAAACAAAAAAAGATAAGACTGCTGTAATAGTTTATATTTCTAACCATCACTTTCAGAAACTACTGCTTACTTTCTATTACTTTTTTTTCTTTTGCTAATCTAAAGCTACTGTCAAGAAAGACAGTCAAATTCACAAGTTTGGTTGTCTGAAGTCAGTAAGACAATTCACACACCCAGGTTTAAATGCAGAAACAGATCTTGCAGTATGATGGTCAAAGTAAACTTCTGAAATGTCATCTTTTTTACTAACACAAAGGAAACTGGTCTCTTATGGGAAAGATTCTTTCAGAAACTGCCTATCTGGAAAGGAACATGATCTATAATACAGCAGCTTACTTTAAGGCCTTATAAGTCACAAAAGGAAGTTAAGCATTAGCACTTTTCCAAAACTGCAAGCATGGTCAAAAAGCAAAACAAGGGGCCAAATAAAATCCAAGCTTACATTGGAAATAAAGAACATTGGAATTCTGTAATCAGAGTCCTAAGAATTATAAATTCAAATCTGTAACAAAATAAAGGTGAAAAAATACCTGAAACGAAATATACTCCATCCACAAAATAAGGTAAAAGCAATAAATGTTGCACAGAGAATATATTGAACTTTTCACTGCAAATTTTATTGCTGTTTTCTTAAAATATGTTTTTTTTTATAACAGCTCAAACTCACACTAATCCACTGGAACTCTGTTGCTAACTTCAGCTTAGTACACAAATATTATCAAGTGAAACCATATCAAGCAGATGCAGACTAGGAGTTCAATAATCTAACTTTAAAGCACACCAGTTACGAAAGCAGCATACCCAACCTGCACATACAGCAGAATGCCAATACTGACCCGAAGCATCCAAGTGCTACTGTCATCTAGATGGCAAAGTAATGATATCCATGTCAATGACCTGATACCAAAATAAATACAGACTGCAATGCATGCTGTGAAACAACTACTGTGAAAACTAAAGACACAATCGTGTTTAACCATTACAGCTATATGCAGTTATGCATCTATGCGTATTAAAAACATACGCATTTTCACTGCTGTTCATGGCAGAACAATCGAGTATTGTGAAAGATGACATACCATATATGCAGCTATGGTAAAACATACCATACCTATCATTTGCACGTATAAAATTACCTCACATGAAAAACTGGAAAGGGGGTAGAAAGAGGTGCACCAACTGAATCTAAATAATTAAATTTTAAAAGCTACGTTTTTTCTACATTACTAGAAAGTCTTTCGCACTCAGGGAAACCTAAAACTGCTAGAAGCAAGCATGCAGCTTTTTCACCTGCCACTGTAAACTCAGGTTTGAGCTCACTGGGAAAGATTAAGATCTTTTCAACACAGTAGATACAGCGAGAAGATTCTAAATAAAAGGTTTTATTTTAGAAGCTCCATAAAGCTTTAAATCGTAAACAGCAGACGAAGTTTTTACTTTTTTTTTTTTAAGGAAAAAAGAACATTTGAGTATCCTGCACACGCCATACAAACTAAAAGGCATGAAGTTTAATGTGTTGAGGTAGCTTTCATCCAACCTCTTCACTACACACCCAACTATTCAAAATAACATAGGCACTATTCAGACTTACAGCCTTCAGTAAATTTCCATTATTACTTCAAAAGCATTCAGGTATTAGCTACTGTTTTCTTTTCAAGTAGTCTGAAATCAAATAATTTTTGTTTACATTTAGACAGAAATTATGACTTATGCAAGATGACGTAATCCTTAAAAATGCTGATTTTTATGTAAAACAACAAAGAATCAGCTGCAAAAGTGTGCATAACAAAACAAAATTACAAAAAGCCCTCCAAATTAAACTGAAGTAAGAGCTTTCCATTTTCCCAAGTTGCTACCTGCCCATCCATATTCTAAACGGCCACCATTTTTGTGTGCCATCAAAAGACTAATTTTCTCACGTTTTTTATTACCAACCAGAGAGGAAGACCAGAGGACAAAACCACACCCAAACCACCTCCAAAAAGAACACCACACAAGGAGGTTTTTATTCACCTTAATGCAAACAGCCAACATCAGGTTCAGCATGCCTATCCCAAGCACACTAAGAAACCAGCAGGGCATACAGCGCTTACTTAGCAAGAAAAAGCAACAGGACCTGAACCATAGCTGGTTCTTGTCAAAACTTAATTTCAGTTAAAGTGTTCCTTCTACACCTCTCATGGGAGTGGCCTTGTAAGAAAACATTTTTATAATTAAACCCAAACCCCCTCTCATCCTTATGAAGTTTACTACTGTCACTGTTCCCTTACACTCTCCCCCGTGAGACCTCTCCGTTTGGTTTTTGTCCCAGAGTCAGAAGACACTACAGTTGTGAAGGGTTGCAAACTGCAGCACCATCCATGGTCTATTTTTTGTACTCTTCTGCTGCTTAAAGGAGTCACTTAACCTACTGCAGGGATGAAAGCGAAGGGCAAGTAGGCAAGAACTATGCAGAACTAGCATGAACCTGCCCACCTTTTGTCTCAACGCCTCACTTTTGCAATTACCTACAGAAAGGAAAGCGAGGCTAGGTCAGAGAAACAACCACAGATTAAACAAAACAGAGACAGATGCTCTTCCACAACACGTTTTAAGAGCATAGTTTGCCAAATTCTACTCAAAGTTTGCCGAACATTGAGTGCAATGGTAAAACAAAATTCACTTAGAAGTTAATCAGCCAGCTTATTTAGAGTATGAAGGCTCTTGGAACAACATGCTACAACTGATCGTTGTCTTGGTCAGTACCAGGAAATGATTCTATAATATTGGCAGGCCCCTTTTTATTTTGTTCTGTTTTTTAAAAACATACGCATTTTCACTGCTTGTTCATGGCAGAACAATTAAGTATTGTGAAAGATGACAGATGTGAGGGAAAAAAAAGGTATGATTTGATTTCATATTAATAGGGAAATACTCATCATGAACAATCTTCAAATCAAAACAGACTGCATATTCAGAAAGGCTAGCGTGTAAGATCTCTATTTACAATAATTTCAATGACTAGAAACAGTTAAGTTTAAAAGTTTACTCAATCTTTGAACATGGCTTGCTTTGTAGTATTCCTCGATACCTAACAGAGTAACCAAAATGGTTTCAACGTTTGCAATTTCAGTGAGACAAAAAAATCAGCACTTAACAGACATTAAAATATCCTGACAGAAATTGGGAAAAGTAATTTATCTTCAACATCAACAGCTAGGAAGTCACTAATATCATTAAACCCAGTACTGACTGCACAGCTTATTTCAATTTAAATCAAAGGGGGGCATACTTCTTCCACTTCAATTCAAACCAACTTACATATTTTTTTGTTTCAGCTTCAATGAACTGCATGTAACAGCTTTCTATGCCAGAATCTCCAATACAAAAGTACTTTAGCATATATGCAAACCTAATGAAACAACTTCTGTTGAATCTAGTTTTCTCAGTTAAATATTCCTGAACAAAATCCTCCCCCCCCTAAACAAGGAGGAAAACTAGATGCCTACAGAAAAGGAATTTATCGAAAAGAGGCAATGGTTTGAAAATAGAGGTCACAAGTCAAAGGACACTACTGGGGACCAACACAATTCAATTTCAGGCAAAGGAAAAAACCCAAAAGCATAAAACCTAAGCCATTTTTTCCCAGAAGTCTCCTGAAAAATTTCTAGAGAAAGAACATAGCATCCAAGAGCTACACAGGACTTACCATAAAAAACCCAAACCAAAACAGCAAAGAGCATGAAATTTTGGTAGGGATGAAACTGAAAAAGTTGGAAGACAGGTCTCTAGAAACATAAGAATAGCAGTAATTTTTTTATCTCAACTGAGTCTGGCTATGGGCAGCAGAGGCAGGACTTGACCCAGCGTAAAGCTGAAGACAAGAGAAATTCTCATCATCGTTAACGGAGTTACAGTCAACAGAAACTGCTATCGGCACCCTGCCCAGGACATCCCTACGCACGGCCAGCAGCGCCGGCACCTTCACACCTCCGTCCCCAACAGCCAAGGTTGGGTCGCCATCTCTGGAAACCTCCTGAAATCATTTGCAATTAAACTCTATTAAGCCAAACAGCACACTGGGCTGGCACCATAAAACATGCCTCCTGCGTACTATCTGGGGTTGATCTGATTTCATAATGCCACACGGTTGCAGGTCAAAGAATCCTCCACGGGATGATACAAACAGGAGCTGCAACACAGGCACATCGAAATAAATTCACCTCATCTTTTAAAATTTGTTCTTAATCAACTCAAAGACAGTAAGATACATGTCTGACTTTGTCATTCATACGTTTCTTAAATTAATTTACCTGCCTTCCCTGTGACAACTTGTGTTCTTAACAGCTGGCTGCTGCTTAAGACTTGCAAGAACCAAAGTTCCTGCTACAACTGAAATTACACACCAAGCTGAGCCACACCTGGGCCTGGTGAGCAGCTGCCACAGAGACTTCGCAAAGAGAAACCACCCAGATGGACTGCATCTTCTAGCACTATTTCTTAACCTTGTGAACTATAAAAACAAGTACTGTAAGCCATAGCACGGTGCAAGTCACAAAAAGCAAAACAGCTATGTTTTTCTAGTAAATTTGCTTAAAATACTATTAAAGAACTCTCCTTCAATATGTGTGGTACTCAGTAAAAAAGATGGTACAGGGAAACAGTTGTTTTTAAGATTACTCTTCAGATTATTTTAAAAACCTATTGGTCAGAACTCTCTGAAACAATGTTTCAAACGATAAGAAAAGAAAATGCTCAGAACCAAAATATTTGCAATGTGTTTTTTAACACTAAAGCCAACTTCTCCTTGCTTTCCAACATATATACTAAAACTAACTTGTGGAGTCGTGAGTATCTCTTAAAAAAGGCCTTCCTATCAATCCACGAAGCTAAAGCTAGTTCTGGTTTGGAACTCAATACACTATTGAATAGCATTATGTGTACATATACAATATGCTACTACCATTGACATTACTTTCAAATACAGATTAACTCCTGAAAAGGCAGTATGTAAAAGATGGGAACTATTTCATAAGATATAAATTAAAATGCTAGCCTTCACAGCAAGACATCAAGGGAGCAAAAAACCCAACTAAGAGCAAACACAGGCCAAATAACACCCCCAAAAGAAAACCTGCCATGTTTATGAAAGAAAAATCAATCTCTACTACAAATTACACAGCCTTCAAAAATGTAAGACTTGTCAACTGCTTCTAGCTTAAAGCTACATTCCCAGATTCATTTATCAAACTTATTCAAATCAACATAACAATTGCCAGTCTCATCACCTTAAAAATCCACTCACTTGTATTTATTAGCCTTAAGAGTTCCCAAATTCAATCCACTCAACACCTGAAGACAGACACTATCATGGAAATCCATGTAACCAGGAACTTGTGCAAATTTTTTAACCTGATAGTGAACAAAGAAAACAATACCTCTCCAGATGTAGGAGGCTGTTAGGTGGAAAAAGTGCTGGAAATTATTAGTTGATCTCTATTTAGAATTAGCATAGCAGCTAAAAGAAACTGGAAAACCTGAGTGCACAAAGGACACAGACATCTGCACAAAAGCCACATGAATTCCAGATGTACTTCAGATTCTTTGGCTTCAAAACCATACTACCGGTTAGCATCTTCAGAAGTTCTGCTTCTCTTTCCACAATAACACTTCACTAACACTTTAAAAAGTGTTGATTTTCCACAAAGTGTCTCAAGATGAAGCACTGTTCTGGAATTTTTTGAAGCAATGGTATGTTTGAAGCAATTCAGAAATTCAGACTTCAGATAATAGTGCTAGACAAAGCAGATACGTGGTGACCAGTGCCAGTGGGTAGTCCCACGACAAGCCCATATGCACTCTTTCTGCATTTGAGGCTTATTTTGCCTCTGCTACAGAAAATTATTCTTTCCACTCCTTCCTCTCTCCCCACCACTGTTTCTATGGTACACAGTTTTGTCCAACTAAGAGGAGAACTGAATCAGGAGCTTGTATTCCTGAAAAACACCCTTGATAAAACTAAGAAGTTTCTCTGCACCTGAATGAGTTTCCCAGTTCAGTTCATAGCACAAATGGTTGCATTAACACAATACAAAGTGGAAGAATAGAACCTTTTTTCCATAAACTTTTTTTCCCCTTAAACTAATTATAGTTTAGGCATATATTGGACTACAGCTTGAACAGTCTATAGTACGGGTTGCTGTCTTTAGAAGACAATTTAAGATGGGTTTTCCGTTTTCTTTGTAATTAGGTATCACTTCTTCCAGACACTAAGCTTCCACAATTCTATCGGTATTCTCACATTACTGAACTGCTTTATAGTTCTTCAGTGTTAACAAGACATCTGCTTGCAAATAATTATTTAGATTATTCAATCACAGTTATTCTGCAATATCATTTTAGAAATAAGATCTATTTTACTTTTGTCAACCAGTCTCACCTTGATATCTGTAGGATTACTTCTCTAAGTTGACCTAGCCAGAAGCTTCCTTCCTATGCTTGCCATCTGTTAAGTGCTTTTTACAAAAACGCATCTCTTTGGCACATTTTAAAGACAATTACTGCAGTCATTTAATGAGTGTGCAATTATCTCAGGAAAAATTATATTCTTAAATTATAACAATCATTACAACAGCAAGTACTTCGTTTTAAAGAGGAAACACATACAAAGAACTGGACAGCCTAAGTATTTGACAAGTGACAAAGGTTGAGAGAGACTTAAGTAAAGCATTAGTGAAAACAAAAAGAAGAATGATGAAACAATTTAACTCTACCCAGAGATGGTAATTACTAACAAACTCATAAAGCCTTTAAAACAGTGAAGCAGATACACTGGCACATGTTCCCCATCCTTAAAAGTTCAGCAATTTTTGTTTTTCCCTTACTATACAGCTGTATTTTGAAAGGAAAAACAAGGCAAATGAAAACAGGAGAAATTAAAATTTATAATAGATACTCATCAGTAAATGTCTGAGAGATTAGTTTGTAACAGATGTACTTCCTTTCCCCAACCTATGCAATTTGTCATTTAAAAAAGAAATAAAATGCTTATATAAAACTTAGATAAAATACATACAAACGGAAATGTTTCATATACATTAAACTATAAATAAAGCTATCAAAATACTGCTATCTTCAATGATGATTACATCATTAGCAAAAAGCCATAGATTAGTAATGAAAACATATTATATACAGCTATAGTTTAAAAAAGACTTAGATCATTCCAGGAACTGTGCTACTCAAGCTCAGAGACACTGCCCTACTCCTCATTAGTATCGTGCATTTGACACAGCTTTGGCACTGTCACTCCACCCTATTTCTACAGGCCCTTCTGAAAATAATATAAAGAAAGAAAAAAAAAGCTGCAAAATACACTACAAAGAAGGTCAGTGGAGGGACTAGTTTCATTACTTGTACATACATGATAAACCTATTAGGTGCTGGGAGATGACAGCTGAATTCTGCTGCCTCACTGGTAAAGAATTTATTAAGCTCCCACAAGGAAGGTGAAAATTGTTCTTTAAGTACAGAGAACTAAATCCAGAGCATACAACTCCTAGAAATGTTTAAAAGGAAAGTTCAGACAAAGATTACATTTGTTAATATGATGATATCACCCATAAAATTAACCATAATTAGAAGAACAAGAACAATATAAACATAGTGGATATGCCTAATGGGAGCTATACTAGCACTATTAAGCATTTCAGGAAAAAGAACAAGGTTTTAGGGCTCTTTTGGTTTGGTTTTTTTCTGGGGGGTGTGGGGTGTGGTTTTTTACATTTCAAGATTACAAGATATGATTTTTAACCCCCCCCAACACAAACGCTTACTGGAACACATGTCTAGATTTCAGTTTTCAGGATGCAAAGTAAGGCAAAATTCGAGACATCTATTTTATTATGCTCAGTCCCACTGAAAACTGTCATCCACTGCCTCACAAACAATATATATCTATCAGCATCATAATTTTACAATCCTGCATGGTAACAACACTTAGGAGCCATAATCTATAAACTTACTATGCAAAATAGCCAGGCTCTTCTACAGAGATTTTATATATAGTGTGATCAGTTCATTACTTCAAAATATTTCTCATTGCAGGCTCACTTAAACTATACAGAATGTAAGATATACACTCTAACAAATACTATATCCTTGACTTTTCAACATTTTCCATAACTGTATACATCAAGTAACTGGCTTGTTGTACCTCCCATAACTTGCCGAGAAGACACATCACTGCTTACTATGTATTTCTCTCACAAAAACTTTACAGTGCAAGATCTCATACAGAAGTAGAACAGCAACCAATGGCAGAGTAAGAAGTTTACGAGTGGAATAATCCAAGGGATACTTATCTGTAACGAATTTAGAGTTGATATAAAGGGAGGCATCTGCTAACACGGTCAGAGATGAAAGACCCGTGACTATTCAGGGCTTGCACCGCC
>JAVJGH010000085.1:26282124-26292219 GCA_035590175.1 Aviceda leuphotes
GTAACTACTATCTAACAGCTATGTAACAAAATCATACATTAGACCTGCTATTCTTAAAAAAAAAAAAAGTTGTGGTGTTTTGGTTTTTTTAAATAACATGAAGTTTTCTAAAATTAACTACCAGGAAACATCAACAGTATACCCCAAGTTAAACTGAAACACATTTCAGGGTTTGCCATTTTCAGATATGCTAAAGCATCTAGAATTTAAACAGTGAGGTTTTTTATTATCATTTGATGCCTCGCACAAAACATAGCATTTTCTCCAAGAAGTATGAAGTTATTCTGCAAACTTACTTGAATCAGAAGAGTAACATCTCCCAGCTCTTGGTTTTTTTTGTCTGGTCACTACTCATTAAACTGAACACCTGTACTTTCTTTAATCTACTAGTTCTTAACATTAAGAGATCTATTTTAAATTAAAGATTTAAACCAAACTATTAGAACATATTTTCTTTTTAGGAAAGCAATGCAACCAGGCATAACAGACTTGCTTCCGAACAAGACATCTGCCAAAGAGACTGAAAAAATCATTATATTTGCTAAATTGTACGTAGCATACAACAGCATGACAGGTTTGTGGCTTTTTATGATTTACCCATCTATTAGCAGATGGAACACTGTGTCAAAAGAGGTAGACAATACTACGTGTTAAAAACCAGATATTCAAAAAACTGATCACTTCTGCCTAATGTTCAGAAATGATAAAGACATTCCCTCCTCTATATTAAAAATAAAAGACAATTACACTATGATTATTTGTCAGATTTAATCATAACTAAAGCTTTGGCACAGTTCAAAAAGCTGCAGTAAATTAAATAATACAGAAGGTACTTCCCACTGATGTGCCAATATAAATTATATTCAATTATAGATTTAAAGATCAATGTACATGTTAAATTTAAAATGCACAGAGGGATAGCACAATCTCCTCAAAATCCCAGGAATGTAGAAGAAAATTTAGACGTTTAGTAGAGATGAACTCTTTTATTCCCTAACAGAACGGAATAAGCAAGTCTTTGTACAAGAGTACCATGGTATCTGTAGCTAAATATGGATTGAAAAGATGCATTTTCTCTTACTGGTATCACTAAAATTAGGAGAAAACTTGTTTCGGTAGCCTGCTTCATTAAATAAAATAATACATATCCAATTATATAGACATAAATATGCATTATTTTATTTTAATATTGCTTTTCATTGGTATGCATTTATAATTATTTTCAAGTAATGAGCTATCCCTCCAGTAAAATCATACCCTTAACACACTGTTTCATTTAGAATTCTATTCTGCTACATAGTTGACAGACATCATGCTAGATACTCAAAAGATAACTCTAGTACCTTGTATGTTGATTTGAAGATTAGGAAGATTTGAAACTGACGGTCTTAAATTCTGAGGACTAGATTCCAGTCCACAGCTACAGTACCAACTGAGTAAGAGCATAAAACTGGAGCAAACGGGCTTGTGTGTGCTTGTCATAGTAATTTAGAGTAGCCTGTTCTCATACCTACACTGGGTTTACTTGCACCAGGCCCCGCATGTAACTTTTACCCTCTTCTACTCTCCAGACACGCACAAGTCCCTTCTACCACCTCTCCTCCTTTCTCACAGGTAGCCTCTGGGAAATAAATACTAAAGGTTTATATAAGAAAAAAAAAAAAATTCAGTAACTGACAATTGTTATGGTCATTCTTAAAAGTTCAAGTCAACCAACATGACAAGTGATACTTCACTTGGAAAGAAAATCCATCTTCCAAATGCACCTGAAGACAAATTTAAATTTCTACCCTTCTCAAAGATGTCTGCCTTCACTATGAATGGGACAGCTTCTTTACTGAGAAGAGCTTTGCGTAAGCTGAACAGAGCAAAACCACACCAAAGAGAAAGTATATTACAGAATTCTCTGTATAAACCAGCATGATATCAGAAAGTCCTACTGCATATGTTAGGGCCACTTACTCTACTTCTTTAAAAAAATCCATTTTAACATTGATTTTTAACTCAAGGTAAATTTGTAAAGCCTCAAAATGATATTACAGCAAGCAGCGCTTAATACATGGAAATAACACATTATACAAAGTCTGTAACGTATGAAGTAATCTTAGCTGTTTTATTTAGAGATCTACAAAAATTAAAAAACATTTAGAAAAATTCGCATTTTCTAGTGAGATTTTTTGTGGTTGTTTTGTTTCTACTGTTTTGAGGTGAGGGTGTGTAATACCACAAAGTTTCTTCAGATGAAATATGGTTTACATTATCGGAAAAAAGTGTTGCTGGTTTTTTAATTGCACAAAATTCAGATCCTTCCCTTTTGTTGCTTTCCAGGATGGAGTTTATGTCTTCTCAAAACTCCAAATTCAGAAGATGTATGGTGAGATGCACAGTTAAAGTATGTAGAATTGTTATATGTATCAGAAAAGGAATCTCAAATCACAAACCAATTTTTAAATTATTTACTGATATACCACCATGCTGTTTCTCTATCTGTAATACTGAGTTAGTGATTTAGTTAGAGCATTAATACTTAGAACTCTGAAGTTTAATAATTAGTTTGAGTCAAAATTAAGAGGTAGCACAGGCACCTAAAGAACGCTATACTATAAAAGCATCTGATTGACCTATAAGACATAAAAATAAGTTGCTGAAATCTAATTAAAAATATATCACAAGATACTAAGGAAAAGGGCTCTAGTCAAGACAAAAAAATATCCTTACCCATGAATCTAGAACACATCTCTTCTATGAAGAATTAAGAAGCTCAGAGATGTGCTTTAAATCCAGATAGATACTTCATCATTAGAGACCTGAAAATGAAACATGGTAAACGAGTCACACGATAACCAACTTCAGGAGTATACATTCAAATGCAATACTTCAAACTCAAAAACATAATTGATACCATTAAAAAAAAAGACTAGAATTAATACAGAATCACTAGTAGCCAAGATTTTATAAATGTCTGATAAACAGGCAAGTAAAGTGCTCGCTTTGTAGGACCACTGCAAAACTAACCCAACGCTACAAACCTCTAAGTTTGAAGGGTAGAGTCTGTGCCAGAACACTAAAAGTTTTAGGGCAACTAAGACACAATATAAAGACCAAAAAAAAAGTTTTTGAGGTTAGGTTTTAAACCTGTCAATGCAAACAGCCCTGTACATACTACCTTTTAACAGCAGGATGCTATTACATACTGACAGATGTACTTGCCAACAGGAACTGACACTGCCTTCCTAGGGGAGCATGCTTCCACAGTTTTATCCTACTCCTTGCCTTGACAGTAGGTAGAGGAGCTCAACTTCAAGAGGTTCTTTTTTAAGCTGAAACAGGCTTCAAAACATTACACAGTTTCAGGGAAAATGTGCATGGAGTGAAAGTAAAGGCTTCTAGGGCCTGTGAGTAAAAGCCTGATAGCAAACAAAAACACCCTCTAGCATTAAAAGACAAGACAAAAAGTTAGTATATAAACTTACATTCTATACCAGTGTGTTTTTCCATGAACAATGCTACCCTTTCAAAAACATGATCATTCTCTCCAAGGCACAGAGCATCCTCCAATTCCAATAAATACAGATTTCCCTCTCCCTAAATATAGTTTCTTGGTGACAAACTCTTAAACACCTTTGCAAGACTAATTAATACAGTTCAACTTTTAATCTTTAATAAAAGATAAGACAGTATGTATCAGTGAATTAAGAAGCAGATTTTAACACAAAGATTATTTCTTTGCCCCACATCTTTGAGACAACATTGTAATGTATATCAAAGATGTAAATTGGTTATAACAGCCATCAAAATCCTACAATATTCCAGTAAAAAATTTTATTTGGCACTAATTTGGTACATAAATTATTACATTTATCCCCCTTTTATTATTCAGTAACTTCAAGACTTATGCCAAGGTTGCTAAACTAAAATGTCTCGGCTCCGCATTAATACGGACACTTAAATTATGCGCAGAGATTTTCTTCTCAAATTCATAAACAATAAGCATGTACCCAAACACATACTTAGGTGAAGGTTGCTAAAATATTCCTATCTTTCTTTGCCATCTACATGAAGTGAGATAAACTTTGTATGAGAACAGCCAGAAAACTTCCTCTAGTTGTTGTCATTTTCTATACTGGAACTCCCACTATGCAAACAGAGCTCCCATCACGCAAAGTCCTCTTCACATCCAGAAATTAGAATCAAGTTTGAAATCATTTAACTGTCAGCTTTTATGCAGCATTTCAATATATATTTTTATTTCCTTAACTTCTGTTTATTTAAAAGTTCTTTGTTGACTGAACAAAGTTGTAGCATAAAGGTTTTACAATATATAAACTGAATAGAGGCATCCAAAAATTTATTTTTATTTAAAAAAAACAGAAAAATTGAAAACCTGCAATCAAGTAACTTATCCTACCTGTAAGAATTCAATAGTAAAAAAAGAAACCTAATTCACCTGTAACTACCATATAATACAAACACTATCTTTAAGTTCTTGGCTATCCAAAAGAGCTATGTTTTGGATCCTTCCTCAACTGGACTCTTTGCGAATCTTCAAAATAAAGAAAAAAAAAAAAAAAAAAGATGTTTCTTACTCTAGGACAATGTCCACTTGCTTGAACAGCTTCCAATATGGAGACAACTGTAGAGTACTTAGAAGTTTGAAAAATCCTGTGTTGAAAAGAAGAAAAAAACCCATATATAACTAAATATACATTCACGAGACCTACAATACATTATTCTATATGTAAAATACAAAAATACTTCAGACAGTATAATCTTCAATGGTTCTTCTGCTAAGTGCCAAGGAGAAATCCACACAAAGGAACTTAAAGCTTTCTTAAGAAGCAAAATGAGATCTATCTCCACAGATTTTCAAATAAGCTATATTGCATGTTAACTTTTAATTACATATATATAAACCTGTATGTATATATATCTGTTAAATGTGATACAGTAAAAAAAATGTTCTGTAAAGTCTCCTTTAGAAGAGTCTTAATGCTTGCTTTTAAATCTTGAATTGGTAAAATTCACTCATATACAACAAAACTTATACTTTATTAAGTAGAACAAGAATTAAATTTGTTACAAGCATGCCTAGATACATATTAAACTATCTTAGAAAGTTTTTAAAAAATTATCTTCTACAGCCCAACTAACATATCTTTGTAAAACACTGAAAGACAAATGCACATGTCCCTAAGTGCACAGGGATTTCTTACGTTCTTGATGGAATCCTAAAGCATTACTATTACTAATAAAAAAATTTTGAACAATAGTAATCTTCCTCATTTTGGACACTAAAACGAAGACTTTTGTACATGTTAGCATAACAAGAAATAAACGATTCCTTTCAATTAGTTTAGAATAACCACTTTACCCCAATTTCTATTTTTTAAAACATCATGTAAATTTAATAAAAGAATTGATTTTGTACAAAAGCCTTGTGTGCTTTTATGCATTCAAGTCCTTGCAAATACCTTTAGGAAATTTAACAGCACCAGTTTAAGAAGTTATCATTTTGAACTACCTTCTTCACCTCTCTGCCAAAGGTTATTGCTCTCAAAGAACAGCCTGCAGAGCAAAATATGTACACGTGCATCAGCTGCTTCAGTGTATAATCCCCCAATTTAGTCTTAACCCTTCCTCTTGTCAGTCTAAACACACCCATTAGACTTTGCATTAAAATGGCTGAGGTGTATACATACACTTTATTTAGTAATTTATATTTTGTGGGCATTAATTCCAATAAAGACACAATAACAACACAGAGAATGACAATATCTTAATTTGCTACGGTTGATTGTGAGCTATAAAAACACCAAAAGTTTGGATAACCTTCTTGAAAAGAAGAAAGTCTACCCCCGAGTCAGTTTATTTTAGTGAATAAAACTGTTAAGAAGTTCAGGGGTTTGGCCACAAGACTACTGAAGGAAGCTAAACTAGTAAATAGTTCTGCTCTTTAAACATTATTGCCATTTTGCTTCTCCAAAGTGTAACTGTGAAAACTCATAAATTTCAGGAGTCCAGTGAGTTCCTGCTTATTTTTCTAATACAGATAACAAAATTTCCCAACGTTCTTTTCTTCAGGTTTGAATACTGCAACCTTTTTAAGAGATCTGCCCACAAATCTTAGTATATCTGTACAGAATAGGAACGCCTCTTTTTACCCTCTTTAGTTGTCAAAAAAGTTAGAATAACATATTCAGTGTAACGTATTTGTAATTTACAGTTTACTTCAGGTCACTAGAAAGACAGTTACAAAAGCTTCCTTCTAAGTTTAAAAAGAAAATCCTCTTGGTGCTGTTGAGATTTCTGTTGTAAGCATTATAGGGTTTCTACAGTTTCGTCATTAATTTCAGCATTACACCTTAAATTAGACCTACAAAATATGTTTCTGAATTCCGGTATATTTCCTGAGGAACTACATTGCCATTTTAAGATGTAAAGAAACATCTGCATTGAAAACCAGAAAAAAGTCTTCTCATTTTCACATGTGGCCTAAACCAAGATTTCATTACAAAACATCAGAGACAAAAGACTTCACAGCATAGCCCTCTTTCAATTCACAATCTGATAATACACTAACTTCCAATAATTCTCATGTTCTAGCCTGATAAGCATCTTTGTGAACTACTGCAAGTTTATAATCCGGAAGCACCAACCAGAACAATGCAAAGAATCATGCCTGTTTGACAAATGCCTATGGATCATGATCTACGAGCAGAGACCAACAGTTGTGAAGACTTGACCCTGACAGATAAAAGTCTTCTCTATGAAATAAGGAGCACAATTTCAAGTCTTGACAAAACCAGTTTAAGATACCAGGATAGTACTCTACTGAACAGAATGGGTTCAGACTTCCCATGCCATACTACATTAGCTGGCATAAGGAGTTTCATCTATAACAGACGTCTATACCTTTCAGAGAGAGGCTGCATAGTTTTTCTAAGGAGATTTGATATGAAAGTTTCTCAGAAAAAATTCCTCCCAAGCACACGTCAAGCCAGACACTCTGAGTTTGTGACTTGTTCAATACACTCTTCTTAAATTAGGGAATCGGTTACAACTGATAATAACTCTAGCAAAACAACATTTTTCGTCTTGTTTCACAGTTTCCAGAACACTCAGGACATGTTCCTGAAATCACCTCCAATAGACAGAGGGAGACTTCAGACGACTTCTACTGTAACATCAACACTCTGCCACAAGAGTCTGACAAAGTGGACTTTTAAAAAACTTCCCCAGTCAAATGGGACAATACTCATCTGTCCCTCAAGGGTATCTATGAATTAATTCTTAAGAACTTACCTAAAAATCTGGCTCTGAAGCTAAATTTTAGTTTAGCTTCTGAAATCCAGGAAAAAATACTTTCAAAAACTGCATGCTGAAACAAGCAACATCATATTATACGGAATTAGGCCCACTGTCTTACCTAACACTGTTTTTAATGTTGGTGGAAGCCACTAACTACAATGGCTTTACAACAGGGTAACTGAAAACAATAACATATCCTATTCTAGTTCTCAGATTTCTTCTAACATATGGAATATCAGATGGGTAGATTTTCATGCCATTATACAGATGAAATCTTTCTGAAGGTTAACACTTTCTTCATCAGGTTGTTAAGTATCAAATGTAATAAAATCATTTACTCTTCAAAAGCCATTTGCAGAATAATCTTGGAGGAATTTCTGAGTTTTAGTGACCAACATAAAAGAGTGAACCAATCTTTTAATACTGATCATGCAACACAGGGAAAAGTGCCCAAGAATGCACTGCAGAAGGAAATAATTTGGTAACCAGAGTTACTACATTTTCTAATATGACTTAAAGAACAAAGTCAATATTACTATTTGCCTTCAGAAAAAGGATGGGAACATTTTTCCATCTTCCTGCAAATTTTAACTGTTGATTTAAGATTAAACCAAAAACATTTATCTTAAAAAAAGAAAGATGCATATACACTGCTGGCCTAAAGACATTAATATTTGGTCTCTCTTCAGTAATATGTATGAAGTTGAGGATCTCAACGTATTTGCTCACTGACAGATGCCATATCATACCAACATGTTTCTGCTGAATTCTGAGTTTACAAAAAACGCTTCCTCCCTTGTAACATGTTTCTTGCAGCTCAGTAAGCGAGCATAGTGTAAAGGCAGCACTGAAAGGGGAACTCAGTTCCAAGGTGCTGCCAAAAGTAACCTTTTACTTGATCCCTAAAGCTTGTTCTAAGACATAGCTTTGATTCCATCCAAATACTACTGGCACATTTTGGAAGTACTACTAAGATGCTAATGCTTCTGAAGTCAAGCTATAGCTTCACTAACCACATTGTTAAAAAGTGTTGGATTTAGAGTTGGTCTTCTGCAAGTTTTCAACACTGCAGTTACTCAAAACCACGGTCATTATAAACCACATTATACTTTTTTGATGTAATACTTTGAAGAAAAATACTGCTTAAAAAAAGATCTCTCTTCCCTGCACTATTGTAAATAAGGAAGTCGTATGTTCAGCCTGCTTGACATCTGGTCAGCTCGCTCTCACATTTATCAATTGGCCAGAAAGATAAAATATGAGAATCTTGCTATTCCTTCAGCCAAAGCAAGAGCTGCAATCTCTTTCCGGTGGTTGTTATATCAGCAAAAGAATTACTACTTAGTTCCTTTTGCTGAAGGGGAAAGAGAATACTTCAACGATATCCTAAAATATTTCCAATAATGCTAACTATCAATTCTTGAATGTTTGACTAAATAATCAGATGGTTTCTCCATCAACCATTTATGTGTACACAGATACCTGACATTCCTGAAGCACCGTTTCTAACTACAGGAAGAGCACTAGAAAACAGAATGAGAGTACACTATGTGAGCCTAAGTAAGTGTGAGATTTCTAAGTGTTCATTAAACTCGTGGCTCCATAGTTTGATAGAACAGAGACCATTAAAAGGACAAATATAGATAGGTCAGTGGAAGACTACAAAGTATCCACAAAACTAGTTTAGTTAGAAAAGAAATTGAGTGCTGAGGGTTACTGGATTTCAGTTAAACCCCCCAAAATATTTCAACTGGATGATTTATGAACATAAGTACTAAACATTACTGAGAATTTAGTTCATATAGTGGTGGAAACAAGTAGAAGACTGCAATCCAGTCATGAATAGGATCACACCATTAAATTCCACCAGATCCAACTTACTCTAAATTGCATGGAAAGTATCAAAGACAGACAATGATGCAGTGTTTGGACACTTCTTTCTACAGGACTGATATAAAAGAAAAAAAATGCACTGTAAGGAATCCAGACCCATAAAATATGTAATTGTCCAGCTTACCTGTACTTTTGAAGTGTTTGAAGGATACATATACTCTAATCATAGGGAAAATTTATATTGTAAAACTGTAACATGCAGCAAAGAAAAATAATCTTACAACTAGCCCTATAAAGCAAGTAAGAACAAAACTGCATGTATTTACTTTACGGGTTGCACAAACAAGGCAGCATGTCAATCTTTTTGTTTTAATCTGCCTTGTCTCTCTCTCGAAAGGACACAAATGAACAATGCCTGTTTTAGGGCCTCTGTAGTCTCTTAGGAGTGGTTCATGTCATACATCTTTTAGATAACATCACTAAAAATACTTTTTAAAAACCACACTGTGCTTTCATCAACATTTCTCTATGACTGAATTCTTGGACTCATCTTCAGGAGCATTTAGCACCAGCAGCTCGTGAAATGAGTAGGTGCTGAGATCCCTCAAAATTCTTGAAAAATTGTAAGACTTAAAACCCTTTTTGCAGTAAAAATGACAGCTTTACTCAGAGTGAAATACGTTAATACATCTTCATCATGAAGAGCAGCATAAATTGTTATAAATGGAACTACTTGGTTAAATGCAAACAAGTAAGTTAGCACAAAGTAAACCAGCGCAGACGCACTGTAACTACTTATGTGCTTGCCCTTATCATCTTGTAAGTGCAAAGTAAATTGATGTAGCTTACCCACCAATGGGGGAGGTGGGGGGTGGAGAGAGAGAGCGAGAGAAAGCTACTTCACCTTTACTTTAAGGTTAGAGAGTTCACAATGGGCAGTAAACACAGAGTTGT
>JAVJGH010000085.1:26301177-26321497 GCA_035590175.1 Aviceda leuphotes
GTTCTGCAAAGTTCTCGGGCATGTGCCTGCTGTTGAACTTCTGGATATTCCCAGTCAAGTCAACAGACTGCTTAAGTAACTAGTCATAAGTAATAGGCTTGTGGGACTTGCCTGTGCTTGAGGTTCTAGCTTCAGGACTGTTTTACAGTCCAAAAGTAGCTGTGAAATCAAATAGTACTGTGGCCCCTTAAACTTGTCAGAAAACATAGTAACTTGTGAGTACTGGTATGACCTATGTACTGGGTTCTCTTAGGCACCTCTGAAAATTCAGTTGGAAATACCGTTCTATGTAATGTGGACGTCCATATTAGTATGCATAGTGTCATCAGTTGTGAGCAGCATATGAAGTAGGTCCCTAAAATGTTAAGTTTTAATGTAGTAGTACTTTGGTGTAAAATGCTGTTTGTTTCCTGACTTTATGTGAGTTATACTGCCACAAAATGGGCAACAAACTGTTAATAATAATTATATTATGCTTTACTCTTAATTCCCTTTTACTCTTTATGTGATACTATGCCAGTGAAATAAACCCAGGAAACTGACTTGTTTCCTATGGTGCATCATGCATGTACTGGTTCATGAGAGTCTTTATCATCACAGATATGTGTTTGAACAGTTTGGGTTTGATATCTCAGTTTTGTGTGAGGCATTCATTTATCTGATGTGACTTGATAAAGCAGAGCATGACTGAGTGGTATGAATGGTTGCTCAAAACCAACCATACAAGACTAAACTTTTGGTTACCAAGTATAGTAAGCTTCTTCTGCCCTCTTGTGGTCTTTGTATAGATATATTTTTTTCTCTGAAGCTGTTAGAACATTAATTTTCCTTTAAAGCTGAAGTTTTAGCTGCCAGTAAAGTTAAAGATGTCCTTATTCTGGTAGGCCAGAGCTAATGTTACAGGATATGGAGTGTTTTTCTATGATAAAATTACTAGCTTTATGGATGACAGGAGAGTAGTGGATGTCACTTAACTTTTGCAAAGCTTTTTACACTGTCTCCTGCAGTATTCATGTCCAAGTTAAGACTTTATACTCTGAATGAGTAGATAATCAAATGAGTGGAAAAGTGGATGATCAGGCGTGGAGGGTGTGTAATACTCTATACAAATGCTGGTGACAGAATACCACAGAGCTCCATACTTAGACTAGTTCTGTTTAATATCTTTATCAGTTGCTTGGAGGAGTTTGTAGGTGATGTGAAAATGGGGGAGAACCAGTTGATGTGCTCAATGACAGGACTGCTATTCAGAGAGCTGGACAGGCTGGAGGGCTGGCAGGAACTTGCTTTCCTGAAGCTTTTTTTCTAATACCAGATCCCTAGAATGTTTTCAGAAATCTGTGCTATCTTGAACGTATTCAGAAACTTGTTTTGTAAATCTAAATAATGTAACATGCGAAACCAACTAGTCAACTTTCTGAGAAATGTGGATTATCATTGGTTGCTTTATGAAACTTGCAGTGAAGCTATGAAGCAATGATTCAATCTCTCATCAGTGTTGGCTTCAATAAGTAAACCTCCAGATTGCACTGAGGTGATAGCCAAGTAATCATGAACCTGAAAACAAGGATGTGTTCCTCATAATTCTGTATTGTTGACTTAGAGTAAAACTCATCTGCTCTCCAACAAATTTAAAAGAAAAAAAAGTTAAATTTTTTTGTGTCAGTCATGCATTGCATTTTTAAAGTGAACCATTTTCCACTTGCTTTTAATCTGATACATGCAGAAGCAAGATCTGCAGTTTGAGACCTGTGTAAAATAAATTTGGTACTATGTAAACTTCATCAGTACCATATAGCTTGTGCAAATTGTTGCCTTGTGAATTCCTAAGGTATTGTGGATTAACTGCCTGATATTAACAAATTCTGTAAACTGTGTAGTTGACCACTTAAAATATATGCACTGCAGTAATTCACTTGGATCATCTACTCTAGACCAGAAATCTTGTTGATCTCTGTAGTATACCTTCAGAGTGGCTCTGTGTGACTGCTGTGCCGGCCGTACAGTTTTCAGTAGGGTAGTGATTGTGAAACTTCTAAACCAAAGAAGTTTTACATCCATGTGCCCCAAAGTGTCTTCTGAGGTAAACTGTGTGGGATTCAGCAGTCATTTGGCTAAAGTGATTTAGGGGAGTCCTAGTAAAGCCCGAGTACTGCAAGAGTCACACGAGCAGGCTGCAGCTGTCTTGCTCATCTGCAGTACTGAAACTGTCCAAGAGGGAGCTGAAGGCAGAACAGAGATGTGGCTGGCTGCCAGTGGTTTTAGGAAGTCACAGGAGAGAGGTTTTGTTTCATTGGGGTTTTGCAGCAATTTGGACCCGTGTGCCTAAATTCCGTTCAAATGATTCTTTGGATCTGGTCCTAAACAAATGAAGTTCCTTTGGACCTTGACTCTCTGGGCTGAAGTCAAATATTTAACATCTGCTTACAAGTGATTAGTTAATGTGGCAAGATGAACTTTTAAAGATTTGTGAATGTTCTGGCTTGGATTTCTTGTGTTAAGCTTCATTTCTGTGAAACTTCTTTAATGGTCATGAAGTGCAAGGATAGGGTGAAATTAAGGGCCTTTTTAAATGTTACGTGTGGAAACCTTACTGAAACAGTTATGTGCAGTTTAGCCTACTGGCGATTGTCTTTCTTCAGTGGTTGACTATTACTGTATGCAATAAACCAGATCTATCCAAGGGAAATAATAAATTCGAGTTTTTTAGCAAAATGTTTATTGTCATATTACACGATGTCACTTTTCAGAAAGTTAATTCTGATGTGTACTTCCTAGGCAACAGAATCAATTTCATGGTACTGTTTCTGGTCCTTCTGTGTCACTTGGTTAGTTTTCTATTGGTGCCCTAAAACTTTAGTAGACTTTCAGATTTTTGTAACTGACCTTGTACTTTGTAATGATGTGGAATGCAAAAATTGACCTTGGGATGACTGAGAGTCAAACTGCTGACTTTTAGTGAACTTCTAACTGTAGTTTACTAAAAACAAAATCTTAAATATTTGTTCTATCCAACTAGCTATGGATATGCATTGCCTGTACAGACTTTTATCACTATCTTCTTATTGTTACCTACAGACATCTAGGAATTAGGATTGCATTTTTGCTATACTGTGTTTGACTGTTCAATTGCTTTTACTCTCCCTGCTACAAACCCTTTTACTCCCACCCCTCCTTTTTTTTTTAAACTTCCACCAATAGATACCTTTCCTTCCAGCCCTTGTGATAAAGGCTCCAAGAAACTGGTTTTTGGTTTCTCCTATTTTGAAGTTAGGAATAAAGAAATTGTTCTATTTCACTTTTTACTAGGTTCAGTGGAATTTAAATTTAGTTTTTTTAGTATGAGCTTCTTTATCTGTTTCAGAACAGTTAGATGGGGGAGGTGTGTGCATGTATATATAAATAATCTTTTTAATAAGTGCTGTGCTTCTCCTTGAGAAAAGGCAGTTTGTAGCACAAATGCTGGCCAACCCTCACAATATCAATGCTAAAACTACTTCTGCAAAATTAAGATTTGACTGTTCACAAGAGGGCACTGCGGCTTTACTTTTGTGCATGTTATTGTGAGCAATGAGATCTAGCAACAGAAAGGCAAATAATACTGTCACTCTCCAGCAGAATTAATTTTTAAAGCAAGCTCTTACCAATAAAGATTGCCAGCTCTTTTTTAAAAAGAGAAATTAAGTTATTGAAAGTGATGCAGAAATTTGAGTTGAGAGCTTCGAAATGGAATGTCTTTTTGTCAGCTTCAGGGTCAAAGTATTGTAGCTGGTGATGACTGACTAAGGCAAGCTATGCAAAGAAATCTGTGATCTCATTTAAAAGAAAAAAAAAAAGGAAAGACTGACTGTAATGAGATAATTTATTTACTTATCAAAGCCTTAAGTGTCATTAGACAGCTCAGTAGGCAAGTCATCATGAGAAGAGTGTTCACTTAGTAAAGATTAATTATAGCCTCTAGCATATCAAGTTTATTATGTCCAATAAGTATGGCAAACATCTGGAGGAACACGTTTGTCTTTACACTTGATAGCATTCTCTTGCCTTAAGGTCTGACTCCTGAAAGAATTATTAGTTGTTGCGGGTGAAGTGTTCCTAATTCTGCAAACTGTTTTTTGGTGTGTATTTAATTCTGTGCTTTGAGGAAAACAAAATGAAGATATTGGGTATGACACTGAAGTTGTCAATACCTAACTTTTTAAATAGTGTCTGAACTCTAAAGTGGAGTGGTTTTTTTTGTATTGGTTACCTTTAATCCACGCATTCAGTGGATTTAAACTTCTGGTCTAGAATGGTTTTTCTCAGTGGAAATATGAAAGAGTGGCAACCCAGAAATGGTTGGACTTTTAGGGTCTTCCTGCTGAAGAAATTCATTATAACGAGCTGGTTTTACAATTTTCCATAATGGCTCTTTCACTTCTGAAATTACTTCCCACTGAACGACATAGAAACTCATGAACTCTAGGTTACAAAAAAGCATATATCACCGAACAGACAAGGCAGGTTTGTAACCAAATTATGTGAATAGCTAATGGTGTCATAGAAATCTACTGAGAAAAACTGTACTTTATATATAATATCTTATATGCTTTTGACAAGCATATATACTATGGGATTATAACTGGGGGGGGGGCGGCTGGTAAAAGCTCATAGCGACATCCAAATATACAATGAGAAGAAAGATTACTGAAGAAGTGAATAAGAAGTGGTGTAAGGTGCTTGAGTAGAGTAAGGGAAGCTTCTGATAGCAAAATGAATTTAAGATCTCAAGAACAGGATTTAGCTGAAGAATTAATTTTTTTTTATGCAGTGCTGTGATAGTAATGTCAAAAAGGAAGATAATTTTTGGTTTAAACAGTAAGAACTTCATATTGGTGAGAGGTAGGGAAAATTATTTTGAGTTTTGGAAGTTATGCAGACTGAGCTGTCAGGATGGACTTGTTACAGTGCAGTTTTGAAATGGGGAGAGCACTTTTTCTTAAGTAAGAATGTGTAGGTAAATAATGCATCAAGAAGAGATAACAGTCACTGGGTGCCTAGTTGAGTCTTTTTTTTTTAACGTTGTATGACTGCTGTCTGTGGCACATGAGTGTGACTTACTAAATTTGATGTGATCCTATGTGGGAAACAATAAATCACAGCAGTGTATTGCAGTACACTTGCAAATCTAGGGAGTGACACTGCTATGGTCTAACTTGAAAGTACTAACCAACCTGAATAACTCCCTCCCTATGAAGAGCTATGAAGTTATGATTAAGTCAGTTGTGTGAGGACTGGAATCTTGATTCCAGCTAATGAGCCTAGTTTGCAAACAGGCTAATGCTCGAGATTTGGAAGTTCTGCTTCAGCACCTTGTCCAGTGGTACTGTTAAACTTGGACTCTGTTGCTGTTCAGACCTGTGTTGAAGTAGACTGTTTCAAGGTAGTGCTTGAAAGAACTTTAATTAAACAACAAATTAATTCAGAAGCTGTGTTTTTGGGCTGTTAAACCCTTCTAATTGCAGCAAGAATCTCTGAACCCTGTTAGGTAAAGCATTTATTTTTGAACTGGAGCTGATAGGCAACCTTTTTCATCGCTTATGAAGAGCGGTCTTTAAAGCTGAGATAGCAAAACTGAGTATTTCATGTACCCAACATTCTTGTTAATGATAACATTAGGAAGATATTACTGCAACACAAGAAAGAAAAAAACCAAAACTTCCCCTATAAGACAGTCTGCCCCAAAAGAGAACACAACTACAGGAAGTATTTAATAAAATACTAGAATGTCTTACTTTGACTGCATTAATAGAAAAGCCTCAGGGAAAAAAAAAAAACAACCAAAACAACAAACCACTAAACCTACTGTCAGTATGTTTTTCCTTAATTCATTTTGTCTTTAGGACTAAAGCATCTATTCAAAGCTCTGTGTTGACAATATATTGCTGAGGTTTGTGGTTCTCTATTTCAAGCCATAAATGACCCTGCAGGCCTCAGGTATTTGACAAGTTTGGGAGAAAAATAGTCCAGTTGTCTGAACTTACATATGTTTAAGTGTTCCTGTGTTCATTTGATTAAATTTAACTCCAAGTTGAAGGGCTTATACACATTTCATGTCCCCATACATTCCACATGCCTCTCCTTGGCTGTCACTAGTTCAGTCCTCTCATTTTGTGTACTGCTTCTGATTCTGTCTCTACAGATAATCTAGTGTGGATTTTTTTCTGCTGAGAAATGTTCACTCAAGGTGCATCTCTCTTACTGTATGGAACAGCGTGGTGTTTAAGAGGGAGGCCCTAAAGGATGGAGGAGGCTCTGCTTATTTGGGATACAGACTGACTTATTTTTTAATCCTAAGGAATGGGTTGTATTGTGTTTCAGTGCAAATTAGTTCTCAGGAATCCTTGGTCTCCTAGTGTGTGATTACTTTCTCTGACACCTATTCCCTTGAGACTTCCCCTTACCTGGCTCAGCAGCTACTCTTAGCAGCTTACCCGTTTTCTCCATTTTCAGTAGCTTTGCGTGTTTTCCCGTTTGAGTTGTTTATTCACCTCTGTTTTGGGAGCACCTCCCTACCTCTTAAAAATGATTCGGAGTGAATTGTGAAGTGCATTCTGCTTGGCTCAAAGAGCAAATGGCCATGAACAGACTGTCTGCTGAAATCAGGTTCCAGTGCCTTTTGGGAAGAGCATTTTGGCCATGGTATATTTCCTTAGCGTATGTAGCGCAGTTTCTACAGAAGTATCAGGGTAGTTTTCCTCATGTGTTAGGTGGCTTATTTGCTCTCTAGTAGCTGCTGACTAAACTCTAGAGAAAAAGATCAAGGACTTCACTAGAAGGTGTTTCATTAAGTGAGAGCTGTGTATTGGGACTTAAGTCTTCTGGTTTCTATTGACAGAACTGAGTAACTGGACTCTATCTCATCAAGAAATAGGTGAATTTGAGTGCAACTGATGGAGTTGATTTTGAATCTAGGTTTTCCTGCAAAGTTAGGGTCTGGTTCTGCAGAGCTGAAAGGATTGCTTCACTTCATCAGCAGTCCTCTATAAAGTCTATTGGTCACATGTGAAAACTTGCCAAGAGATGCAAAATAATAAAGAAACTAATTCTCAATTGCCTAGGTTCTCTCTGGTTAAAGGAAAACTCCCTGTAACTTTCTGGTAGTACTGTGAAATTGTTACTTCTGAAGCTTATAGGTCAACTGGAGCTTTCTTCCCCCAAATTGTTTCTGACTAAAGTACTGTAATCTCTGAAGTAATTATCACTGTCATGATAGAGTTTTCATGTATTGTGGGAAAGTAAGTGTGGCCATATTGGTTTTGAACTCGTGGTTGAAAGGCCTAACATGATTTATTTTTAAGGGTTACTGATGCTTCATAGTAACTGAAGACCTTTCCATCCTGTAATACACTGTTTATCACAGTCATGACCTGTCACACTGATGGAGGGCTTGGCAGGGGTAGCACACTATTTTTCTGTGTATTTATCTGACACCTGGAGCATGTCGCTAAAGCACTGATTCCTCCCCTAACTTGTCATGGTCTCCGACTGAAAGCACTTATGTGACCTTTGCCATCCAAATTGCAGACATCTTTCAGTATCTTCATTTGCAAAATTTTGTTACCTGTTGTCTATGGCTAAAATATGTCCATGTCATAAATCTCCCAGTAGAAAAAAAAGAACAAGAGGACAGTTTTTCTTTTAAACTTAGTGCTGTGGTTTAAGCCCAGCCAGCAACTAAGCACCATGCAGCCATTTGCTCGCTCCCCCCCTGGCTCCCCAGTGGGATGGGGGAGAGAATCAGGGGGGGAAAAAAGTAAAACTTGTGGCTTGCGATAAAGACAGTTTTATAAGACAGAAAGGAAGAAAACAATGATGATAATAACAATAATAAAGTGACAATAATAATAGTAAAGGAATTGGAATATACAAAACAAGTGATGCAATCGCTCACCACTTGCTGACTGATGCCCAGTTAGTTCCTGAGCAGTGATCTGCCCCTGCCCCAGCCAATTCCCCACAATTTATATACTAGGCTTAACATCGCATGGTGTGGAATACCCTGTTGGCCAGTTTGGGTCATCTGTCCTGTCTGTGTCCATCCCAACTTCTTGTGCCCCTCCAGCCTTCTTGCTGGCTGGGCATGAGAAGCTGAAAAATCTTTAACTTGGTATGAACACTACTTAGCAACAACTGAAAACATCAGTGTGTTACCAACAACATTCTCATACTAAATCAAAAACATAACACTGTACCACCCAATAGAAAGAAAACTAACTCTATCCCAGCTGAAACCAGGAAACTTAGTGATCTGATTAGATAGTGTTATAAAAATAAAAACTTCAGAATGCAGTAAACCTTCACTGGCTTGTGGTCTGGCTTTCTAATTTTTTGTTAAGCTGTTTCTGACTCCAGAGGTACTGGTCAGGCTGTTGTTGTCTGTTATATCTTGCAGGCAGATGCTTGTTGGCATGTGTAGAGCTTCTAATCTCGCATGTCAGAATGGAATTCTTGCAAGATTTATAACATGTATTCAGCAGAGCTTTATTGTTTAATCTTTCAGAGAATGATTTAATAAATACAAACTGACCAAGTGTGTGTGTATATACAGCAACCAATAACACCAATTAGGTAATACCAAACAGTGATTATTTTAGTTGCACAGAGTTGAACACACTGTCAAATATGAAGAAATGCACATAAGTACTTTGTGCTGCTTTTTGTTGTTCTTTTAAGTTACCTTCTATTATATTCAATTTTGCAGTAGTTTAAGTATATAAACTTGTACTACATAAACTCTAAATCTTCGCACTGTCAACTCATATAGAATCTGATTTGTATAACAGTGCTATATATCTAATTATTTTGTAAGGATTCATGATCAATAGGTATAACTCATGGGCAGTTGAAGCTTTTGAGCATGAAAGAACAAGAGGTAGAACACGGTTGTTACGAAAATAGCCATACTGGACAAAGCACAATGGAATGCTCTGTGAGGGGAAAAAAATAGCAGTGGACAGAAGATATGATTGGACAAATTAAGTGGATGTTCAGTGTCTCCTTTCTGTTATTTATGAAGGGATAAAAGAAAATAACCCTCTGTTCAGAAGGGTATTGTTGACTATATTGACTTCAATTTATTTTTTTTAATTTGCAGCTCTTTCATGAGTGTGCTGAACTAACAACACTTTTCTAAAAACCATAACCTATGTGGTTGGTTGGTTGTTTTTAACCAGTGTCATTGTCAGGTTTGAACCTGCTTGTTTATTTCCAGCTACAGGTGTTAACCCCTTTAATTCAAAAGTTGCTCCTCTTAGAATAAATTGGATTGAATACCACTCTGTTCTACCTTTCCTATGAAAACAAAAACTTGAAAATATGGGAATGTTAAGGTGTTGGTCTTGGAATTAATTTCTGAATATTTATCATCTTGATATTCATTTTTAATGTGCCTCATCCTGAAATGAGGACAAGGCTACTAATTATATTCTTCCATCTGCTTCCAGCTCCTTAAATGTGCTCAAATTTAACTTTGCTATTTTGTTTTTGAAGTGTAGTTAAATCATGGCCCCGGTGAGTTCATGACAAATCTTCTGATCTCAGCAAAATTAGTCAGAATTTCAACCACTGTGTAGAGACCTTAGTTAAGTGAATGAATACATGGTTCTGGATCTCAGCTAAGACTTGTAATACAGATTATGCCCTTGGTACGAAGAGTTCACGGATGGCATTTGCATTTGGGTAACAGATTGCAGTGGCTAAAAATAACAAACTCCAAAAGAGCTGATGAAAATATTGAGAGCCCTGATAGCTGATGAGATGTAATGTCATGAGTGGCTGATGTAGAATAGCTTAAGTTCTGATTCCAAGTTGATCAGGAAGAACTATTTAACTTAAATACCCTTGGTAATTTGAATATCTGGAACAGTAAAGCTTTCAAAATACTGCTTAAAACCATGATTCACAGTTTTGCAGTAGGTATTAACATCTTTGCTGGTATCAAATTTGGTGGCCTCAAGTTGTGATAGAGTGGTGGTGTTACCTTTTTTTATTAGTACTTAAGGTTTTTCATCTGGTGGCAGGTATCTGGCTGTTTAGGAATGCTGCTTCCCAACCATAAATAGTATGTTTGATATAGCTGCTTATATTAATGGCTAAAGCTCAATAATATCTGTAATAACTTGAAATAATGGAGCAACTGGAGCCACTAATAAGCTTAGCTAGAAAAGGTACTGTGAAAAATATATTGAGATCAAATTTTAAAAGCTCTGAATAGACCAAACTTGTGGAAATGATCAGTTGTTTGTCCTAATGCTTAGCACGTTATTACACGGGTTCTGCAGATAGTTAACCATATAGATTTACCAGATACTGCTCTGTAGCACTTTGTCCACAAAGACACTGTGTTAACAATAAGACAATAATTCTTGATATATCTAAGGTAACTAAAGCAAAACTTAAAAATGAAGACCAACTGGGAAGTCAGTTGTGAGAATTGTGTGCCTTTATTGGAATGCAGAATGGGAATTTCTGGGTTATGAATCTGTGCTCTGAGATTCTGCTATGAGCTTTTGGGGACTTATAATAGTTGGCTTTATATGTTGGTGCTTCCCACCCTGAATTGGTAAAGTTTCCAACTGTTTCATGAGCCACAGGAAGATGCACTTCCCCCTCATTATCAGCCTGTGCTTTAGTTTGACTTTCCTGCTCTCAGCTCAGCCTTTTTTCTCTATTCTTTTTCTTTTTTTCCTTTTTCCTCATTCTATCCCAAACATGATAGAACCTGTCTCTATGCAGGTTCTATCACAGGTAAAACTGCAATTTTTGCATGCAGTCGTGGTCTTTGTCCCAAGCTATCAGTTTGCTTTCTCCTTCATTGTTAGAGGAAGGTATACTATTTAGTTCACTTCCACTTCAGACTGTTTTAATAGTTATCTTAATTTAAAAGTGTGCGTCTTAACATCTCTAACAGATACAACTATTTACCTCTAAATGTTTATTCTTATGTCTCTTTCCATGCACTGATTTTATGTTTATCTTTGATGCATTATTGAGGCATTGAGTATTAAAGCCATACTTGGACATCCAGTTTTTTAGACTATTCTGCAATGCTGAACTGTGTAATAGACTATTGATGCTCTGCTCTAATGCATATTTTGGAATTAGGAAATATATGTTCTAGGTTTCAGGACTTCTGAAAAACTATGGTTGCAAAGCAAGGCATGTAGAATAAAGAGAGGAAACTAGAAAATAGAAAGACTCCTTTTCAGATTAGTTTTTTACTCT
Organism: Aviceda leuphotes; assembly: GCA_035590175.1. NCBI lineage: Eukaryota > Metazoa > Chordata > Aves > Accipitriformes > Accipitridae > Aviceda > Aviceda leuphotes. Next base: position 26,312,443 of record JAVJGH010000085.1, read on the forward strand.
TTTTTTTTTGTGTGTGTAATAATGGAATAGTGTAATTGGGCAGGAGGAGTGGGGAAGAAGAGCAGGTGAAGTAGCTTGATGTGTCCTGTTATAATAAAAAGAATAGTGTTGTTTTGTGTGTCTAGCTATTTTGTGGGTTTTTTCATACCCTCTGTCTACAGGACCTTGTTAGGTGGTAAGCTTTCTAATAGTTAGCAATCTGCTAAGAGGATACTGTGATTTCTTTTCTTGTGACAAACCACATAAGACCTAATGCTGTCTCTGATATTCAAGAACACAAAAGAACCCTTGTTCTAGTAAATCTGGAAGGAAGCTCTGTGTCATCTGGCTGATAGAGAATATGTCTCAGATGGTTAGTGGAAATTGTTTCCAGTTTGCAGTTCAGGTAGCAAGACTTCCAACGAAACAGAAAACAAGTTATGGTGGATAATAATTTAATGTGGGGAATTTCTAGCGTGTGCTTTTTTTGTGTAGAGGTAACCTTGTATTCTGGCAAAATAGACAAAAGCTTACAATCTCAGGGTCCTTAACTCTATCATGTCATATTGTAGGTGTGCTGTTTCTCTATGTCTTTCTCCCTCACCTGGATGATGGCAGAAATTTGGCATTTAACAATTTAGTGAGTTACATTTCCTACTGATGTTAAAAAAGCACACACAAAACTTAGAGAGTGATGTAGCTCACTTAGGAATTTTAAAAGCTCAGTTCTTAAACTTAGTTCAGTGAAATTGTCAAGTACTATAACATATTTACTAGTTTGACAGACTTTTTTTCAGCCAGCCAAACACAGCTTGTGTTTCTAAAGAGAGAACAGATTGTCGTGGTTCCTTCTCCTTAGTGTACAGAAACACAGGCATATTTGACAGAAACAGAACAGCACATTAAGATTGAGACACGAAGACGGGCATATATGGATGAGTCTTCTGTTGAGCTATTTACCATCTTACTCTTTTAGGTAAATAAATAGCAAGTAGGCATTCCTGTGAGAGTATACTGCTAAGTTAATCCTGGATATCTACTAATTAAAAATAATTAGGAAATAATCTCTTTTCATATTGCTATTTGGAGCTTAAACAAGGCTGTCTTGACATGAATTTCATATCGAAATTGATTAAGGTTACTTATCTGAGGTAGGTAGACCACTTCTCAAAGAACCATAATTAATGTAAGTGCAGAATGTTACCAGTCTAGTTTAGCCATTCTAAAACAAACAAACAAACAAAACCTAAAATAAAACCCTGATAAACAAAGAGGGATGACAGTATGTACTCTGTGCCACTGAATGTTTTAATGCTTCTTTGTATTTTCACTGGAAATGCAGAACACGTGGGAGAGGAAGTAGTATATTATAGCATCCACAAAATCTAAATGTCTTGATTATGTACCTGTGAAGTAATTACAGTGCATTCTTCTTGGTTGGAAGTGCTTGACCAGGTGGATGTGGCTGCTGGTGGTCAAAAACTGCTAGTCAGTAGGAGGAAAATCATAAAACTACTAGCTAAACACATGACAGAAGGCAGTTCTCCTGAAAATGTCAATGAGCGTTGTCATCAGTGTGCGGTGCTGAGCGGACATTATCACTGGAGCAGTGTACAGCTATATTTCATATTATGGACACATTTTTCAGGCAAGCTAAGGAAACAGTGTGCTGAGCCTGCTTGCAGGGGGAAGATGCATCTGTTTCTGATGTAGAATTTGTGCACACAGGGATTCAAATTGTTTGAAGATTGCTGGCTTTTCTCCAAGAAGTTGAGTCTTCCTGCCCAAAATCAGTTGTAGGCTTTATATATTATTGTGTACAGTAGTTGTAGTATGAAATAAAGCCATAATGTATTTCTGCGCAATCCATTTAACTAGCCTGAAATATTTAAACACCAGATTTTGCTTTCCAGCAGACCTATATTTTTGCAGGTCACATCTGCAAAAACTTCTAATTCATTACTTGTAGTAATGAGCAAAACCTCTTTCAGTTTAGCTGTTTGATTAGGTGGTGTAGAGGATTGTCTTGTATATTAGATAAACCATACTTGTTCAAAACTGAATTATCTCTTCAGTTACTGTAACTGCCAAAGCAAGTCAATGTTTGAGCTAGGTACAACACTAAATACTAGACTTAGGACCGTGTGTTCTGTGTGAGCAAATTCATGACTTTTTTTATAAAGACGTTGGGGATGTTCCTATGTTACTTAAATAAATGTGTACCTATTAAATGAGGAAACATGAAGAAATCTTTAGAAGTCTTGAAGTTTGTGGGTTTTTTTTTTTTCATTAGAGACTTGTAAAAACTAATATAATCTATTAGAACAAATTCCACTGAGAAAAGTTGGAATGAAGATGCAAGCAATCCTTATTCTCCAGGGGAAGTATGACCAGGGTCATATAGGTCACTGTAGGGTCTTTTAAAAAAAAAAAAAAAAAAAGGGAATAGAGATGTGCTAGGTGAATGGGGATGCCCACATTCACGTGTTATGTGACTTCTTAAGCTGGTCTCTCTTGCTTGTTTTAAGTTTTCTCAGTCTATCCTAGGTAAATTGGGACCCAAAAATCTGTTTCTTGGTTCTCTTTTGTCTTCATAATAAAATTCTTCAGCTAGATTTAAGGCATTGATTGTATGATTATTAATTTATGATTTAAATTATAACTTATTCAAATGTTACATGCTTTTCAAATGTTGTGCCAGAAAGCATTCTCAATCTGCCCCTCAAGAGCTTGGAATGTTTCTTCCATTACTGGATTGTATATCTGTAATTCATGTAGCTGACTTTTCATAGTTAACTGGCTTACTAGTCACTATTCCTAGACTTCTTAAAATATTAGAATTTTAACACAGGAGTTCATAAACTACATTTTGAGAGACATGCTCTTAGGCAGTTTCTGACTTATTATTTTAAGTGGTTTAAAGCTTTCACTTCCCAGAAGTCAGTCAGCTGCTTCCTAGTTTTTCCTCAACCAGATTAATCTGCACTGCTTGTGGCCCACGTTACTTAAAATTGCATGTTGACTGTCAGCTTTAGACTTGGCATGGGACTTCCTACAAAGGCTTTAAGAGGAGGTTTTCTTCTGGTTTTAGGGGAGATAGATGGAAGCTGTTCAACTGAAATCTTGGGAGAAGCACAACAAAACTGAGACTGCTTTGTGAATGAGGTCTACTAGGCAGCCTTTAAACCTTGTAGATGATGCACTAGTTATGAGATGAATCGGGTGATCTCCCTTACTGTCGTGGGAAATAGAGTACAAATATACTCAATTAAGACAACACAACATGCTCAGTAATATGTTTCAATGTAGAGTTTTCTCTGCTTTCAGGGTGCTTCCATAAAAGCAGTTGGTCAGTAATAGTCTGTCTAATAAGTAGACGAAGCTGTCTTGCAGTTCATTTATAGAAAGTGTCTTAATTTATTAAAAAATAGTGAAGTGGTCTACTGCATGGTTAAGTTTAGAATACTTGCTCATTTGTTTGGCTGTTATGCACTTCCACTTTTGAAAAGGAAATACAGGATGGAAGAACTAGTGTTATTGCTATGGGAACAACAATGTGCTGCAATTGAAGAGAAGCTAGTGGTTGCTGTTTAAGTTTGTAGCACATCAGTACATCAACTGTTGCCCAGATACTACAACAACATGCAGTTAGACTATAGTAGAGGGAGGCCAGAAACTTTGAGAATGGGATATAAGTATCATCAGTAACACCTTAAGCTGTTTTCAAATACTCCTATATATAAGTGCTTCTGCATTTATTGTCCAGTTCTAATATATGATGCTTGCTGTCTGAACTGCACTGAATCTTAGGCTACTACTACAAGCAGGCCATTAGTACTTTAGCTGAATGATCTCTCACTTTGAAGAAACTAGTTTTGGAATTTTTCAGTATTTTCAGGGATGTAATGAAGAGCCTTATGAAAAAGCATTCCCTTTCAACAGAGGAAGGAGTAAATGTGTTAAATCAAGAGATGTTCCAAAGAAATACCTGACTCTGAAAGCTGGCAAACCTGTGTTTGCCCACTACTGCAAACAAAACTGAACTAGAAGTGTAATGCAATGAGAGCAAAGTAGTCTTAAGTAGCAGGATAGTGTAATTATCTAGGTACCTCTTATCCATAAAAAGTTAGGACAGTGTCATCTCTAAGCATGTCTTATTTTTATTAAAAGATACTGTGATAAATCCTGTAAAATTGTAATCGTTAGGTGCAGCTCTTGTGACTACCATAGGCTGTGTAATATTGCACAGTCAACATAGTATTCAGCTACCATCTAGTGGGGAATTTGAGATAGTGTTCTGAAAATGCAGACCAGTAAACACTCCAGTAAACACCTAGTATTTTTACAGGTATTATACTTTGGGGAACCACTGAGATTTTTGTCTGATTGTAGTCCTTACAAGTAAGACCATTCTGACTCTTAAGGCCTACCTGAGTTAAAAGGAGGAACTATAGTAAAGTGGATGAAGCATACAAATGGTGAAATGCAGAAGCATAGAATTGTATTTCTGGGTTTTCCTTACAAAACCAAAACCTATCCCTGTCACTTTAGAGTTTGAATGCTTCCATCTTCCTCCCTTACATTTTTAGAACTGGCATGCTGGATTAAGTGAGTCTGCCAGATACAAATTCCAAAGTTCAGTAACTAGATTACAGCTGCTTTGGTATCTAGCATATACATACAATTAAATGCAAGAAAGAGTAAAGCACTATGAATTAAATTTCCAAAATGTGTACTTAAACTTGTATGTATCTCAGGTATTTTTTTAAATGAATTATGTTTTTTCTGCTCTGTTTACTTTCCAATGCTTGTAGAGGTAAATGGTTGACCGGGTGTTCCTAATGTTAGTTGAATAAAATGGAGGGTAGTAATGACATAAACAAAAAAATAACTCTTACTTAATGGCAGTTACTAAAAGAGAACAATGTGAGCCTCAAAGCAGAGAGTGATGTTGTCTCTGGTGGTAACTGGGCAGAGACAGTAATCCAAGAAGCATATGGAGTCAAACTCAGTGTGGTGCTGTTCTGACTTGCTTCAGATGTGCAAATCGGTGATCCTCCCTAATTTGGGGCAAAAAGAGTGCTTCCTTCACAGAATCTTCAACATCATGCAGCAAATTCAATAGCCTCTGCCTCAAAAGAACTGAAAATTAGTTTCCCTCTTTATTTCCATTGAACATCTTTGAGGCACTTGTTAACCTTGTTCTTCCATATTAACATCAATCTTCCTTTCACACTAAGACGGTGCAACTTAGTGTACCTTTATTAAAGTTTTAAAGTGTATGTAGGGAAAATGTGCAGTTTATCATCTAGTGATGCAGCTTTCGCTACAGCTGGAAGATATGGGCCTACTTAATCCCATACAGGCAACCTGTGCTTGTCACAAATCGTTAAAGAAGTAGTGCATGTGTATGGCTTCATTTGTGGTGAACCTCAGTCTGACAAACTACATGTAACTTGCAAGCCAAGCTAACTCCCAAAACCCACTTACATTGGATGTTCCAGTATTGCCAGTAATAGCGAAGATGACTGAACGGGGGTGAAACTCATCCTCGTTTAGAGGGTTTGGCTGAAATGCACTGGTTTTGTACTGGAAAGAGAAAATGGGGACCTGGACTGTGTTTAAAAACAGTGAGGGAGTAACTGCAAAATGTTCCAACACAGCTATAGCTCTCCTCTGCTTCTTCCCCATGCTTCCATTCAGATTTTTTTTTTCTTTTTTTGAGCTGATGGATGCTGCATGCCCTTTGATCAGCAGAGGTTAAACTAGCTCTAGCCTTGGAATGGAAATGATTCTCGAACTTCCCTCCTAAATTCTTCATTTTCTGACTTGGTGGATGGGTCCTCTACAATTATCAAAGTTCTTCAGAGGTTGTCCTGTATTGATCCCTGAGTATGTTATGGAGAATTGCTGCTCAACTTCAATGCATTGCTGATTGAGTGCTGTGCAGGAGGGAGGATCTTCCTGTAGTCAAATATATATTTGTGGAAGCCCCTAGGATACATGTATAGCTATAAGATGTAGTACCGTTGAACACTTCTGTACTACATAGTTCTGTAAAATAGTGGCGTATTTTGTTTAGCTGAATACGTGTCTGCAGTTAACGGTTTAAAAAAATTGAGAAGGCAGGTTTTTTTTTAATGGGGAAACAAGTGATGTCTGTATGTACATGAGGGTACTACTGGCTTGTAGTTACTTTGTAGTAGATGATAGTATGAGCCAGTCATTGTGAACTCATCGTATACCACTTACTAGAAAATTTTGTCTTCTGGGTTAGAATGTAAGTTGGTTTGTTGGTTTAGAATGTGGTAGAGATGTGCTATTTGACATGCTTGAATTTTGAGTGTATGCATTCAGTCTTGCTTTTCAACTGAAAACTTCAAGCTACTCCAGCATTGAGTGATTTTGGGAGGTATTTTTTTGTTTTGTAATTCTTGAATCTGAGATTCAAGCTGTTATTTTAAGAGGGTTTGGGCATATAGACTTCTCACTTCTGAGAGACTAGCATCTCAGGCAAGGTGTCTCCCTACTCTGGGAGCTTTTTCTTGTGGCTGGTAGTAAGAAAAACATTTTATGAGTAAGCTTGAGAAGGTCGGAAGTTGTTGTATGGTGCTAAAACGAGCTCTATAAAATCACTTACTTAATAATGGCTTTAGTAATCACTCTGCTACTGTTACTTCAAGGCTGTGTTGAAATGGAAGCCTGATTTGTCAACAGGAAAGACATGCCAATTTTTTTTGTTACGAAAGTTGTCTTTAACATGATAATTTCATGACTTAAATGAGGAAACTGGATTATATAAATGAATTGAGCAAATTATTTATCCCTCAAGGATGGATCAAGATGTTCTATCAAAACTAGCATTGGAACTTGAAGCCATTTAAGCAACAGGAACAAAACTGTGGAGGTATTACTGTTTATTTAAAATACCTGGTAGATATATAGTAGTATAGATTATGATCCTAAAGATGTTTACAAGATTGTACAGACTTGTACTTTGACAACATAAACTTTTCCCTCTAGCCAGACCCTGTTTCCTAGTACTGAGCTTTAGGATGTTTAAAAGTTAAAATAAAGTGGACTTCCTTGGGCAAGGCAATTGTGAGTTACTCTGTTAAGAAAAAATACTAATTAAGAACAGTTTCCTAGTCTGAAAACTTGCTCTTTATTAGGCAGTGCTTGATTGGCGGGATCAGTGGGTTGTCAGAGAAACCAAACATACTTGCTTTCAACAATACAATAGGGAAGGCTATTTAGCTTGGGTTCCTTTCCTTGTTCTTCATTCCTGCAATGCAGGGAGCCTTCTATAGACATCTTAAAGAAAAATCCTTTCATTGATTGTTCAAGACCAAACAGGGCTGCAATACCAGTAGGAGCATGACAGCAGTGGAATTGTTCAGAAGCCTGGAGGACAGCCTGAGGAAGAAGAAGAAAATGAAGATCCTGGCACAGAAACAACTGCTGATGCTATCCAGAATTTAGTTACAAAGGACAGTGCATGTGACAGAACAAGATGAAATTGGATATTGATGTGCTCCAAATACAGAGTGTAACTATGAAGCAAGCAACTTGTTTATTGGCATTTTGTGCTTGAAGGGATTGATCTTTGTGTTACTGACACTGTGGAGTTAAAGGCAAGTTTCATATTGGATATTGAGGAAATCTGCGTTTACAGACAATGGTGTGAAATTGCCATCTAAGCTGATGAATTCCCTGCAATGAATGCTCAAGGAAAACTATGTATGTTGCATGAGAAGCCTTGCCATCAACATAGCCTCGTGGAAATTTGGGCTAAATCCAAAGTAATCTCACAGAAATCAATGAAGCCCTAAATCTCAGGCATTAACTGATTTTAAAACAAAACCCAAAGCATATGTGTATGTATCTCTTTTAATTCTCTTGACTCTGAAACAGTTTCTATTGCAGTAACTTTTAAGTATAAATAGTAATAACTTTCAGATTATTCAACAAATGTAATCGAAGAAATATCTCACAGAAATCTATTTTAGAATTTAAGAACTAAAGTACGTGTTAAATTCTGTCTATGCTCAACTGTACAAGTTGATCCATTGACCTGTCTTCATATTTACTATATAACTAATGTATCTGATCATAATGAAGTCTACTGTAGCAGTTTAAAAATCCTGATCGTAATAATTTTGATTCTTCTTGATGCAAAGACTTGCAACAATTTCTTTACAGTTCTGTGCTTAAAGACATAACTGAAGTAGATTACTGTTCTAACTGGTATCTTATTTTAGATTAATATTGGACAATTAGTTTCAGATGTTAAACAAGTGGTGCAGGTGTTCCTTATCCAAGTGACTGGTGTCACCCCAGCTGTTTCAAAATTGTAGGCAGCCTGGCTAAGAACTGGAAGTGGCCACTTCTAACAGAGGTGCCTCTTGCTACTGATGGGGTATACATGGTATGTATACATTCTGTCTTTCTCTTATGAACTGGATCCTAAGGTTTTAGTGGTAGTTTGGGACCTGAGGTGTCCATATTTGGTCATACAAAAAAAACTTGGTGCGTTTCTCTTTCTCTGGAGACCCAGTGCAGGATTTCCTTGGTCTGGTCTCTTATGAGAGGAGAAATCTGCAGTTTCCAGGAAAAACTGTACTACTTGCAGTTTTGACTACGAGTTTAGTTCTTGCAGCTAGCAATTCTAACATGAATTTTTAAAATGGCACTTGATTCTCAAGTATTTAGCTTAAGGCATTGACTGGATAGTTCACCACTTCTTGGTACACACTTGAAGTCACAGAACTTGCCAGTAGTTTTTAGTGTATTGATAGTAAAAAAAAAAAAAAATTATATTGTTCTAAGCAAATTATTTTTTCTAATACTTTGATGTTTTCGTATCCTGGAAATTAAGTAAATGATGGTTCAAGATATTAAGCTAGTGGCACTGAATGTCCGTAGTTTCTTTCAGACATTGCACACAAGTCCCTCATTGCTTGTGTTTTCACTAAGATAATCCTATTATCTGCTTTTTGGCTTCCTGTAACTCAAAGACTTCTGCCATCTTCAGCACTCTTTTCCTTTCCCCACAAAAAAAGTGTCATCTAGTATT
>JAVJGH010000085.1:26349115-26365795 GCA_035590175.1 Aviceda leuphotes
CCCCAACTCCTTGTGCCCCCCCAGCCTGCTCACTGGTGGGGTGGGGTGAGGAGCAGAAAAGCCCTTGGCTCGGTGTGGGCACTGCTCAGCGGTAGCCGAAACATCCCTGGTGTTATCAACACAGTTTTCAGCACAAATCCAAAACATAGCCCCACACCAGCTACTGTGAAGAAAGTGAACTCTGTCCCAGCCCAAGCGAGCACATTCTCTAATGTGTAAGTGTAATTAAAGAGTTTGTGTTTAGGTACTTGTAATTTACTTCACATAGGGTATGCATGTAGTAATCTCAGCCTGAAATTTCATAGGGTCATTGATGGGCAGGGGCATTAAAAAACAAATGAAACAAGCCCCAAACACCCTAATAAACCCAGTCTCTCTGCTCCAAACCTGAAGGTTATATTTTGTAACAGACAAGGTTTCAAACGAGAAGCAAATTACCAAAATTTGTATAAACAAGTAATATCAATGTAGACTTTTTATTTCATATACTCCTGCCAAGGAGTCTAAATGTTTTAAAAGAATCAAACCAATTAGTAGAAGCAGATGATGTGTTCTGTGGCTGTTTCTGTATTGAGGCTGATCTGAAACTCCACATGAAAATATCCTTTGTCTATGGAAAAGCTCAATTTCTGGTTCTGTAGTGTGCTTTCAGTTGAGGTTTTGATAGGAGTCAGTATTTGCTGCGTATATACCTGCAGGAAATCTTTAGAAGTCTTGGGCAGTGCTTTGCCTGGGCATTCAAAATCAAAGGGGGGATCTATCATGCGTCTCATCCAGGTGAATTTAAGTCTTGAGAGCAAGAAACTGTGGTCAGTAAGTGAACCTTTATCCTCCACTTGCCATACCTGTGTTATGCGATCATTATTCTATTTTTCCAGCAGACTGGTGGTGGGTGTGTTTGACTGGTTCCAGCATCACTTCCCCTGACAGCAGAGACAATCCTCCCTAAGGAATAACAAGTTTTGACCCAGGTACTTTGTAAACCTCATTTCTACAAAGCCAGAACGCTGTTTTATATCTGGCCTTTGAAATAAGGTGCATGTTGTGCATGCTGACTTATTGTACACTGGTTTTCTTGACTTAGCATTTATAGTTGCAATTTGTGCATTTTCTCCTGCTGCAGTTCCCAAAGAACTTAATGGGCTCTTACTGACTAAAATGGCTGCAGGTTTTGCAAGCATCTGTCGTTAAGATGATAATCTTGTAATTTTGGGGAAATGCCAGAGTCTGCAGTTTCAGACATTGTACGAAATGTCATATAGGACTAGCAATCCAACACTGCACCTTGTAAACCGTATCTACTGATAGTGGGGGTGGGGGGAAGATATAAAATTAGGGAGAATCTCTCCGAATGTAGCCTGCTCACTTATTTGAATTTTGTAGAATATCCGGTCTTAAAATACAAATACTATAGAATTAAATGTAAAATGATGATAATGTGTCTCTGTATAGTACTTTCCACCCATCGGGATCCCCAAGCATTTCATGGTGATTTACACAACATTTACAGACTGTTTCATTCTCATTGAAAAACAGCAATTATGCATAGCTGACTTGGTTCTGAATAGGGATTAGAGTATAGTGTAACCTGATCTTATGTTCTGAATTCTGCTAAATTGCTTTGGTTCAATTTACACTTGATTTCTATATTATAGTAATAGGAACATCATTCTTAACTCAGGCTATGGAGATGACTTTTTTAATGTAGTATACTTCTACCAGTCCAAGTTTTCGTGAAGAAACTTTCATTGGTATGAAAGTGCAATAAGCTAGTTTATATTTCTTCATGTATTTTTTTGTTTCTATATAGGACAGCTAAACACACAACTTCTTATTTTTGTTTAAATAACAGTGAACTCTGGATTTATTTAGGCTTATACCTAATATGGTCCAAATGCAGTTAAAGTAGCATAACTTCAAAGCCTAGATAAGGAAGGACAGCATCCTTCTGTCTTGAAAGCATGGGTTATCTGCTTGAGCCCAGGTTTTCTTCAGCCTTCCTCTAGCATACCTAAATCCTGACAGTGCTCCAAAAGGAAATGATGACACTTAACTGAATTTGTGTTCATTTCTCTTCCCCCTTCCAACTTCCTTCTTCATATGGAAAATAAGCCTTATGAAAAACCTCTAAAGCTTGAGGTCCCACCCCTGCCATCCTAGTCTATGCATATGCAAGTAATATTCACTTTCTTTCTGTAAGTATTCTTGTGAGGTAATTTGCATATCTCTTCCTAATAATTCATGCAAACCCCAAAAGGAACCATACAGTAGTTTGAAACAAGGGTTTTCTATGAACGTGCTTTAATAAATTCGCAGACGGTTGGTTTTCAGTATTGTCCCATCACAAGTACTTCATCTTGGCAGATGCCCTGCCTTTCAAAGGCAGGGACTCTAATCTTTAAAAGATCCTATCAAATATCATGGCTAGCTGTATTTCTTCTCCATAAAGCTTTTTTTGGCACATTTAGGTGCATATGAACCTTTTTAACCTCAGATTTATCAGCTAGGTGAAGCTGCAGCTGACCTGATTGAGTAGTCCTGCTTCTGAATCCCCAAACAGTTCTTCTGTTTATATAGCAATATACCATTACCTTCCCATACCTTAGAGGCAATTTTTTCTTTCAGTAAAAACTGTGGTACCTGGAGTTCTGCCTCTGAATGTCATAGAAGTAAGTGTTCAGAAAGGTGACTTAGGATATTTAAAATGTATTCAGGGACTCAAGGGAAGAAACAGCAGGTGATATACTAGGTTTGCAAAACAGATAAGCCTGAGGGCCCAGAATAAAGATGCTTTGGAGAAGTGGCAAGACACTTCTCAATGAACACCTCTGTAACAGCCTCTCAGATCAACCCAGTTCCTAACTGATGGCTCTGTGCTTGCATTTCATAATTTTACTTTGCTCTCTCAGAAGGGGGGTGTTGGAAGTTGACTACAGTAGATGTTCTGTACAATGGGCTTAGTTATTGTTTTTTGGAATCCTCAAGATTTTAGTTTTGCTTCTGCCTTCAGGGCCTAACTAATTTGAAATCTCACATTTAAAAGTTTAGCCTACCATCATTACTACTTATGATAATTTTCTGGGAGGGCTCTGTTTGCATTTTATTGTACCACAGTTATTAAACTTGTCTAGTGCACTCTCAGAGTAGCCTTGCTTCTCGATGGCTGTAACCTTGGATGGTTCCAAGGAGGAGTATTTCCTTAACGTCCTGAAAAAAGAGTTCTCAGAAATTTGCCCCTCTGTTACATATATCTTGGTTTTTGTGGAGGTACCTTAAGTAATTTGTTACTACTCCTTTATTAGGTTTTTTTATTTCTCTTGTTGCTTTCCCCCCCCGAAAAAGCAGTCAAGCACCTCTACTAAATTCAGTGGTTATGGGGCAGTGTGGACGCTGTGGCGTGTCCCTTTCTCTTCAAGGGCTGCACAGGTGGAGCTGCCTGAGCTGTGCTCAGCAAGCCCAGCGTGGGTGTTTGTGTGAGCGGGGTGAATTAGGTGCTGCAGCATGGCCTAGTCCTAGAGCTGCCTCTTCTGACAGCAGTTCTGCTGGAACAAGGGCAGCTGGTTATTGCCAACCAAACTGCAAAAAACATGTGATTGAAAATGGAAAGGGTTCTCATAGTTCTTGTTAAAATATTTTCAGGCGCGGAAGTGTCTGTGTTTAATCAAACCACTTAAATCCCAGGAATACCCAGCAGATGGCAGTTTGATCAAATATGTGTTTATTGCATTTACATGGGACTCTAAAAAGCTTTCAATATTTATCCACGTTCAATAAAACTCTGCTCATCAAATCGTATGCTTACGGTTCTTTCAGTAATTGAAATGGCATTAGACTTGTAGTCCAGCTTCCTACAGTGTTAGATTATATAAAAATCTGATATTTTGAGTCTTGACTTAAAACCAAAAAATAGGCTGAACCTTTACCAGTCCTTGCAGTAAACTTAGGGAGTCTAAAATCACTTTAAAAAACTCTAAAGACTAAACAGCACAGTTTTCTCATGTCATCTTGTATTCAGTATTTGTGAATGATGTCTTTTTTGTACAAAAGCCCATCTGTATCTGGGATAGCTAGGAAACTACATGCGAGAGGTTCATTCTTGCATGTATACAGATAACTGCATGTTTGTACCTCTGAAGAAGTACAAATGATAGAGTTAAAGCAGTAAATTGGCCCATGCCTAAACCTCTGTAGTATAAACCGTGAAGAGAACTCTTTTTCTATCGTTCTACTATAGTTGAACAGAGGTGACTGTGGTATGCACACCTAAAATTTAAAATACAAAAAAAATTCAACTGCAACATGTAGTTAAATATTGTACCGGAACTCTGCACATATAGGTTGTTATGTCTCTGTTCTTCATTCTTGTTCTTCATTACCATTTTTTCTGTCCATCATTTTCCACTTATTAAAAAAAGAAAGAGTAATATTGCTTGCTTTTGTGCTTCTTGTCAGAGTACATGTATGTGTCCGAGTATGTACACTCAGTACATAATGGTACTTACTCTATGGTTGTCTCGTAGGCAGAGTTCTCCAGTACTCTTTGTGATCCTAATAGTAGTTACTAAGGACACTTAAGTTTTTACATAGTTTTATCTACGAGCCAGGGAAGCTGTATAACTTCACTGAAATTTAATGCATAGTAATTATTGGAAAAGCGGTGCAGGGTAATCAGTGTAGTAGGCAAAGACCATGAAAATATACTGTTTTTTTCTGATGCTTCCTAACTTATCTGTAGTTTTAGAATAAATCAAAGTAGTTAATGTGCTCACCTGCATAATTGGATTTTATTTTGGTCAGACTGTTTCTCATTCTTAGTGATATCTGTTTTCATGTGGGAATATTTACATTTCTGAAAGTTTCTTGTTCCTCTGTAAATGTCTATCAAGCTTAATTTACTAAGGCCTTTCAGATGTGGAATTGTTTAGTCTTGTTTCCTTGGGTTCTGTGTTTGTTTTAAATAAACACTTTAAATAATTGTAAGTGAAATATTTAAATAAATATTTTTTAAAAATTTTAGTTACGTAAATGAAAGAGGCATGGGGACCTCTGAAACAGAAGCACAAGTTGCACCTCTACTTCATCTGAAGAGGAAAAGTCACACACTGCAATGGCTGTGGTCTTCACTGACCGTCCTACCTGTGCCTAGACTGAAAACGTTCGAATACTGTTTGGACAAACAAGTATTTCAATAGTTATCACAAAAGAGAACAGTAACATAGATTGATTGGATGGGGGTTTATTCTCTGTTTTTGTTTACATGCTATTACCTAAGTATGATTAATGTCCAGGCCAGAAATTACTCTTTGCATTTCTGCTGGGTTTTCTAGGACCTGACCAGCAAAAGCCAGCCACAGCTTCTAGCCTTCAGTTATATGGTTCGCTTCCTGCTTGATGCTGGGCCACTAGAATAAAATATACTTGCAGAAACCCATGCAGATTTTTTCATTACCTAATTTAGTAGTTCCTGGTTAGATGCAAAGATGACTGAAAGCGGGTAATCCAATGCTTTTATTTTGTGGTTGGATTTCCCCTGTCATAGGAACACTTCCAAATGCTGCTATTTTGATGGTAGTTCTTCAGTTTGTATGGAGTGACTCAAAATCATCTTAAAGTGAAAAGGAATACCTTGCTTGTATGAACAAATTCCTAGACTGAATCAATATTGTTTGCTCTGTTAGTTTCTTTTGTTTGGCACAAGAGATGTTAATACCTTTTATGCAAGTCTTGGACTCCTGCACGGTTTGTGCCTCCTGTTTTCTGTTGGTCCTGCCTAGTTTCAGGGGGTGGAAGGGAAGGGTTTCATCACTGGAATACACACAGCAAAGTAATATGATCAGACTCAAGCTTGACACACTGAGTAATCTGTGATATGCTAACGTTTCAGTATCATGTTAGTATTGCATTAGACTAATATGACGCTAATACAAAATGACAGGAAAAATGACTAATACAATAAGACTTTCATATATTACTTTAGGGCTGCCATATTTGTCCTTTTTAATTCACCTGAAGCCCTGCTTAAATGCAGAATGAGAGCTGCATCTAGAGCATAGCTGGGGAAAAAGCCCATTTTAGGAAGAGGGCCATTTCAAATATTGTGTAACAACTAAGACAGAAATAATCTTACAACACTTGTGCTTTACATACTAAGAATGATGGCAATTCTTCCAAAACGGTATAATGCAGTGGTGAACTGTAATGCTTTGTTTGAACTGTTGGTGTCTGCAGTGATGATGGGACAGAATTCTCTCTCCACTTGATATTGATGACAAAATGTAATTTCAGTAGAAGGGGCCAGGATGCTATCCTCTGTCTGCAAACCCAGTCATGAAGGATTGGTTCTAACAATGAAGGTGTTTTTGTAGATTTTTTCTTTTTTTTTTTTTTTTGGCCAATCCTTTCAACTTCCTGAATTCCAAGATGGAAAGGACAATGAAATAGCACTGCACTTTAAAGCATAAACAACTTCTGATAGTGCATACAGTTGTTACAGTGAACAAGATAATACTTTTTCCAAATCTCTATGCTCTCTGTTAACTATCCTGCAGAACTGCAGTTCTGTATGGTTTTACATTTACAGTGGATTACTTCAAGAAGCATTTGCTGATGCATGTTACTGACTTTACTAGTCTTCCCTGTGTTCTTTAGAATGTAACAGTGAGATTACTTCAGAAGCTTAAATTCTAGGCTATTAAGTAATAGTCATGTTCAGCTAGTTGTGCATGTATGTCTATATCTGAGTAAATAATGAGCTGAAATGGAATTAGGAAGACATTTTAAAAAGGGATGTGTCAAATAAGTTAAATAACTCTAAAGATCTGTGGGGATTTCAGAGGTGGTCTCGGGGTAACACAAGAACCTCAGTGGACGTCATAAAAAGAGGCATACAAGTTTAAAACTGGAACACTAGGTGTATTCTCTTTCTTGGGTGTTGCTTTCATGGTCAGTAGAAAGGTGTATGGAAAGTTTCCGGAAAGATTTGTCAGGTTCGTTAATGCGCTCCACTCCAGTGGGGCAGTCCCTTACTGCTTGCTCAGGACCAAGCATGTAAGGCTTAGAGATGTCCCTGGGCATCTTTTCAAATTAAACCAACCCTGAGCAAAACTGAGTGGCCAAATGGGACCACAGGACACCCCCATGTTAGTAAGTCTTCAGGAGGTATATCTGAACAGTCTTGGATATCCATCTTCCTTGCTTCCCGTGACTGATTTTCTATATTTACTAGCTAGGGCAACTTTGTCATGTACCAGGTTGCTGTGAACCTTAGCTCAGAAAATTTATATAAAAGCAGCGTGGTGGTAGGATTTGACTGTAATGGTAATGGAAAACCAACTAAAATGATATTTTTCTCTCAAAGACCAAGTAATAAGATAAAAATATTTAAAAATATTTAGTGTATGTTAAAATAAGCAGATTCAAGTAATACTTCTATTTTTTTCTTATTTAAATGCTGTAGCAGACTGTGGTATTGGCAGGGGAATAAGCCAGTATCCTGTTGTGAAAGGTGCAGTGTCAGGACTAACATAAACTGCACAAAGGCTGCACTTGTGCCTAAAATATTCTGTGATTCTCTGGCTGTGCCTTTCCCAGCTTCCCAGGAAAAAAGTTTTCAGTCAGATTATGTTACTGATGTCAAAACTGCCAGTGCTGGTGTGAGTAGAAAGGGAAGGAATGTGAGGGGGGCAGCAGTTCAGTCTTAGATGGTCTTAAACCATGAGTAAAACAACACATTAAGGAAGCGAATGGGATTCTTGAATGTGTAAGCAAAAGTACTGAATACTACTGAACGCTAGTATTTAGCTAGCGTTACCATTCTAGATAGATGGCATTACTGAAACCAAAACAGGGATGCTGACGTCCAGTTCTGACGTTAAAACTTTAAAAAGGATGTTGATAAATTGGACAAGGTTCAGAAAGTGCTAAGGATAGCTGGAAAATGTGTCTTTTAAATGAACTTCTGTCTCTTACTTGTTTCTTACCCTTTCAAGTATTGCCAGAATTTCTTTTGGATAAGAATACAAGCCAAAATTGTACGCAAGAATTTACTTTATGCTCTCCTAAATTACTTTCATGCTCTTTGTGTGTGTCTAAACAATTGCTGTGGTCAGCTACAGAGCATAAGTAGAAAACAGGTGGTCAGAAGAATATGTAAATATGAAATTTGTATGTTTTTATTTTCCCCACATTAACTTAAAATAAAGATTAGTGAATTCATCTTGTTTCTTTCTCTTACCAAATGTGTTTGTTGAATACTCAGTGTAATGGTCAGTTCATAACAATTATGATACTGTTGTAGGTTGAACTCAGGTTTTGTGAACTGAGTCCAAAACACTCTTCAGTTCATGGAGCTCATAGGCACAGTCTATAGGTACCGAATTTGTAGGTACAATTTTGGAAATTAAAGAAAGTAGTGACAGATTGCTTTCTTCTGCCTGGTTTTAATCAAACCCATGACACTATTTTAATGTATTTCTCACTTGTTAGGGACGAGAGTGAAATAAAATGTGAATTTTGATATTGTACCTGCTGCTAAGTAGCTTTTAATATAGCTTGAATAGCTTTGCAGATGTAACTTGTCGGAGAGCTCATCAGCTTGGAGAGCTTATTTGGAACCTTGCCATGCTTAATGTACTGGACAGTTCAAAGCTCAAGATTTAGGACAGATCTTTGTCTACGCTACTGCTCAAGATTTGAAATAATAGAAACTGTGCGGTCTCCTCAGGCAATCTTTTCCAGTCTCTACTAATAGAAGGGGGTTCCTTTGTGTTTAGGCTGAGGCTGCCTCTTTGTAATTTAAACCCATTACTAGTCCTGTTCACGATGGGCATGGAGAACAGACTATTTTCTTCTTCTTTGTATAGCAGTAGGGGGTTATAAATGTGTCCCTTTTTGTACTGAAACTTCAGGTGAGAGTTTGAGAACCCTGCAGTCCTATTCTTGTGTACTGCCTACGTGAAACTCCAGGGAAGTATCTTTATGGTGTTCTCATCAGTATGTAAACTATGATTCCCCTTCTCAGCGTGAAGATACTCATGAGACAGTGGTGAAAATTAATGTGCATTATCACTGCTAGGATTTTAACAGGGGCCTCCCCATAGTTATTTCTTAGCCTGACAACCCTTCTCAAGGATAGGAAGACTGGAAAACGGAGATTTTTTTGGAATGGAAAGCGGTTTTTTAATTTTCCCAGTTAAGTAATTTTTTCAGCAATGAGTGATATTGCAAAAAAGTATTTTGAGACAGATATTCTAATACCTTTGCTGAGTCTTGGTTTAAAACTAGCAGAAGATCTTTTCTCACAAAGAATACATTGGATGGTGTGATAGCATAGGCTTGCAGCTACTCTGTGTAGTATGCAATAGGATAGAGAAAGTTGTAAACCTTGTCAAGGAAGCTGTTTGTTTCCAAAGCAGCAATCATAAGTGTTTAACAAGATGTCAGGATGTTCTTGAAGTTCTCTAGCAGTCACTCAGTCATTCTGCAATTATTGCCAAGCTAGAGTGTCTTCAGAGATGCTATTTTACATATATTCAAAATAGATAAGGCACGTTAGTATTTCTTGTGTATGTGTTCTCTAGAGTTTCCACATCACAGGCATATTCTGTAACCTGTGTTACTCGTAAGACCAAACTGGGGCAATTTCCAGGAAAGCCAACAGTAGAGTCGAGGTCAGAAATCAATTTGATCAAATAAGGAGTAACAATCCAGAGATGGTAATCATTAAGCAAGAAATTGGTATGTGACTTAGGGCTGGGGAAAGGGGAAAAGATCTGGTGCATTACTGAAGAACAATGTGCAAGTTTGGGTGTTTTAATGCTGATTGTGCAGGATGTGACCTAAATAGTATTAACTCACTATTAGACCCACATCATATGGAGCAATTGCTCTTCACAGGCTTCCTGTTATTAAGCTGCCTTTGCTGAAGTGAGAGGAAAAATTTTTGTTATAGTAGTATACAGAAAAAAGAGGGGTCCAACATTTCTTTCCAGAGGGGTCCACCTCTGATGCAGAGATGGATCTTTCTCAGAGAAAGACTTCCTTGCGAGGAATATAGCCACATCTAAATTTTAATCCATTTCTCCATGTTATACAACTCCAGTGATATTTTTGTTTGTTTGTTTTGGGGTTTTTTTAGTATCTTTTACATATATTTTTCCAGGTGATGCTTCTTTCTTCTTGCATACTTCCTGTCCTTCTCAGCTTTCAGTTTCACAACCAGCAAACAAAAGAACATGAATAAGCTCCAGAGATCACAAGTTCTAAAAATTAAGCAGTATTTGAAGGAATAAAGCTTCCAGTCTATATATTCAGTTAAAGTGTGTGTACTACTGGTATCGTGTAGCAGATAGCTGTTGACTAGAACAGTATGGTTTAGAAGTTCCTCCACTGCAAGTGTAAATATTAGCTTATCTGTAGTTAAAATTTAGGGTGGATTCTATTATGAAATGTGAGAATCAAAAGCTAATGAAGGTGAACAGATTGGGGTTTGGATTGGATTTTTAATACCTATATGTATCCTCAAGTAACTGGACTTGAACTGCTTATTGGAAAAAAGACACACAGTATCTGATTCTAATGTAGTATGTTCACCATTAAAAATCACAGAAACATGGAACCAAAGTGAAGTTAGTATCACTGAAATTAAACTAGTAAAATATTCAAGTCAAAGTAAATTCATATTGTATTGATTTAAACAATCAAATTGATGAAATCACCAGTATGACAAAGCAACAGTCATGGAACTTACCAAGTATGAGAATGGATCTACAGGGTAGTAGACCACTTTAGTCGGTTACTAGTAACTTCTAGTAAGTTACAAAATAATTGTGCAGAAAATAGCAAAATTATTTAGTTTATTAATTTGCCTAGCGTTTTAATAAAAACCTAAAAAAATCATGTCAGAACAATGAACCCTTTTAGAAGAAGTACTTAAAACCTCCTCCTCAGGTCTGCTCTTCTGAATAGTGATTAATTGTCTCCTGTCAGTATTCTACTTCCAACTTTAATTGAGTAAACAAAAAAATAACAAAGCCTGGGTACTTGAATTGTAGAAGATAATTTCACATATTTGAGTTTTGATGTGGAGTTTAGAATGTATGGGAATATGGGGCCTTTTCTTTCATGTACTTTTGTAGTACAGCTTTTATATTACATGCATAATTGCACTTTTTCTCACCTGTTAAGCTGCCTACATATACTGAGTCCTCTCTCAGCCAAGTGCTTTTTAGAAATATATAAGACAACAAGAGAATAAAAACTTTCCATCTTGTACAGAGTTTTCTTCCTTCTGGACTGGGACTGCAAATGCTGTATTGTGTCAGAAATTCTTAAGATAGATGATTGTTCCCCAGCAATCCCAGTTGCTCATTTTCTGTCCATCAATGTGAAAAACTTATTGGACAATTTATGTTATGCTATCTTTCTGCTTTGATTCAGAGCTGTAAAGTGAACATTTTTTTTCTGGGACATTCATCTTGATGGCATTATCAACTACTTGAAAGAAAAAAATTATGTATCCTGTACACTTAGACTTTTGGCATCCCAATTTCTGTATTTATTCCCTGGTTTAGTGCTGGACTGGACTTTTTTCTGGCTTCAAAATAGAGAGCTTTTGAATACTATCATGGAGGAGGAGAAAACAAGCATCTCAGAACTGACTTCTATTACATGCTGTTAAAAATACTTGCTGTGTCAGAAGGAGTTTTCTTCCACCTGTTGTTTCTTTTTGCTTCTGTATTTATATATATTTTTTTTCAAATTGTCTTGCTGCTTTTCATCCAAACCTTCTAGCCTTTAGTATCTTTGAAAACTCAATGTGCATTTGATGAAGAGGTATTGCAGTTGAAGGTATCTTAACGTTATGGTCATCTTCTATGCCCAGAAGAAAGGGGTTAGGGGCTACTGAGTGGCTGTTGGTTCCTGGTACTAAACAGATGACGTGCTCAGTTGACAGTAGGTTTCAGTAACTGCTTTCCCCTCCTACACACCCTCCCATTTTGAAATTATTAGAGCAAAGTCAGTGTTGACAGTTGACAT
Source organism: Aviceda leuphotes (assembly GCA_035590175.1). Lineage (NCBI taxonomy): Eukaryota > Metazoa > Chordata > Aves > Accipitriformes > Accipitridae > Aviceda > Aviceda leuphotes. Next base: position 26,361,152 of record JAVJGH010000085.1, read on the forward strand.
ATTGACAGTTAATGACTGATGTCTGTAACCTATTCATTTCCTTGCTCCTAAGTAGACAATTGTTAAAGGATGTGCTAATTTAGTGTGTTGTAACTCAGCAACCTCGAATAATTTTTGAAATGTGTTTACTTATAGAACTTTATGCATGCATTATACAATAAAAAAAAAAGGGGGGGGAAGATTTGTGATCTTGTATTTTTCATAAGTAAGTAGTTTCTTTTCCCACAAGGCAAACTGATTTTCTTGCCAGTAGAGTTGGAATTGTCTTCTGATGTGTCATCGGTGTTTGTCTTAAATGATGGCAGACTATCATGCTCAATTATGTGAATTAACTCCCGTAATTCCTACAGAAGCCTTATGCCATTTCTAATTCCAGTGTGCAGGTCCTAATCAGGAAGCTTCCATTCTCTTTTGACTCATTTGTCTCTTCAGGTCCTGTGTTTCACAGAGCAGGTCATAGGCTGTATTTTCAGAGTGTTCTGTATAATATTGTGTGATTGAACAGAAGAGAAATTTTAATATGTATAGTTAATCTTGCTGTGGTGAGTTGGTGTTTTATTTTTCTAGGTGTCCTTAGACTTAGAAGTACTGGAAAACCTGTATTCTCCACTTTGCAAGCCTTTTAATATTGACTTTAGAACTTTGTGTAATAATTATTTTTGAATAACTATTATCTGCTTGCATTTTGGAAAAGTTGGTATGCTGGGCGTGTGCAGTCTGCTTGTCACTTTGCTAGTTAGCATCATTACAGTCCGTGGAATTAATCTGGTTGATTATGCTGTAGAAAAGTAATGTTTGTCTTGTTTCAACTGTAGTGGTCTATGCATAAAAATGAGGAAAGGCTTGGAAAGAGAAAGAATATTATTAATTAGGCTATTTGGTATAGGTAGGAAAAGCAAAACTGCTCTCTGGACTACAGAGATTTTGCTGGGGCCTAGGGAAGGGTTGATTCCATAACTGGTCTGCTTTTCTAGCTGCACTGGTTTATGTATTAAGAACTATCAATTCTCATTATGAATTAGGGGAAAAAAGAGCCTAATTAGTTTACGGTTCTATATGTCTTTAGAGAAAATTGAGGCTACTTTCATGTTCAAAGTTAAGGAGCTGGCTATATTTTTTTCAGTATTAAGTCTGAAGGCTTCATGATGCTGATGAATAACAAGGAATTTTGACATCTAAATCATTAGTGGATTTATTTTGTTTTATGATTAAAAACAGGCCAGGAAAAATATTGTATTTTGTTTGAGAAATAATAAAAATCTCATAAATTAAAAAATGTTTGCTTTGCTGAGATACTTAGTGTTTTGTAGCCCAGAATAATAATGTAGCTGGAAGAATGAATAGCAAGTGATAAGTGCTTAAGTGGTACCATAAATCATATTTTAGAAGACTGCCAATATGTTTTACAAAATGGATTTCTATGGACAAATGGAGAAAAATGTAAAATAAAGGAAGACACTCTGAAAATGGCAGTAATAGAACAGCATCTTTACAGCAGTACTTGGTGTAACTTAATTTTGAGAGAACTATAAAATGAAGTTCTGATAACAGCAGCTCTGTGATAGTACTGCATGTTTGGGTTTGTGGGTTTGGGGTTGTGGGGTTTTTTTAATTCTAATAAAAATAAATATTCTTTGGAGACTTCTATTTTGGTGCAAATGGGCATCTGCCTCAGCAAAACAAAGCTCTTAATCATAATTTGTGACTCACTATTTGTAAATATATAGTTGCATTCATAAAATACAGACTATTGCTGGTGCAGAGCCCTAGTTCTGAAGCATCGCTGGGGACGTGTGCTGTCTTCTTTAACTTCACTTTTTATATGCTCAACAGATGGAGAGTAGTGTTTCATCAGGAGGTGGTTAGGAGTCCCGTGCTCTGCTCCTGCTATAGTCATCAATGAGTCACGTAGTCTTTGACAGATCACTGAGGTTTTTTGTCATTTGGTTTCCTCATAAGCCGCTGGGAAAGGTAATGCCTACCAAACAGACTTCAGGAGAGCATTACCTTTGTAATGAGCTTCCTCAGGACAGGGATTTAAACTTTCGCAAGTACGGAATAATCAAATAGTAACTTCGGACTCCTTTGGAAGCTGCACTTTTGTAGATACAGTAACCAATAAATGTCATTACAAGATGTCCAGAACTTTACCCAGCATGTAATGTCTACTGAACTGGTGAGAGATGTGCAACTCTCTTTTTTGTATTAAATTTTTTGGCATTTCATTTGTCTGAGTTAAACAAAATGGGTGTGTAAAGATCATTAATCTTGATGTTCTCAGAGAATGTTTTTGGCAATAGCAGTTCAGATTCAAATAAATATCCCCGGTTTAATTCTTTGAAACTTTTTTCTGTCTTCAGTTTATGAAGCTTGAATGGAAAATTTCTGAAAGGGTGGTAGCAAGTGTCTTCATATTTACATCTGTTGCTGATGTGATTTCTTTAAAAAAAAAATCAAATACATTTTATCTGACTGCATGGATGTTAATTAACGCATTTAAAGAATTTGATTTAACCTTCTGTTTTCCTAAGAGGTTCAAAAGTGTCTGCATTCCTTGTCAAGTACCAGGCTGGGTATTTGCTTGTGGATTGTTCGTTTGTTTTTAAACCTGCAGACACTTCTGTCCTCCTGTGAGTCTTTGAAACGTGGTTTTGATGTGTTGAAGCTTGCTATTGATCAGTTGCACAGAACAGCACGAGTAGCAAAATTGGGAGAATATAAGAGTTTTGCCAGAGCGGAACAGTGTCTGGATTTGAGGATTTGGTGTATCTGGTTGTTGAGTTGACTGTCGCTTCAGAATCAAAACTAAGTTCACTTTTTGGTCCTAGGATTCTGATTTTTGAATAACATTAGTATAGCACTGACTTCATAAAGATGTCAGATTCTTTTTTCAAATAAGGTTGAACATTTCCCTAAATCCTGTCATATCTAGTGATGGGAATGGAAACAAAACAACAACTGTGCCAGCAGGACAGTCAGTTCTACAAGTATGAATTAGCAAAACCCCTGTTCAATAGAGACACAAGAAATCCAGTGTTTCTTTTAAAGAGAGAATTAGTCTGCCTTTTTATTCTGCACAAGAGTTTTAAAGTTCATATGGTGAGAATTTCTTAACCATGTCCAGAACTACTTGGAAATGTTTTTAATTACATCTGATGTTTCTGAACTTTAATTGCCTATTCATCCCAGTTTAACGTCAGAAGAGCCACTGCAAGTAAACAAGCATTTTCTTTAAATGTTTCTCATGAAAGCTAATGTATGTACCTCTATACCAGACCAAATAACACGTTTAAACAGTGATACATAATCCAGGTTCTATGTAGTCATTTCCTCTGTAACTGTAATGAATGCCATGGGGAGGAAATAATGAAGACTTACTGCTTCTCTTACTTTCTACCTAAGAACTTCCCCTCCGATCGACTAAATGCTATTAAAGATACTTGTAAGCCATCATTTAACTTTCTCTAGTATACTAGTTTTCCAGACTGTACAGACTGTTGGAATCTTGCACAAAAGGGCTATAAAAGTGGCCGCATGTATTGGGAAAGGCCGTGGCTTCCCGTACAGGGTGAAGCTCGCACGGAGACAGCCCTGCGGTGCTGAGCAGCGCAGCCCTCCGTGTCGGCAACCTTGGGGGTCTTGGCGAGGTGGTGTGGCACCCTCATCCCTGCCCTCTGAAGAGCCACGAGCCTTGGAAGGGGCTTGAGTGCGGACGGGGTCTGCGGAAGACGCGTGTGCGCTAACAGCAGCAGCGGCTTCTGCAGGTGGTTACAGTCATGGAGCAGCTCTGGTCAAAAGTAGGTATTTTTAAGAGAAGTAAAAATAGATAATTAGACTTAACACTGCTGGGGATTTCCAAAACTGTGATGCAAAAGAGTAGTGAAACTGACTATACATAAAAATGTTACTTTCAAAGATTAAGTAATATGATACAAATATTCATGTCATGAATACAAACATAAATCTATATATATAAATAAATATCTAGCGCTCCAAATACTAGAAATCATTAATATTAAAGTTACCTGGTCAATCAAAACCTAGGTTCATACTTAATTCTATAAGTTTATATTACGTATTTTATAATTAATTGTGTAAGATGCATACATTTTAACAGATACATTATTACTAAACGAGACTTACATTTTACCTGTATGAATAATGCATTATCATGTAATGTTTGTTTATCTAATTATGTATTTCATGATGGTTTGTGCTCTAACGTATTTAGGATTTTCTTGTTTATACAAAAGTATGCAAATTGAATCCTCATCTTCATATGGGTCTTCCTGTAAAAAAAATTACTTCAAAGTGATGATAATATTGTAATTCCAGGAACTTGTGATTTCTTAGTTGCTTAGGATATTATTTTCTTGTTATCTTGAATCAGTAACTTCATTCACCTCTCAGTTTTGCCACCTGTGAATTGAAAATAATACATAAATTGCCATTGTGGTGGAGCTTAATTATGCAGTTTTTGCATAGTACTTTAAAGTATGTCATGAACACTATGTGGATTATTTTGAATTAATATAGATGCGTAGCTAACATGCTTTACAAATTCTGCATTCCAAGGGAAACAGGGCAGTTTAGAGATGATGAATCTTAAACTCAGTGGGCTTTGGTGGTTGGTTTGTTGAGTTT
>JAVJGH010000085.1:26429919-26443257 GCA_035590175.1 Aviceda leuphotes
CCGTGCTGACTGGGCCTGATCCCCTGCTTGTCCTGGACTTGCCTTGTGGGTGCTCTCAAGACAAACCATTCCATAATCTTCCCCGGTACCGAGGTCAATATTGCTCAGTACTATGAGCATTCCCTATGTCCCTTTACTGGAGAGAACTGTTACGTAGCTGTTCTTTGCCTTTTAGCCATTCTCCATGTGTGATATACCCGGGAAAGCAATTACGCTCTTTATTTAGTGTGTTTCGCTCATTGCGAGACACTTATGATGCCCTCTACAAATAAATAGTATCAGTCAGCTAGAGAAGCTCTTGATTTAGTGGCAAGGCTGTAAAATCCCATAGTACATGTGTTAAATACAGTTGGAAATGCAAGTGACCTATTATGGAATGCTCTTAGAAAGATTAAAGTCAGTACATCTTATGTATTTAAAATGCAGGGAATATATTTGTCCAAGAAACATGGAATTTGTGAAGTGTGGTAGATACATACAATCAAGCAAATCTCTTTGTAGCTTTTTCTAGCAACCACTCAATATAGGAAGTTGTACAACCACCAAAGAAACATCACAAAAGAGAGGGTGAAGTAACTGACCTCTGAGATCTGTCTACAAGCTCATTTACAGGGTTATCTGTGCATCCCCCTGGATGTCATGCATGTGATCACCACTCAGCAAAGAGATGCTTGGATTTTAGTAGGCTGTTCTACAAAAATTTTGGTTCATTAATGGCAAAACCAGCAACAAAACACAAAAACTTAAAAGGCAAATGAGAAATTCTTAGGGAAGAAAATGTCACTTAGACTCCCATAAATACTTTTGATTACTACAGGCAGTTGTAGTCTTCACAACCTAAAAGACTGTAGTAGACATAGAAAATACACAAAGTATGAGAAACATGATCAAAGCAATGTCTGTAGAAATACTAAGCTTCTGTACGGAGGAGTGAGTTGAGGACTTTGAGCCTGAGAAAGATGAGCAAAATAGATTTAACAGTTGTATTAAATTATGGGGTGGCTTGGAGAAGTGAATAATTACTGACAACTGGGTGGTTGAAAAATTGCTTGAGGCAGGAGTCATACCTTCATGCCTTGTTCCACACATTATACTAAAAGTTAGAATAATTTAAAAAGTGACTAGATGTATTCATGTGTCTACTAAACACCAAGAAGCACGTGAGTTGCAAAATGCTGGAAGCTTTGAGAACATACAGGAGAATTATTACTATCTAATTGTCCTACTCTTTGTGTTAGGGCAATCACCAGGACTGATTGGGAGGCTTTAGTAGACTTCTGGTCTGATTTGATATGTCTGTTTTCAGTAGTCACATGATACAAGCCTTTTTTTCCATCTTGTTTCTAATGCTCTTAGAAAGAAGAGATTTGTTAGTTGAGAGCCAGTTTCCACAAATCTTGCTATCTGCTGCAGCAGCTACTTAAATTGCTGTTTCAGTTTAAGAAAAAAACCCAAACCGAAACAAATAGCCCCCCCAGAACAAAATCCCCAAACCTCTACTTTTGCTCTCTTTTCCTCCTATTTTGACTTTGCCGCTGTAGGCTTTTCTATCAGTCAGTCCCTGCCTGGTTATTTCATACCAACTGTTCACTCAAAAACTTGAATCTTACTCTTGTCAGATACGACCTTGCTTCCCTAGTCCCGTGTCCTGTGTACATTAAGGGACATACGATGGTGACTGTTACAGTAATCACAGTATGTTAAAGTCCACATCAGTGTCAAAGTGGTATTCTTGTAAAACCTTTCTGATAGTATTTATATATCAAGACAATTAAAAATAATAATTTATGGCAATTATGCCAACTCTTAGCTTTCAATTTGGGCAAAAATGATCTTGTAAAAACTTACGCTAAAAACAAGTTTCTAAAATACGTATTTTAAATCTTCACCTATAGGAGATAAGTGTACAGAAAGGGAGAAATCTAATGCTGGTTGTTAGCAACATTAATATACTTCTAGAATGTACAAGAACAATCGCTAGTGATCCAGACTGCTTTTCCCTTAGGTGTCACTGTATGTTATTTTCTACTCATTCAGAAGAGTCTGGATAGGTTATAGAAACGTGGTCTTACAGCTTTGGAACAGATTGCAGATCCACCTTGTTTAAAATTGTGTCAGAGACTAATACCAGCTGTTCCAGAGTAAGACATAAATCCTATAATATATTTGATTTCTTCAGAATCCTAATAGTTGCTTTAGTAATGTTAAGGTAAAATTACTTTGCAAAACTTAGATGTGATAATCTATTGACATAATAACATGTGACAGTACTGTTAACATTTTACATTAGAATGCAAATTTGATTGAGCTGGGAATATAATTGCTTTGGAGTATCTCTTGGAGTTGGAAATGAAAGTCATGGAGAATGTTAACAGCAGCATTGTAGTTGACATGAATGTGGAAAGGAATGTAGAAGCGTTGCCCTTTATCTTAGTTTCTACATGGAAGCTTCTGAAACTTTTTATGCCATGCCTGTAATTATCTCTTTGGCTGATCTTATTTCCTATTCTACAGTAATCAGCTAAAGTAATTATTTAAATTGTGACAATTACTGTAGAATACTGTAGCGTTCTTTTTCAGCTATGTAATAGTGAAAGCCTGTAAGCACCAAATGTTCCCCGCGATCAATGTGCCAGTCTTGTGTTCAGTGTTTTCCACAACCTATTGATATCCAAGAGGAATTCCACTAGCAGAAAGTTGTGCTAATTAATGTGTTGGGGGTTTTCTCAAAAAAAAAAAATTTGAATTTTAGAACTAATTTTAATCTCATTAAATTAAATATATTTTTCCTTATTGTTCTACTAGACATATGTGCTGAATAGCAATGTCTGGTTTAGGTTTCTTTGTGTTGTTATCTATAGCCTTGTTTGTAAGTGTTGCATGATTTTTGTCATCCTAAATGTGTTTAAAAATGTCACTATTGTATTGCATTTAACTTTGGTGTCTGTGCATAAAGTGAAAGTCAAGAGAAAAGCAGGGAATTCCCCTGGCTCTCTAACTGCATTTGAATTTAATTTGCCCCTTTATCTCCTCTTTGTCTTCTCTATTTAAATTGCAAGCCTTTTGGAATGGATTCTCCTACATACTTTGTTTGTAATGTGCCTAACAGTGTTGTCAAACGACCCTTAGTCTTTTCAATAATAAACAAGATTTATAATAACATGAGTTTAAAGATAATCTGGAGACACAAAAGCCTTAATTACACAAAGGGGGGTGGGCAGTTGGAAACCTTTTTTTTTTTAGACATTTAATTTCTGTACAAAACAAATAGCATTAGTTTCAGATACTAATCATCAATTGTATATGAATTTCTGAATTTCTTACTACACAGTAAGAAAGATAAAGATGCACAAATAGTAATTGTGAAGTTGTAATTTTTTCTCTGATATCTCTTGACAATATCATATCAGTTCAGCTGAAAAGACAACCAAGACCCTAAATAAAGGTAAATACATTTTGTAGGGTTGCTGAAGAAATCGAACTTTCTATTCTTGACCCAGATGTTGAGGAAGTCACTAATTAACCACTGGACTTTCGGCAACCTGTGAAAACCTAACCAACATTTGTGTCTTATGAAAAGCCTACCAACAAAAACCAGTTGTTTTGTTGTGTGGATGACAACACTCTATGGAATTTTGATCAAATTCCCATCTCTTTTACTTGCTTTCTACTATATCTTACTTTTTCTGTAATACAAACCCAGACAGCTTTAAGAAACAGATCCGCCCTGTCTATCTTCATAGATGGATGCCTTTAGCAGTGTTTAAATTCATCACTCATGCATTTTGGTGGGGGTTTGTTTTGTTTGGGGTTTTTAAGGTCACTTTTGAGTTTTACTGGTGTTAATTCTGAATTCATGAAACTATTACTTTTCTAGTGCTGTTTCATAATACCCTACATTGCCTCTCTTTGCTTGAAATTTCATATCTGATGTTCTCAATGTTAAGGTCAATTTTATTGATTCTTTGGATCTATTCTTCCATTGCATTTTTACTAGGTACATACAGAGAGGGTAACTAATCTTAATATCCTGTGTTCACAACTCTGTTTAGCATGAAATTGGTAACTGATATATTAATTATAATAATCTGTTAAATATACTTTACCTACATGTTAATTATAGCAGACCATTCTCATTTATTTTTCTGGGTAGGCTATTAATTCAACCCAGATGGTACAGCTTTTTCAGACTACATTCAGTGTTAACGGAATAAATCATGTTGCCAAGATACAGGAGCAAAAATGTTATCACATCTGAATAGGTTTTAAAATGATAGAACCATGAAAGAAACTTACCTTTTAATCAGGGAAGAAGCTTAGTTAGAGCAGGGTCAGTAACCCAGGCCTGGTTTGTGAGACAGGAAGCGTTACTTGGAAGTACAGGAATTTCTATTGTGCTCCAGAAAATCAAACAGTTTGAGAAAAATACCTTTCTTCCTTCCCTAAATTAAGCAGCCTAAAAGACATGCTGTAAAATTATTGTCTCATTTTACTTGAGAAAATATTGAGTACTGTTAAAAAACCTTCATGCTCCTTGGCAGAAGTAATTAGAATGCCATGTTTATTGTTTGCAGTCCCTGTTTAAAGGAAAGGAATATGCATTAACTGCAAATAATATGTAAAAATGCTTCCCCCCTCACCTTTAATTAAAGCAGATACTGATATCAGTTCCTTCCTCTTCCACCTTTCACCCGTTAGTGAGCTCAATATGCAGTTCTCTGCTGGCTCTAAAGAGTAGGATTTTTACTTTGATGTAAAACATGTTTTAGGTGACACTTTGCTTCTTGAATACCTCATTTTTTAAATCAGTCTCCCCGCCTACACACATTCACACACGCCTCCACCATGTTTATTTGCACAGTATCTTGTGATTTTTGTTTTTTACTCTCACTGGGCATATTCTTGAGACATAAGCTGGATCATATTTGGGTATTTCAAAGCCCACTACTTCCTCTAGATGAATGAATCAAGATAAACCTTTGTAAAATAAGATTAATGGCACCTTTAGCTTCTTTTTTTTTATGATGTAGAATAAACAGTTGAATGAGGGACACAGAGTTTTCCATTACAAAAACCTAAGTAACCTAGTTAGACTGAACATGCACTCAGTTCTAAGTATAGAGAAACAGACTGTTCTCGCTTTCTTACTCTGTTATAAGAAATAAATTGAATAGTAATACTTTTAAGTGTATTATCTACTCATATCCAGTAAGATAATTATGAACTTGAGAAAAACTGAAACTTATGTATCAAAATCTTCTTGGTATCTAGGTGTATTTTCCAAAACACTCCAAAATAGAATGTTTTTGCAATCTTTTCAGAAATGCTTACTGCACAAGGTTATACTTTGGGGGGAATTTATGAAGGGCAATTAAATGCTAGCAATTATTGTTTGAACGTTTTTAGGCAGTACCAGTTTCATGGTTTAGTAGCACCTTTGGGACACATGCTAGAGATACTAATTCAACAGTCAAGAATGAGGTAAAAAAAATACCCGAAGTACTGCTAATTCTTTAATAATTTCAAATAATCTAATCTGTGTATTTTGGAAGCAGGAGAGTAGACCTTGGCTATGACTTAAGAGGCAGCTCTGAATTAATTATACCTCTTTACTACCATAAAAAGGTACCAACTGTTGATGGGTTATGTTCTCCAGCACGAACCCTTAGGATTCCATAATCAGCTACTAAATTGATTTACTTCTGTTTTTTATCTAGTATTAGAAAGTGTATGTTTTAAACTCTGAATCATAGTTACCTACCATATAAAATTGGACTGTTTGCTAATTGCTGTTAAGCAAAGCTGTTAATTGCTTTGCTTGTTGTGAGTCTAGGCTCTTGACAGTTCATGTCCTGCAGTTTATCTGTTTCATTAGGGGCAGGTAAAAGGAGATACTTGAGTCCCAGTCTTAGGGATATAAAGGAATAGAAAAAATAGTCCCAGATGCTTTTGCAGACTTGAGAGAACTGTAAGATTAATTTTCATGATCTTTTTACCTCTTTGTTTGTCTGGACAAGATGGGGTGAAATTATCGAAATGTAATATTCGCTGAGTACATTTTGGTCCCCCAGCCCCTATATTTAAGCCATTGAGAGAAACAATCAAAAAGTTTCCTAAGTGTTGGATTTGTAGAGCTACCAAAGGCACACTATTAACCTACAGCAGGAATTGGCACAATACACAGTCCTCTTGGCACCCCCATTAAGCTTATTGGTCCAAATTCTACTTCTTTTCTTCCTATACAGCAGCTGTGGGAAAGACCTATGGGCTGAAATTGGCCCACTGAGTACAGTGCTAGCCCTTGATTTGAAAGAAATGTGCCTGAAAAAGGAGTAAAAAAACCAACAACAAAGCCAAAGTATAACCTAAAACATATGAATTACAACTAGGAAATGTTTCTAAACTAACTATCAATAAGAGCTACAAAAACACTACATGGTTATGAGTAGCTTTTAGCTAGGGAATGTAAAATCTTAAATGGCACAGATAACGTCAATCTGAATTACCGTTTTCAGAATGACACAGATGTTAGGATAAGGAAGCATAAATGGAAATTAAAGAGAAACAAATTCAGAACAGATGTCAGGAAGCGTTTTTTTCATGCCGAGAATCACAAACGTGTGGAATGGCCTACCAGGCAAGATTGTTAAGGCAAAGGCACAGGGGACATTCAAGAAGTGATCAGATGGCATCATAGGGGAATTGAGTAGTAAAAAAGGAAATGAGCATGCATAAAGCAAATGGTTTTAATTTAATCCCAAACAATGTCCATGTCCTTACGTTATTAATGCTTGCATATTCGCCTTGGATAAACACACAGAATTCCTACATTAAAGAAAAAAAGCACAAAATAGCCTCTCTCTGATAACAAAATCAACACAAATTTGTCATGTTTCCTGTAATGTCTTTAAAAATTGTGTATATAATAAACAAATTGGTTTTGGTACAGTTTCTCTCTGTGTTCCATATTGGTCATCCGTAGATGTTAGCCGTGAGGTCATAGGGGAAATTATGAATAACGTTAGAATACCTTTCTCGGGAATAGCATCTTGTTGACGTTGTGGCTTATCTTTTTAGGATGCTGGCTCCCCTGAGCACTGTTTTCGCACAATGTACGGGTGGAAAAGAAGATGTGCTTCGTCTTACCTTTTGGGAAGAAGCAGATGTACACCGCTCAAAGCCCCGGTCCCACAGGTGACGTTGTGTTTTGCCTGCTCCGCGAATGGCAGCGGGGCCCTTTGCGCGCGAGGTGTTCGCGGGACAGGGCTCGAACGCTTCGTGTGACTGGTGGGACAGGCAGGTATCCCTCAGAAGAAGGAGTCCTGCCTTCTGCTGTGGAGAGAACTCTGAGCCTCAAATGTGGAAAGATACGGAAACTAGAGATCCCGAAAGCCAGGTCCAGCTTTTGAGGGTGGGAATCGATATTTTGAATCATCGCTCTTTGCTGGCGAGTCCGGTGGCAAACAAAGGAAAGATGGAAGGAGAAGGTGGCTCTGAGCCATGTTTACAGAGCCCTTTTGTTCCCTCACTGAGCACTGAAAGTAGCTCTGGATGTTCCCGTGATTGCATTGTTTGCAGCTTATAGCATAAGCAGAATAAGCAAAATGCTTATTTTTATTCTTGTTCTGTTCATTTCTCTTCTGCTTCCCCGACAGTCTCACTGTCTTTCGCGTCCCGCTTACCTTATGGGCACTGCACCAGGAGAAGGCTTGAGAAGAGGGCTCTGTAGGACACTAATAGGAATATTTGGCATCTCTAGGAGCTTGGAACTAAAAACCTGTCAGGATTTGTTCCTTTCATGCTAAATGTGTACTTGGCTTAGAAATTTGTTTCTTGGATATAAGAGTTCGGCTTATATGCATAATATCATCAAAATTCAGTGTAAATTCAGTGTTGTGGTTTTTTCCTCTCAACAGTGTTACTGCAATAGGCTAAAAAGACCAAACCCAAACCTAGTTAATGATGATGAAAAAATAAAGGGAGGTCTTTTGTAGGTTTCGGAGAACCACATCCTCACTGTGTAAGTCATCACAGCACTATTGAAAACAATGACAATTGAAGTAAATAACTTTCTGTTGCTTTCCTACTGGCTAGGTAGTGTTTCACCCTCTGTTGTAATGTTATGGTTTATGTTATCAGGATTTTAATTTTGCAGACATAAAAATGTAATGGAATCCACCCGGTGGATAATTTAGTTTATGCCTTCCACTTTATCTCAGCTTCTAGTCTCAAGTTCCTGACTTGCAAATTAATCAATTGAACATTGATTTTATGTACCACTTCCCTTTAAGCTGTTCTTAGATAATATTTGATCAGTATATATTTAAAACTCCTAGTGTTTAAACAAATCATCACCTTGTCATTTAGGTGTAGACACAGAAAACTAAACAATAGTATTAACTTATGTGTTGTAGGCTGAAAGTGCTGTCTAGGCTTATCTTTTTTTAACGTGCTTTTGACATAAAACCAGCTCACTAAGTCACATACTGAGAAATTCAATAGCAGAATGGGCTTAGTGATTTATTAAAATCGTATGTAAATCTCATAGTCATATAGTGTGTATAGATTAGGAACTCCACAGAAAAAGGAAGAGAGCTGTAAGAAAATAAAGTGATAGAACCATGAGTTACTTTTGAAGGTTCTGGAGTTTCAATCATAACCTTGCGTTGATATTCCTATTTCCATTGTGCTTGGCAGCAAGTTGCTGTTTTAAAATTGTATTTGTATTTCATCGTCAGTGTCTGAAGCTGAATTACAATGACCCATTGCACCATTTTCTTAATTAGGTTACTATCAGTTAATTAACACTTGTACAATCCATACCAGGCACAGATTAGAAAGAGAATGAAGACATGTCCCATGTCAAGGAGAATAGGCTGGGATTTTACAAATGAAGAGGTCTAATGAACTTCAGCATCAGTTCCCTTTGACTTTCAGTGAGAATTCCATGCCTGCTTTCTCGAGCATGCTTTGAAAATCCTGGCTAGAGAGTGAAGGGGCCAATCCTGCAGCACTTCTTAGGATACTGAATTGGTGTGTAGTCTTCCTGGACTGAATGGCTGCACCGCACACATTTGGTAGTGATTTTACAGAACTGAAGCATAAGACTAGATACATTTGAAATGAGAAAAACTTATTAACAATACTGAATGCAAGTATCAGCACGCACCAGATTCTTTGACATGTTTTTGTTGTATCATTAGGTGCAACAAACTTTTGTGCAAGATTCTTGTAAAATCTTACCCAAGAAATTCTGTTAATGAATTGTTCCACAGCCCTTCCCTCCCCAAACCCTCACCTCATATTTATTCTTTGTTTCCCTTCTACAGGTAAGGCTCAAAGTGGCAGCATTGAAACCTGTTAAGACAACACCTCGTTCAAGGTGGCAGGAGTCGATTATTGTTGAGACAATTGGAACAATGGACTAAACTCCTCTGAGCTACCTCTTGCCAAAGACACGTCCCAGGAGGATTTCGAAGTACGTTTGGGAAACGGTATGTGTTATGTACACCTATTCAATAACATCTAGCTGGCATGTTAGAGGCAACCTCGTTTTTATTTGTTTGAAAGTACCCTCAATTCTAAGCCAGTTCTGTCTATTTCTGTGATTTTGAAGAGAAAAGAATACGTTCTTATATGAGTAGCAAGATATTTTAAATAATGAAATATAATTCCATCAGCACTATGTTCTCCTATTATTTATTACTGTACTAAATTATCTACAACTGAAGACATCTAGTTTATAATGAGATATCTGATGATTTATTTTTGCAAAAAATATTAGCTTTATTATTTATTAATTCTAGCAGTGTTCCTCTGTGTATACTCCATAAATATTAACATATCTGATGTCTTGTGAAGATATGATGAAAATAGCATTATGCCTGATGTACGGGGAAGATTTGACATCTCATTTTTATGTAGTTGATCTTCTATAGCTTATAGTATCAAGAAGCTCAATTAATTAAAGAACATGTGTCAAAAAAAAATAGTGCTAGTATAAGAATATTTGGAGACTTGCGTTTGGACTAAAATCACTGTTTAGCCATGAATGTTATCACAGAGGTAGTAAAGTGGAGGAGCGAGTTTTGTTCATTTGTGGAAGACTAAATAAATTACAAAATTCCTTTTAAATGACTGTATTGCTCAACAAATACCCATATAAAAATACTGAGACCTATATGAGGATATTGTGATATGTCCTCACAGGAGATCTCAAGTTGTTCTCTTAAAAATAATATTTATACTGGATATTATTTTAAGTAATATCAAAACAGTACCACTATCCACATTTACTGTTAAAAATAAGCCAGATACCTCATCATGATGCTGTGTGAATACAACTGTTGTCTGAAACACACAAAAACCATCTGGAATTTGAGGTTTATCAGAAGATTATTGTTCAAGGCTAGTTTATCTCAAAACCCCAAATCCTTTATGTTTGTGCTGACATAGTCTTTTGTAGAGTCTGATGTAGAGAGATTTCCTTTAAGCTTGTTATATATTTGGTCTGATTAAGAACATGACAACCACTTTGTTTTGATATATACAATTAAATACAGTACTGTCTTTGTAAGTATTTTAAGGATAAATTTACAGGTTGTTTCATTGTCATTTCTCCCATGTTTTCTCTTCAGATGGAAGAATTCATCTATCACATAAACATTTGTAAATACAACGTATTAAAGCTGAGATCATGAAGACTTAGAAGAACTTGATGTTTATCTATGTTTCCCCAATTATAGGTAAGCTTGAAACACTCAAAGAAGCACTGCAGTGATTTGACAAATGCAAATTTAACATGGAATTAAACATGGCATAAATAATTTATAATATAAGTTGATCTTTGCTTTGTATCTTTGAACAAACATCATGTTTTTCCAAATAGCTTGATACAGGTAAGCCAGCTAAATGTTCATATTCTGTGGGGAGAAGGCAGAGCTCCCAGTTACAACTGGTTGGCTGTGTGCGGATGAAAAGTCCCAGCTGATAACTTGGTAACGAGAGGACAATAGGGATTTGCTATCTATTTATTAGTACAAAAGGGAAAAGAATCTAAGTAGCATAGTGTACACAGACATATATTTATATATAGTCCATACAAGATACTAAATTAGGTAACTGCTGCATACTTTAGATGATGTTTTAAAGCATGAAGCTCAAGTTGTGACACTAATCATTGAAGGAGTGCTGTGCAGCCTTGAGATGTGCTGGCTGGAATGGAACAGCTCATTACTAATATGAAGCAGAATCCATACATAAAAATCAAGTAAAGAAACCTGTGTGTTTCCTAGGCATTATTGTGATGCCAATCAGAGTTCTGCACGTGTGTCTGGAATTCTAAACAATTTTCTGGATGCATTTATTCCATATCCTTGGTACGAAATACCTACAAATAAATTCTAGGGCTCTCCAAAGGCTTGTATGTATTTGCTACTGCTCACGTATTTCTGAAATCTATTGTCAGTCACTTGACAAAGACTCCATGTCAAATCACTGCCAGTCCTCTAGCATTCCAGACTGCCACCTTCCTTTTACTTCTTTCTTGGGAGGAAAAGCATTCTTGCAGTTTGTGGGGATTTTGTTTGTTTGTTTGTTTGGTTTGTTTGTTTGTTTGTTTTTCCTGGAGGCAGCAGACTACAAAATCTTTTTCCTGCCAAACATTAATTTCTTGAAGGCCTGTGGATAGGGTTAAGGCCACCGCTGCAGAGACTCAAAGCTACCACTAAGCAGGGAGTGTGGCACTTCCTTTTGTGAAGTAAAATAAAAAATTGAAAGCTACTTTGACCATGATGCAACTCCCCATTGGCATTTTTATTTGCTGGCAGAACTTCATTTTGGTGCAGCTTAACACCAGCCTGAAGAGCTTGATGCAAAGCTCCTTCGTCCTATAATTTTTGTTTGTATAATTTTTGTGCTTTTGAGTCAAGTCAGAATTTTCTGTAGATGCTATGTTCAGTAGATGTATGTTACCTCAGGAAAAAAACAAAGTGACTAAACTCTTTTGTGTAACGGTTTGGCACAAAAGATAGGGGAAAGTAAGGCAAAGATGAATTGCACTGGAGATGTGTTTTTCCCCAGATCAGAATAAAGTAAGGATTGGTTTAATCTATTTTAAAACAAAGAAAGCTGTAACAGAGCATAATATGAAACTGGAAATGTACTATGTATTATAGTAATGAGAATGGAAGAATTATGCTATGTGATGCAACTAAGATATCTGTATGTATATGTTTTATATATTTTATGAGACTTTTTTTTAATAGTAATTTTGTAAAGTCTTTGTCAAATATTGTGACCTTGATTCGTCATTCCTTGATTCTTGCATTGCATGCTGTTAGAACAATACAGAAATTGAATGATCTGGTGTATCAGACTCTGCTGAGATTTTGCACAGTTACCCTTTATCTGTGCTTTCTCGAAACTGAAGGTTAAACTTGATGTGTTGTTTTAAGAGTGACAAACAAGAAATGTACCGACAGAATGGTATTAACATATGAAATGCATGGGTTACTTTAGAATGCATTTTGCTTGCTTTTCTAATGGCATTGCAGCCCTGTTATGTGTCTGTTGTTTTTTTTTTTTGAGGTGAGAAACAAGTGACCAGTATGATTATCTGGGCCTCAGAGAACTGTGGAAGGAAATGTAAGTATAATTTAAATATCCAGTAGATATTTGTTAATGGTGATACTGTTGAGCACAAAAAAAGCTTGGTTAATATGCATCTATCTAGCCTTTTTAAGTATTATGTATTAAAGGATAAAGCATTGGCATTTTGTACCAAGTATGAAGGTGTAGCCATATCAATATCACTATAATTACACTTCTAATCTTTCCTCTGAGTAGCCAACTTTACTTGTTGGCTGGCATCAAACTTTTTAAAAAGAGATTATTAATATCCACGTTTGAGTTTGTGAGAACTTTCAGCTGAACTTCTATGTGTGTTATCTGATAGAAGAAATAGTCTGAAAAAAGAATGTTAGCTCTTTCCACATTTGAAGTATAAGACTAGAACAGGATACAAAACATAGCTATATACCGGGTGTATTTTGTGATCACTTGCAATACAAATGAGAACAGACTTACTGGGCTCTGTTTGGCAGAAAATGGTAACGTTACGCAAGAAGGCAGATATCATGTCTAAATATGGGTAGGCGTAAAGCTAGCCAAAAACCCAGTCGTGGATGCAGATGTCCCTGCTGAAGTTTTTGCACCTGGGCCATTTGGTTTCCAAACTGACCTCCTGACTGGCCACAATGGCTGCCTCCTCTTCAAGAGCCAAAAGAGGAAGAGGCTGAAGTGGGTCCATATGGCACACAACAATCGACAGCAAAGACG
>JAVJGH010000085.1:26449734-26493945 GCA_035590175.1 Aviceda leuphotes
ATTTTCGAATCACAGAAGGGAAGTGATACCTAAAACTAGTTTACATTAGGTAAAGCTGTGCCTGTACACGTGTGCACTGGAGCACGTACCTGATGCTGTCCCGCATTAAGGACCCAGGTCAAGCCTACTTACCATGAATTGCCAGATAAACTCCTAAGTTCCAGGATGGAATTTACTCATGGATTTTATATACATCCTTGCCTTCTTCCATTCCAAATGTTTAAAGGCCCTCTCAGGCTGGTCTCATGAAAAATTTTGTAACAGGGCTATTGCTCAAGCAAATGGTGCTGCAGAGTTTCCGAAGTAATAGGATCCCTGATAAACAACAGCAGCTGGCATTTCTAAGAGACTACCTATTTTTAATCTCCAAAAAGAAAATTACTTCGGGTCATACATATCTGATAATTCAGGCAAAAAGATTTGTACAGATACTGGGGAAAGAGAAAGTGAAAAGAAGCACTGAAAGAAATGAGAAAAGGAGATATTGCTATGGTGTGTAAAGAAGGGGGATACAGGACTGAATACATAGTTGAAAGTTCCATATACTTTGGGGAATATTTGGGGGGGGGGTTATGTATAATGCTTTATCACTTAACAATAAGTCCTGACACCTTGCCTGTCCAGTGTCTTGAAGATGCAATTTATTTAATTATCATCAGAAGTCAGTTAAGGATAAAATCAGAAACCAAGTAGCACATTTCATCTTGAGTTTGAAGCAATGATTAGAATTCTGACTTGAAAAATTTTTTAAAAAGGCAAAATCAAAAAAGTTCACCAAAAGAGCTACTGTTGTCATGGTCATCTGACTGCCACTGGAAAATTAATCCTGCAACAGAATGTGTCAGGGAGAAAGTACAAGAGGTTTGCATTTGACAGAATACTTGTCTTTACAGCAAAACATTGCTATCTGTGTGGTTCCTTACAAGTAAAGTAAACACTGGTGATTGCAAATGCAACCCCTGTTATGCACGGATGGATCTGCATTTGGAAAAAAAAAAAAAAGGAAATTGAAGTTCTTTCCCTTCTGTTGTAGACAAGATTGTTATTAATAGACTGATGGGGGGCACCTGCTTCTTTTCTTAGTTGTCTACCGGATGCATATATATATCTAAAAACCCCAAACATTAGCAATATCCTTTCCTGGTATAATTTCAAGGAGTAAGTGGAGCTATTGGAAAGTATGGATCTTCCTTTAAAACAGCATGTATTTTGACATATTTTTACTCAGAGGACCAAGAGATTTAACCGTATCAGGAGAGGTCCAAGACACAATATATACTAAGCTTTTGGGTCTCCATTATTTTTTTTTTCATATTACAGCTATCTACTGACTTTCACTAAAATGTTCCTAAATTTATCACTGTAAGACATTTGAAAAACATTTTAATAATTAAAAAAAAAAAATCCTTTGGTGAATAGATCCCAAATCCAATGCAATCTGAATTTAAGTTAACAATGTGTCCTATTCCAAGAAATATTTTTCATGAAATGCTTCATGAAAGACCCAGTTGTTGAGTATGAGATCCCCATCTTCTTTAATATGCAGCAAAACCCAACATGTTTTATTCAACGAGTCAGATCAGTGAGTGTATTCAGACTATAAATTTGTACATTATGTACAGATAAAAAACATACAATGCCAAGAAACTGGCAAAGAAATTTGCAGTTGAATTTTTTTGTTTGGGTTTATAAAAATAACTGTGGTGCATCAATTACTCCCTATTGCCATGGATACAAGTGATACTTTATTATATAACTGTACAGCTGTGCTCAGTTCTAACATGAAAAAACAGACTTCTTCATCTTTCTATTTCATAGTTACTGAACTGAGATAATAACATCTCCTTTTACCTATGAATGTATTAAATTTCTTTACCATTCTCTAAAGTATTGTTGATTAGAATTTCATTAAGGCATTTATAATAAAATCTATAGTCAATGTTTCTGTTCTTCTACAGGATGCTATGGGTGAAGGTCATTCTGTTATATACTACACGTGCAACAAAGGTATATACCAGAAAAGCACTATTAAGGTTAAAAAGTCAAGCATTCAAAAATTACAGACTATCCAAATTGAGGCTATATTGTTCATATATGTTATGATGTCATCTTCAATCAGATAAGTATGTTTCCTATACCGTATTTATTTCGGACTGTTCTAACAAACAATAATTCTGATCAAAATAGTTATAATTCTGACAAAATATAATTCTGATTGGCTTTTCTGTAGAAATTATCACTGTAGTGTGGAAAACTTCACGCACATGATTAAATGTTTCTTTAAAACAGCCCTAGATAGTAATATTCCCATTTTACTAGCTAGGGATCTAAAACGTTGAGAGATCATTGTTGCAAGGTTGATACTTTTGTGGATTGTAGAATTGGAGCCCTCCATGACCTGATTTTTCCCAGTACTTGGTGTTGTATAGTATTTGAACTGTTCAGAGCGCTGTTCTCGGAACGTGCTCGTGGTGGGAGCTGAGCCTCTGACATTGAGGAGCGTGCAGTTAGCAACATCCTCTGGGAATTCTGCTCTAGAAGAACCTTGCTATTTAGGTAGCAACTTACAGGCCAGTTGGGCAGAAGCAGGACAGCCTGGCTCCTCCTGAGTCACCTCCTAACCCGTCAGCTCTTGCCTCCTGCCTGCCATGCCGTCTTGGTCTCCGTGGTTGTTGGAATCCCTGCTGTTTCTAATATGTGACCGTTAAAATTTTCGTACCTGATCTATTCCTCTCACCTGTGTGGTGGATTTCAGCTACGGTGGAGTACGTACTGGCTATTATCTCTTGGCTGTGTTAGCTATAAAGTTCTGGTGGTACTGACAGAATCAGACTACTAAAGTAAATGCTGTTTCATATTGTACAGACATTTTTACATTACTTTTAGAAAAGTAGAACTAAGTAGAAATACTTTCTGTGTTACAGTTAGAAAAGAGCTTTTTCATTTGTGTAGGATATTCAGTAATAGTGCAAAGTAATAACGCCAGTGAGAATGCAGAGATGCTCACATATGCAAGAGAGAATGTTTAGGCTTATGTTTGGTGTGGCAGAGGGAGGAAAAGGTTGGGGAGTAAGGCCAAAATGGCAAACAGAACTGAGGGAGCTATGCCTGACTAGAGTTTGGAGAAAAGTACTGACACAAAAGGACTTTCACATACTTATTACCAGCATCATTAATCTCAGGTTTGACATGTTTTTCTGTATGTCGTCTTATTATATAATTAGCTTAGAAAGGGAAAAGATATTTTTCTAATTACATAGAAAGGTAGTTTTCTAATAGTAGAAAAGGCAAAAACCTTAGTCTTAATGGTCACATACTGCTCGCAAGCCAAAAAATAAATGCTCCAACATGTTATGATGAATTTAAACATTCAGGCATCCTTTCTACTTTAGGAAAATCAGAGAAACATAGTATCAGTACTAGTTAAGGTGATGCTCTGTAAGTAAGTCTATATTTCCTTGTTTTAGATTGCATAAGAACAGATCACAGAAAACCATACAAATATGCAAATATATGCAGCCATTAATACCTGTAGATAAATGTACTGTTAAATGGATTATCTCAGTATGGCTATAAGCCAGCTCTTTACAAATACAGAGGTATGTAATAAATTTTGTCAGTTTGAACGGTTTATTGCCTTGTGTCGGCACCTCCTCCTTTTCTTGGGCAGCACTGCTGCAAATGGCATTATGAAAGAAATGAAACTTGGGGAGACCTGGTTTAATAACTCTACGCTTCCTCCCAAGCACTAGAGATTCTGTGGAGTGATAGCTGTATATGCCTACGCTTGTATATATTCACACACCAGCACACGTAGGTATGTATACATGCTTATGGCTGGAGTAGCCCCGCTGGGACAATCGATTTAGGGCAGTAAAGGTGCTGCTCTGAGATGTGAATTGGCTCCAGTCCCCAAAAGGAGACGCTCTTCCTTTCAAGCATCAGTACAAAAAATTGGGACCTTTCTATCTTAAGAGGGTTTTTTTCCCCTGTAAAATTCTCCTATCAGCTAGAGAGAAGTTGGGCTGTACAAGGCCTTATGCAAACTAGGGTTTAGAACAGACTTTTTCCAGAGGATATTACTGCCAAGAATTTCTGTTGAAGGAGTAATGGACCTTTACAGGATGTTTTTATTTCTTTTTTTTTTAGTTATGACAAGTTTCATGGCTGGTTAGGATCTTCCTGGATGTCAGTTTATGTCTTCATACATCGTAAGAAATAATTACAAATACCCTAGGTCCTTGTGTTAATGCGTCTGTGTTGCAACAGAGGTCAGTTAGAGACTTGCACTGCAGGATCTTGTTGTCGGTTATGAATCCTTTTCCCTCAAAAGCCAGGCCTTGCAGGGAGAGGGTACCTGAAGTGAGTATTTTGCCTCAGGTTGTGCTGGGGAGTGTTGCCACAGTCCCGTTACTTTTATGCTGAGTCAGGAGATTTCTTCTCTTGACACCACTGTTAGCGAGGGCTCGCACTGCAGTAGGAAAGCTATCATTTCCTTTTTTTCCTCAAATAAATCTGTCTTGCCTCTTGTGTGCCTAATTTAGGACCTGGTTTTCATTTCAAGTGCCCAGGTGCCTAAACTATAACTTAACTAAAGGTAAACTTTAATGTTCCTGAGATCCGTTAGGTGTCACAATTCCCTTACTGTGAGGTTGACTAAAGGGAGTTGAAGAGCGATTACCCCAATGCACCTGAAGGGACAAAAGCCATGAATAACAATAATGGTTCTTCAGCTGTCCTGTTATTAGAAAGGACCACAAGCAAAAGCAAGGGTTAAGTTGAAACCATGTTTTAAGGCACGTGTACTGGATCTGGGAGTTGGGTTAAGCAATAACAGTTTGCTGCAATTAGAAACCAGCATTATCACTTCAATTAGCCTCGGGCATAATCTTTCCTCTCCTATTTAGATCATATATCAGCACCGGTAGTTCATGTTGTACTTGTAAGTAATGTACATCAAGACTATTCCACTGTTCCATTTTTCCATCTTAATGCATATTTGACACCCTATTGAAAATGCATTTCATTTTACACAAAATAATTATTCATATATTAATTGTGCACTCGTCTTTCCTTCAGTGCTCTTTGTTATCTGATTATGTTGAATACAAGTCAGTATATTACAGACTTCCAATTCTGTTACATACTAAACAGAGCCGTTATGAATCCTGTTTATAATAGTGCCATTAAAAATGATGTGCTGTCAAGAATATCTTATAATGATGGTAGAGAATGTGTGTTTTCAAAGATATTTAATGACTATATGGTTTTAAAACTGCAATGGAATACTTTTAATGGATTCCAATATAATAAATCAATCATATCTTGCTTGACTTTGTTACATTATATCCATGCTAACTGTGTTTTATGAAAAACTGCACAGTTAGCTCTGGAATATTTTTTTCCCCTCCCAGCCTTTGGGCATTGTTCAGGCTTAGATTTTATATAAGTATTTATCTGAAAGATTGTTTTCTGGATGATGTTTTTTTCCACCAGATTTGTTATGTGGTTAAATAGGTACAATACAAAACACTTCTAATGTGCAATTTTAATTCTAAGTGATAAACAGCATCAGAAAACATACGAGCTCTCTTAAAAGGAGAACTTAACATATTCCTAATGGCTGAAATCCTGCCGGTAGCTATTGGTACTTCAGGTGATTCCCAGTGCAGCAGAAGTGCTGCAATTGCATGGAACATGGAACAAGAACAAGGGGAATCTATACCTTTGCTGCAGCCAGCAAGAAACAGTGACTCTAGAAGATAATCTGGGGAGGAGAAACCTGGGTGGGTCCATGACTGTGGAATTTAAAAGCACTGAAGACGAAATATCCACGACTGCTCTTCCATCCCAGAAATATTTCGGGAGGCTTTCTGGCCTATCTGGTTACTTTTGACATTTGCATAATGAGACAGAGTACGACAGAAGTGGTTTTTCTGTCCCGTACTTCTTCCAG
This sequence comes from Aviceda leuphotes, assembly GCA_035590175.1. Taxonomy (NCBI): domain Eukaryota; kingdom Metazoa; phylum Chordata; class Aves; order Accipitriformes; family Accipitridae; genus Aviceda; species Aviceda leuphotes. Next base: position 26,455,691 of record JAVJGH010000085.1, read on the forward strand.
CCACTGATAGCTGAAGGACAGCGTGGCCATGAGGCAACAGGACGTATGATAAAATAACATAGTTTTTATTGCTGGAGTGACTAGTGGAATACTTAGTTTTCAAGTCTCACGTTAGAACAATTTCTTTTTTACTGTCAATAGTGTCTGTTCTTTGACAGTCTGGCTGCAAACGTTCAAGAGCGCTGGGATTCTGCTGCAGTTTGGTGTAACGTCGCAGGTCCTTTGGGTCCGGATTGTTTCTTTTACTATTTTCTTGGTAGTCTCCTGACACAGAGCCCATTCATTTGGATCTTATTGTGTGCAGAGAACTTAGGAGTCATGAAAATTATCTCGAGATGCATTATCTCTCTGCTGGCTTTGCTAGTCCCTGAGAAAATATGCAAGTGATCCTTTTTTTTCTTTCTTTTTTTATTTTTTTTGGTTTTGTTTTTGTTTTAGCAAGTGAGTTGCAGGGTACTCACTTATTTTTGCTATGGGCGTTTATATGGAACTTTTTTACCAAAGTATCTCAGCATCTCGGCACTTGACAGATACAAATGAATTTCCCAGGGTGGGAACAGTGTCAGTGCCTTTCATTAGTCGTAAACTAAGGTGTATTAAGTTAAGCCAAGTTGTGAATACAGTAGACTTGAGACTAGGATGCCAAATTCTATTGATGTTTCAGTCACATTATATAATTTTCAATGTCAATGAAAATGTAATATAAATAAAATTTACCACTTTTTGTGATCTTTTGCAAAAAACCCGGGTGAATGTGGGCACACCTAGACTGCGTGTTTGGACACAAGATTTGATTCTTAGATATTTAAGTGTGGTACAAATGACCCATCAGAAGAAAACTTACTGCTGCTATATCTGCTGTAGGCAGGCCTGGTATTTTCGTTGTCAATAGGGCTATTTTAGGGGAAGGGAGATGAAGTAATTAAATGTCCCATATCTATTCCACCAACACTGGCAGGGGGAGAATTATTTGAGAAACGCATTGGAGAATGATATGGGCTTCTTATCAGCAGCTGCCTTTTTCGTGATGCATTGATAGAAAACCTTTCTCAAATATATCAACAGCTGGAAGTAGTATATGTTTGTGATATTCCAGAGCTCCATTCTGTAACAAAACTCTGTACCATCAGGGTATTTTTTTGTTACTGAATGACAGTGACAGTATTGTTCTTTTCCCAGAGATGTTCAGACTGCCAGCATAATGTTGTTAAATGCTCTTCAGATATGGCTAGTTTCTTCCTCAAGGCAAAAAGCATACAGAGCCCTAAGCAAGTGCTAATAAAATAAAGAACCCTAAAGCAAGGCTGAATATTCAGTACTTTAAAATGAAGAATACAAAATTGTTACTCCTGGTATTTACTGTTGTTTAGATTTCTTATATATTTCATTCAAAAAAACCATTTAAAAAAACTTTTTTTCCCAAAAGATCTCTTCACATTCTCCAGTGGAATCAGTGACTTTAATATCAGGGTATGGTTATGTACCTGATGAAAAGAAAACAGCTTTTAGAGCCACAAGCCTATAACTAGGAATTTTCTTGCAGCTTTTTTTTTTTTCCCCCCAAAAAAGGAAAATGTGCTTTTGGAGCTCCCTAAAAGTGAAGCTTTTTTATTTTCTGTACTGCTAGCTCTATAAATTTTCAAGGTATATCAGATTAGGCTGTGATTTGTCTCAGGGAGCCTAACTGAAATATTTCTTCAGTATTTTTAGTAGGACAATCCACTGAAGAGAGAGAATTTGATAAAATTTGCTGGCAAGAGCAAGATTTGGCCATGTAGCTGAACAGGCAAGATAAAAATTAAGCAATGTGTACATATCCCCCATTTAATCAAATAGGAGCAAACTAATGCTGCTTTAATTCATGTTTCTAAGTTTATTTTCACTTTTATCCAAGGATACCAAGTCTCCACCTGAACTGAAGAATGATTTTTAGATCATAAACTTTTCTTTCTACTTTACAGTAATTTATCATACTGAAAACCAATTTAAAGCTTAAGAGAGTTTGAGAAAGTAAAGAACACTTTATTATTATAGATCACTGTTTTAAGATTAATGTAATTCAAATACTTTATTATTCTAGATCACTGTTTTAAGATTAATGTAGTTCTGTTGAGAATTTAGAAGGAAGTTGAGGAAAGGAGATGCATCTCTATTATTATGGCCCTTCGTTCTGTCTGTGAGCTCCGAGGCGTGCTGCGTTCACCTGTCCTGTCCCGAATATACTTGTGCCCTTTCTCCTGGAGGTTACGGTGTCATCGCTTCTCCCAGACCAATTAATCATGTAATTGTTCTCACACTCTCATTTGGAGTGAAGTGAGTTTATCAGAGACGTGTTAGTCTAATTCATTTGTGACTGAACCAGAGTTAGGGATGAATATGTAAATTAATATTCTGGACCAGCTGAGAGGGTAGGAACCTTTTAAATTGGAACAGTATGTGTGAACAGCTGCAGGTATTTATCAGTTGATTGTCATCTCTTTTTTTTTCCATTTGCACGATGAGACATAGGTTGTTGACTGGAGTATAATCTACATTATTTCATTGCAGAAGTTGTGTTATGATTATACATGTCCCAGAAATGCACTGTAGTTAATGACAGTCATGGACTCTGACCTATATGGTTTTTTTCTTGCTTTGTCTAAAAAAAAAAAAAAATCTAATTACAAACTCACATTAAATATCATGCAAAATAATAGATTGGAATCCAAATTAACATTAGGCTATTAGCCTAAAGCTACTAATGCAGTGGCTGAACTTTGCAAAAGGATTTTAATAGAGCTTTGACTGCCTCTATCATGGATCTTTTACATTAAATTTACATTAAACACATTATTAAGCAAAGCAATAATCCTGTAACATAATTCTGATTAATAATGTGAAGTATTGCGCAATGAACTTAGAGGGAAAGTTCATTCGTTTTGTTTTGATTGTCATTTAAGGAGACAAATCAGGTTCATATATTTGTGGCATTCTCCATTTAGCTACAACTATGACCCTGACTTAGGATTCGCAAATTGTTTTGGTTGGTGTGTTAAAAAAAAAAAATCATTATAGAATCTTCCTATATTTAAAATGATACCTCATTAGGAATCTGACATTTGTCAGCTCTTGCAACAATACTGTATTCAGTCTCCCACCTTGTATCGTTTCTTGTTGGTGCGTCTCCAACAATAGCAGGAGCCACCCATACGAAAGGCCAGATTTCAGAGAAGCCCAGCACCCGATAGCTTCCCTAAATGAGCCTTGAAAAGGATTTTAACACAGATAACCGATAAGCGACAGACCTTTTTCCATGCAACCTTTCATTCCAGATACACACAGTGTCCGTTTGTAAGTGGAGCATTGCTCGTTAGTCCTACGGTAGGAACAATGGATGAATGTTTCTCAGCGTGCTAGGTTAGGGTTGGAGATTTATATTCTTTAATAGTAATAAATGAATATTGAAAATTAACCTGGTTTTATGCAATTGTAAGTAAAATCCATCACGGTACAAGAATTCTTTTTCGAAAAGTTTACAGCTTGATGGATTTTAGAAGGTTGAGAACCACTGACCTGTGCAACAGTAGTACCGTGGTTTGGTGCCTCCAAATGAGATACGCAAACAGCTGGAAACCCTCTGCGGAAAGGAGGGTGCATAAATTTCAGCCTTCTGGGATACAGATGGCTCCCTGCAACCCGGGTACAATCCCCTCGAGACAGGCTGACGGCTTAAAACACTTGTTTGGTAGTACCTACCCAAGTCTTTCAAGGACGAAGCGTGGCCGGGGCGGTCAGCGCTCCTCAGACGTGTGTCGGGGAGCTGGGGACCCGCTTCTGCCTTAGGGGCTCCCGAAGGAGGCGGCAGGATGAATCTGCAGGGTAGACCCGTTCCAAAGCCGCCCAGGTGGCAATAATTCTGCCTGTGCACAGCGCGTAGCCAGTTCAGGCTGGGGGACTTAGTGGGCAGGAGTAGAGCATCTTTGGGGTGTTAGCAGCCAAAGGGGTTAAACAAGGCTTTCTAGAATCTCTCCCTTAGATTTAAACGCCTCCACTTTATTTCAGTTCTTGTCCAGATCTGGACCTGATACACCGTAATGAAATGGGTCACATACGTACCCAAGATACATATCACCAGAGGGCAGTGCTAAACTGGGAACTAAAATTTTACTTTGATGTGTAATTCGTGTGTGTGGAAAAAAGCCGCTTTTGTTCTGCTTCAAATATTACTATTTAAAAATATATTTATTCTATTGAAACTAGTGTATGTCTGGTTTTAGAAGCAATGAGAAACATGATCCTTTTAATTGGAGCGAGGAAAAGAGTGGTAAAACATTACTTTTTGGAGTTCAGAAAAGAGATTTTGCTCTCAGTTGCTCAGACCCTGAAAGATACTTGGTTAGTGTTTCTCCTTAAGAACATGGCAAGATTCAAAAAGAAATTATTTGACAGGTTATTTGGCGTATTCTGTGCTTAACCTTCCCAGAACCCCAGGTTTTCTCTCTCAGGTGAGCGGAGGAGGCACGCTCTGTACCCGCTCTGGGCTGCCCACCTGGGGAAAGAACAGTCTCGTTTTAGACCCTATGGCCTGCGTCACGTATAGAGGCATGGCACGCAGAGAGTTACCGTGATTTGCATAAAAATGCCAGTAAAGTGCAAACGCTGCTTCATTAATATGGATGAAGTTCACAGGATATTTACAAATTACACAAAGCCTCCCATTTAAAAATATATATATTTGATGCAAGTCACACACAGCATGTATGTGAAGCAGTTTCTGATACTGGCGTAACGTGGCGTGACAATAAGTAAATATAATGGTTGTCTTCATCGACACAGGAACTTCGACTGGGTGCTGACAGTAACAGATGTAGCAGTGGATATTAGTTGAAATGAACTCCAGTATAGTATATCATGGTAATAGGCTTTGTCAATATGAAGCGTGCTGTAAAACCAGGGGCTTAAATCTGCACGAGGAAGTGAAAAAAGGGTCAGATTGAGAAGGATGTGTCCTGAGTGGGGGTACCAGGCTTCTGCCTTTCCAGGAAGCGCGACGTACCCTACGCAGGACATAATGAGAGTATGAAGCATTAAAAGTATTTTATTAACGAGAGACTGGTTTCTCGTTAGTCTTTGGTAATGAGAAAGATGATGTGTCTGTGGAAATAATAGGAATCAAAACTGTGGTCTAGTGCACAGTAAAATCATGTAAAATTTTGTCAGGCATTAAGACTTACTCAGAATACAGCGTATGCAAGTAAATCTGTAGAGGCTTACGCACAAAAAATGATGCTTATCTTTCTTTCGCACTTGTGAATCACCCACATGAGAGTGTATTTTGTCATGAGCTAAATGAAATATAAAATCTTTCTCTGGATATTATGCATTAATCATTAATTTTTATGTTATGAAAAATACAGTATCTACAGCTAAGTTGGAAAATGAATTACATCAACTTCACTCAAAGAATAAAGGCATTTATTTTGAAGTACTGCAATCTAATTCAAGAACACAGTGCTCTGGTATCATAGCTATTTAGCTTCACAGCAATGAGCTCATCTTTTCATAAAGAATTAAATTCCGAACCAATCCCACAGATTAAAACAATATCATGAGGACTGTGCCATTTTTTTTACACTTTTAATTACTATCACAAACCTAAACATCAAACTATAATTTTATAACTATTCAGATTGTTCAGTTATACTATGTGAAGAATGAGAATTTGGAGAGTTGGGTGGTCTGTGTTTTTATTTTAATAAGAGGCAAAGCTATATTTTTCCATGGATTAAGTCCAACACAGAGAGAACTGTCAGTGTGAAAACAATAGAATTTATCTCCACTGATGTAGCTTGACATATGAACAAGAGCCTGAATTGTTGCCATGGCAATAAATGTGTAGGACTTATGCATGCATTTTCTGCTATAGGATTTTGATTAATAGCATTGACTAAATAGTCTGAAGGAGAAGAAACACTGCAGCGGGCCTGAGAATAGAGATGGCCTGGAATGGGTATGCCCACCCTACTGCACTTTTACTGGTCAAATAAACCGTGGTTGAAATCAGAGTTGTCAAGTCTCCAGTAAAGTATGAGTTGAGGATTTAGCACTTAGGCTCGGTGTGAGAATTTGGAATGAAAAGACAGTCTCTTGAACGTGAACTGTATTGGAACACTTTTCTATTTTCATATATAATATTTCTTCATTTGGGATGAATGGTTCGAATGATACAGATAGTCCTTTTTCCATCTCTAGTGGCTGTGGGCTCAATACAGGTCTCGATTCAGAAGACAATGAAGTGTCTAGCTTTGATTCATCCGTTAAGGTGTCGAAGCGGTGGGAGAGGAGCGTGTTGGTATCCTACTGAGCCAAGGTCTTCGCTGGCAGTAGGGAAAAGTGGTTTTCTGGGGCTCAGGCAAGACGCAGAGCACCTTGTGGGGGGTGGTTTTATTGAGGGAATGGTCAGAACTTACCAGGAAGGCCCCTGAATAACACATCCTTTGAATTCAAGTAGATCTGGTTGAAAATAATAAAAGCGTACATTTTATTTGTATTTGTGTGGATGTGTATACTTACCTATAGTGCATTTTTAATACTAAATGTATTTATTGAGGAAAAAAATGGAAAGTCCCCATTAGTGTTTTACAAGCTGTACCCGCACTGATATTTTTAGTGGATTCTGGAGCACATATGATTACTAATTAAAGATATATATGTGGGATTTAAAAATAAATTGGGGAACTTTGCAAATTCAAACAATTCTAAAAAACCAGTGAAATGCAAAAAATACTTCTCATGTAGAATATGAAGATGCTCATTCTTTACATGATTTTAAATATATTTTATTCCCATATTTGTTCATTATGACAGCTATTTGTGTTTAATCAAGGGTTCAGCTTTTCTCCAGCTCATCATTTGTTCCTAATCAACCCTGTCGAGGAATCAGACTGCCGAATTTGTGACGTTGCTATCATTTCTATGGTAATAGGATAGTTGATGAGCACAGTGTTCTTGCCTCATTGTGGGATCGGGGAAAAGAAAAACTGGACTGTGTGGGAGGCAGAGTTAACAGGGACAAGTGTCTTTAGTTGGAGAAAGCAGGAGCATGGGAAATGATGGCCAATTAAAGGTATTTTTGTGAAAGGGTTCCCTTCCAATTTGCCTCAGTGTGAAGTTTTCTATTATTTTATAAGCTCACCCAGTACCTTAAGAATACTCTTAGAAATACTAATTAACAAGTATGTTTCAATACTTTTGCCATCGTAACTTATGTTATGGTCTCTTGATTTGTACTTCAGTAATTTCTCATTGCAAACTTTTAAGGCAACAAGATGCTAAGTTACTTTTAACTTTTAAAAACTTGTGTTTACCTGTTCCTCATGCTCTCAGTCTCTTACTGGCATTGTCTCACGTTGGCATATTCGTCTCCCCAGTGGGATGTGATGGTAGAACATGTTCCTTATGGTCCAGCCAGTTTCTTGGGCTTCTGAAACAGCAGTGAAGGAGCCTCAGGTTGATTTTCGTGCTTGAAAACCCGGAAGCAGAGGGAAAAGCTTTTTAAAGTGAGACCAGCGTGTTGGTCCCTGGATCCCTCAGCTGTGTAATGCTGCTCTTTCTGGCCTCCGTGCCATCTGCTGCTGGGCAGTACACTTCACGGATATAACTTTGCCTTTCTGCCTCCTTTTCCACACCTCTTGCAAAGCAAGTAAGAAGGTAAGGCATGCAAAGACATCCCAGAATGCTTATTTTAAGGATAAGAACGTTTAATTTCATTGGCTTGTGCTTTGGGAATGTTGTTACGATGTCCGGTCCTTTACTGTGTAACTCCTGTGTTTCTGGCACCTTTCATGACTTCCAAACCTCTGCCTCGTTCCAGGACTCACAGGATCCAGGTCTTCCTTTCGTGTAGCATGGTAGATATCTCCCCTTCCTCTGCCCAGAGTCCTTCAGCTGTGCTGTTCTTGGTGTAAGGGGAGTATCCCTGGAAAAAAAGGATTCCATCCAAAGTAACTGTATCTGATATATCAAGTAGCTGCGGGATGAACCAGCAGCAGGGAACACAAAGCCACACAGCTTGTACCGATGTTCATACTGAAGACCTGACCAGGAAAGGTCCTGGAGGTACTGCTTTACTTTCGCCTGATCATGAATTGGGGCTGTCTTAGGTGAAGAAAAAGTCATTCAAATCCATTTGAACTTACGTAAAAAGCAAAAGTCAAAGTAGCTATTCCCTAGTCATTCATAGCTTGCTAGCAATGAAGGGTTTCTTCATGGTGCTTACCAGTATGTGAATACGAATAACAGGTCAGGTATAGAAAAGCCTCAAACTCATTTCCTCGTTCATCTCCCTTGGACTTTCCAGGGGAAACTCTGACACAACCCCCACTGTAGGCCAAAGGGGACTGTCTGTCAAGACTGAGGATATCATAGCACGTTCCTGTGTTTGACAGGTTATCACCTTAACAAGAGGACAGAGACCTTCTAGCTCTCAGGCAAGAAGAGAGACGAGACCAATTACCCTGATTCAGCCTCAAAAAATAATGGACTTGAATGGAATTTCAGAGCCTGCGAAAGGACACTGGAAGTGAGTGAGAAGCTGGTAAACTGTCATCAATAAGTACTATGATCGACACTGGTTCACAAATGAATATCCTCTCCTTGTTGCATGGATTCTCTCAATTTTTCTGACCTCTGTTGCCAGATGAGAAGCAGGGTTAAGAATTCAAATGACAATGAGAAAAAACAAATGTTATGGGAGTGAGACGAAATGAAGAAGTCCTTCTCCAGAGGCTATACTGACCTTGCATTACAAATTGACAACTACCCAGTTTTAAATCTATTTTTGAATAATCTTACAGAGAAGCTAGTTAATATGATGTAACTAAAGCAAATGTCCCAAGCCTGGCATAATGTTGTTTTAGGCTGGACTGTGAACTGAAACTGTACATAAAGGATCCTGTTTAAAAATAAAATTTTTATTTTATTATTTAGAAGGTAAATCTTTGTTCACAATCACAACTCATTTTTTCTTACTGTTAGCACGTATAAAGTCCCTCATGGAAGCCAGATATCCATTGCCTCTGCACCATCTAAAGTTCTTTGCTGTGAGGCCCTTACCCCTCAAAAACCTAAATACAGAATAGGGAGTTAGGTCTCAGATCAAACAAATCACTCACTGGAAAGTCAATATCCTAAATGTTTGGTGGAATTGGATTTAGGTAATGCACCTGCCTTTTTTTTTTCATGGAAGACCTGATTTTTAAAGGAGTTTAAGCAATTGAAAGGTAGATACACATGTAAGTATCTCTAAAAATTCTAGTCAGACATTTACGTGTAACAATGATTATAATAACTTTTAAAATATTCAAGAATGTTCAATTAAAGTTATTTTTAATGTATGTTCCTGAAAGTGCTATTAACATACTTCAGAGATACATGCATATAAAGAATGTGTGGAAAAATAACATGGGAGCACAAAGATCACGGCTTGTTTCGTGTGGAAATGCATGCTGTATTAGCCAAGGAGGTAGCCATGGGAGTATACCATAGGAAAAATTTAGATTTTAAAGGTTTGTTGTATCCAGAATTCATTCATCCCTAGCTGTACTTATGTTAGCTATATATACTCTATCTATCTTTACATAAAGAGGTTTGTTACTGACTCACTCAAACACACGTGGACAGACGGACATTAGACCAATGCAAAATTTTTTATTCAAAGAGAGATCAACTTAAGCAATGGCTTGCTTCAGTATTGTATCTGTACACGCCTTTGGGCATTTCTTTGCTTTTTAGGGTTGTTGCCTATTGGCAGGCTTTGAATAAGGATTTGTTCACCAAAGGTCGGAAGGGGTGGGAAGGGCAGAACAACATTTGAGACAAGTCAGATAGTATTCTCCAGTGTGAACCTGGTGTAGCAGAACCCAGACATGTCTGTAGTGTTCATAAAAAGGCACTGACATATGAAAACCAAAGACAGGATTGAATCAAAGAAAGGCTTTTCATCTTGAGTCTGTTTCCTGTAAAATCCAGCTTCATTTAAAGAAGCAGCTTTTGGAACTCTAACACCCTTTAGGGACAATGTCTATTGGTTCTGACGCAGTTTTCTCTAAGCAGACATATTAATAGACAAATGCTTCTAGGGCTCAACTGTTTGGCACTCATATGGGTCTATATGAATACACAGCTTGGTGGATAGAGAGAGAAACAGAAACATATGATTAAAAGACAATGAAGGCTAAAACGGGGAATATTTAAAAAAATCTAGCCATTCTGCTTTGACACTAATTTTCCATGTGTATAATCAAGAAATCAGGGCAAGAAAATAGAATTGTGTGATACTCGCTAGTACATATGATTATTTTTCCATTCTTTTCATCAATAAAATAGGTTGCTGATAGTCTGTGAAATTTCCTGGGTGAGAGCTTCCCGTGAAAGTATTTCCTTTCTGAAGCCAAGAAAATATATGCTGGAAAATTACCCTGTTTATCTCTACTGATGATGTCTTCCTAGTGAAAATGTTTTTAATTGCCCTTGCCTTCTAGAGAAGCATTTCTTATCATATCACATTATCATGTAATCTTCCAGAGCCTATAATATGGCATATGGATTTATTAGTGGGTAACATCTGAAGTGACACAGTTTTAACTATACATAGAACTAGTCAAGATGCTTGCAACCTTTAGGATCAACATGGATGATTAGTTTGAGAGCTAATGATTCCTATTTTTAAAATGCACACAGCTATCTTCAGCAATGTTCACACTTTGATGCAGTCTTTTATCCCTCTAAATCAAATGAAATGATAAATTACATATAGTAACCACATATAGTATAAATTTCATACCACAACAGGTTTTAATAATAGTTTTTTCTCTTTAAGGAAGTACCTTTTGATCCAGTCTCACCAAACAAAAGAGTCTGCCTTAAAAAAAAGAAAGAAAAAAAAAAAAGCTGTTTCATTTTATATTGGAAAAATACAATGTGACATCTGGAGAATAAATTGTTCAGTCAGCCAGAAATACGCCTTGTAAAAATTGCTTAGGTTTCTGTAACAAGATTATTTACTGCGACTGTTCACCTATAATACAGCACACTTCTGAAATGGACCTTTTATGAAACACATCAAGCACTGTGGAAATGTATTCAGTGCATTAATCTACAAGACTACACACTTTACAACACTTTTAGAACAGATTTTGAAACTCAGATCATCTAATGAGACAGAAAGTTTTTTCTTTATATTCATTCCAGTCACATTTTATGCTGAGCCCTCAGGGTATTTAACATAATGCAATAGGCTTTTTTTAGAAAATACAAACAAACAAAATGTATTACTTTTCACATGACTTGTAAGCTCAGAGTGTTCTCTGTGCATATTTCCATTGCCTATATGTAAGGCAAATGCCACGTGTATCTTTTGCTCTAGAGCTTTATAAATATTTCAGCACCTCGAAATATGTCGGTTTCTCGTCAGAGTTTGTGTAATTAATGGCAACGACCTGATTATGATCATACTAGAGCAAAGTAAGGGCCTGATTCAGAGAGGGTGGAACTGATTTGCTGTGGCTCTAGGTGTCTCAAGTGAAGTAACGTCAAAAAATGGAAGCAATACAAAGGATGCATTCGTCCTTATTTTAGGCACTAGGTCTGCAAGGAGCTGCATATTTTCTGTAGCAAGGTGGTTTCTAAGTCTGCGTGAAATCATAAGTAGAGATAGGACGAAAGCTGATTCAGGAAATATCCAGAGGTAACAATGAAAAATTAAATTTTAGTAGTGATATGTGCAAATAGCTAATGTCTAAATCCCAAGCAAGGTGACAATAACAAAACAGATTTATTTGTGACTGTAAGATAGGTTACAGTGAAGTTGCAGGAATGTGGGAGGGGTTTCTTGATGTGCGATTCAGAAATCACTGCATTCAAATTGTGAGACAGACACTGGGTTAGGTTTTTAATGCAACAGAATAAATGGCGGTCACAAAAAAGGGTATCTTTCAGTTTCTAAACACAGAAGGAAATCTTTAATTGCTGTCACGCCTGAAAGTATGAAGAATGTTCTCTTGACTGGTAATAACATTACGTGAGTCACATGTTGGAATCCTTGATTCAGACGTTGGGTCTGCCATACTTTGGCAAGTCCGGTTGCCCTAAGCCAACGTTTTTTCTCAGGAAGTCAATTATAAAAATGAGAATCAAGATCATAAAATTCCTGAACTGTCAATTTTCATTAAGATGTAGGTTGTAAGAGAAACCAGCTGGAGCATAAGAATGCAGTGTAAAAGCGAAAGGTATATAAAAATGCCCTTGTATTTCAGTTTCGCTTCCCCCGTGTTCCAGGTTTATAGGAAGATCTCGGCACAGGTAAGCTATGGGTCTACCTTCAGGCGCTGGTGGGGTATGCAGTCAAGCCTGTCCGCAATTCCTGCCAGCTTAATTTGCTTATTATGAATACCAGTCCAAAACGCTCATCAGTTTTACAGCATAGGATATTAACTTGGAGATTGCAACTGTGGATCGCAATTACTTCCAGTACTTTATACCAAGATATTACGTTTTCTTTGTTGCAAGATGATGGTACCATATGGAGAAGGCTAAAATTCACTGACTGGAGGAAATGAACTATCAGTTCTTCAATTTTTAGTTTCTGTTACTGACTCAGTGATTTGTCTGAGGTGAATTAATATTAGACTACCAAGGTGATATGCAAGTTATCTTCATTGTGGATTGTACAGTGTTTTGCATATATAAACTACTGTGATAGCGGTTTTGCTTTTATTTACGTTAAACCAAACCTTTATTAGGAAATAGAAGTAATTTATGGCAGGGTGTAGTAATTGAGAGATGATATTATCAGCCAGAAATTGTCACCTGTCGTCTTGCTTTCAAAGATGTTTCTTAATGTTTCTTCTGTGTCTTGCCACTTAAAATTAAATCATTCCAAGATTGTGAAGTATTTCTCTTTAGAAGCCTTCTGATGTTGTCATTTTTGTCAGTCTTCAGATGTTCAGTTTTTGCAGTGCTCGTGATTTCCTGCAGATTTTATTCTTTCTTCACAGAATGATTCATGTCATTTTCTAGAAGTAGTGCCTACTGTATGTTTACTACTTCTGTCACCAGAATACCCATGTCATTAAGAAGTCATACTGTTTGCTGTAATAACCTCTGGTTTCTTTGTACTTAAAAATGTCATAATTTATCTCAGCTGCTGTTACAACATTCCTTTTATTTTCCACCTTTATTTTCCTTGATTGCTTTTACACTCCACTCCACTTTTGCAGTATTGATGCTTTTTCTGTCGTCTAGGCCTTTTTTTAGTTTTGATTATGTTTTTGTTTCATGTCCTTGATTTTCCATATACACAATGGCTTTGAGTTTATCGTTAGCTGAGATATATATGGAAAAGTTAAGCGTATGCTAACATATACTGTATGTGATGATGAATGGAAATGCATGATATGTTACATGTTATATAATATACGTCCTAACAGACTAAATAATAAAGAATAAGTAAAAGATACAGAATAAAGAAATTGCTTTACACAAAACTTCTCTTTTCCCATAGCAAATAAAGAACTGAATCAAAACCAACTCGGGGAGAAAAGTGCCACCTCTTCATGCAGAAATTCTGTTATACCCCTTACCTTTCCAGCTGAAGTTTCCCCAAGGACTACTGTGTTTCTCAACTTTTATGCCTCAGTGGTTGGTGCTGTTGCTTGGGGCAGCCCTGAGAATTGTGTCAATAAACTGAGAAACATGTTGGGTATAGGAGCTAAAAGGAATGTAAAAAGTTATTTTCTTGCCATTTAGATTTCCCCCGGTTTGGAATTTGATCTTTCTATCAATAACTGGAATTCCAACTCCATTATAAAAACCTCACAAGTGTGCATTCTATCTTGTCCCCGATCTACATCTATGACATGTTGAAGGGAAAAAGACTCCGACTATCCAGAAGACAGCAGCTATTCCTACAGGGTGGGAGAGGGAGGCCCTTGGCTTATCACCAATCTGTTTCTTTTTCTACTGCTTTTCAGACTCACGTAAATCAGGTGTTTCAACCTATGATCAGGAAACTAAATATGAAATACAGTAATACTAAGCAGGCAGAATGCAAGGAGGTAAGTAGGGCTTTAGATATTACTGATGTTTCACTATGCAATTGAATTAAAACTAAACTAGCTTCCTGAATATGTGTATATATCACAATGAGAAATGGAAATCAAAAGAAAGTTAACCTAACTTCTTGCTCTACTAAAACTGGCAAGGTTTTTTTATGAAAGAACCGCTGGAAAAACCTGTTTCCCTGTACACATTCTACAGATGGAATACAGCAAGATGAATTTGTTTGTAAATTCATGGTTATAGCGTTAGACAGCCTTTAAAACTTCCAGAATTTTTTTCCATTCAGTTGTGATCCTGCAATGAACTGATAATATTCTTCTTTCTGTGCTCAGTAATCCTTGGTCAGCTACTTGGGCTTACAAGATCATTAATTTTTTTTAAACCAAATCCCAATATTGAAATAAAAATCCACAGTAAAAGGACATGAAAGAAACAAGCTTCTGCTCTGTAAAACTTCATATAAACCACATACAGTAAGCTAGGACTATCATAGTAACTATATTATAAAGTGTACTGTAAATCAATCCCTACGTAGCAAAATGAAAAGACTACAGAAATGGAAAAATTCAAGTATAATACTTGAAAAAGGAAAATATGTATATTCTGCTATTAAAATTAGTATCCACATGTAATAGCCATTCCTCAAGTTCCGGGGGAATTTGGTCTTTGGCCCCAGTAGCAGCATTAAATGTTTAAATGCTTCACAGCCACTGTGACTCCCCCCCCGCCCCCAGCAGGTTCGTTAAATGCTCGTGGTTGCAGGCGTCAAGGGAGGAGGCAGGCTGCGCTGGTCCCGCGTTCCCGTGCTGCGACGCCACTATTTAAGTCCGTCTTTGGCCCTTTTCTTTTCGCGAAGCGCGAGTCGGCTCTTCCCAACAGACGCAGTCTTTGGGAGGGAAGAGGGTACGGGGCCGTGCAATAACTTCTTGGCGCGCTTTCCCTCTGTGACAGGCTTCAGCTGACACCCTTCCTTCGCTGCGGGGGGGCACGGAGGCTGGTGTCACCCGCGGGGTGTCGCCTCCAGGCTGCCCTCAGCCGCGCCTCCCCTTCCCACCTCGTCATCTGGATTAGCGAGTGGGCTCTCCTGGTTTGGGGAAGGTGAGGCTTCCCAAAAGGAAAGGGAAGAGCAGGAAGGAGTCTCCTGACTTGGCCCGAAAGATTGTTGTGGTCTGGTTCCAGGGGCTGTGTGGCGCGTCCGGGAAAGGTCTCGTGGAGACTCTGTACCGCTGGGAAGGGGGGCTGGGGTCAATACTCACAGGAAAGGCAGGAGACCTGGATTAGTAGAGGATGAAGGCTTTGGCTTGGAATAACGAACCTGTTCGGGCTAGGCTAGTTCTGGGGGAGGTAGGGTGGACATCTGCGTTGGCAGGGAATGCACCTGTCCGGTAAGGGGGGAAGTGCCCAGCTGATTATTTTGTTGAAGAATGTAACTGGGGATATCACGGTTACACTGGCGAAAGAAGGAAAAATGTGTAATTCATTTTAAAAAGCTTTCTTTTTTTCGTGTATCAGTTCATTTATGCAATAGTTCAGCTAGGTCATTGTGAAAAGACAAGTCTTTCCATCAGATTCAAAAACCCGAAGGACTCAGAAAACCTATTGGCTGGAAAACTGTCTAATGTATATATTTTTCTCTGCTAAAATTTTTACCTCCTTAAAAATTGTCAGTGAATTCTCCGAAAAGGGTTTTCTTGTATAAAATGATCTCAAATATGTTGTCAGAATTATCTTTATAACTAGCTATTCAAACACGTGCAAATAATCTGTTAGTGGGTGGAAAACCATTTTGCTTAAATAGAAGAAACCCTCAGCTTTCTCATTACATTTTCTCAGCTAGTGAGAAAGCTAAAAGCCTGGTTAGAAGTTGTACTTTTCCCTGATATAAGTGGGATAATTTTTATAGTTCTCACAGTTTGTAGCATGAGTTTTGACTGCATAAGGTTTATTAGCCTGATATGTGTATTAGGTTACTTATTTCTGATAAATCAAATACAGTCTAACATATTAAAGAAAAACACCCAACATCCAAGAATTAATACTACAGCTTGTTTTACAGTCCTACAAAAAAAGGCCAGTCAGAAATTCTGCCTATGTCTACACATAAAAAATGGGCTAACTTTATAAATAATGCATTTCACATAATAGCGAAACGAGTTAAATTTTTTCCCCACTTACATGAAGGTATGCTGGCAGCAGTAAAAGTTGGAATTGAAGCTCCAAGTCTGCAAATACTTTCAATTTTCAAAGTTTTTCAAAGTATTTATGAAGATCTTAATCTTCTTTCAGAATTTCATGAGACTTGTCTTCCTTCAGTATAGCCTTTGCACACCTGTATCTTACACATATTTAACAGCTTGATCTAAAATCACACAATTCTTTCTTCTACTCTGCTTCCCCTCTCTTTCAGACAATTGTAATGAATTCAGTTGTTCCGCTCTAGACGTTTTGGTACATATCATCTACAGAATAATTGGCAGCATTATGTTACGGTTTAAATAATGTTCCCTTGAAACAAAAAACCACTACTCTAATCATTTATTGATTGACTAGTACTGCAATACTATAGATCTCTGGCAGAATGTAAATTAGTATTTTATATCTGATGCCACATTGCAAAATATTAGCATTCAGATTAAAAACAAGTGCACTCTGCCAAGAAAAGCTAGATTTAGGGCCAAAGCAATTGGAATTTGAAATACATTTATGCTTATTTTTTAAAGCATTTCAATTTGGGGAAAATGAAATTGTGGGTAAGCTTTTTGCCTGGTACTGTGTACATCAGGGGTTTACCCAAGGGGATAAAAAACAAGCCATGAAGTTAATTTAGCTTCAGTACTAGACAAAAATCTCTTGGCTCACATAAGCAATGCTAAAGGTTGAGAACAGCTGCAGATCTCTTAAAATCATGCTTTTGCTGCAAAATCAGTTTTTATATTTCTATATGCACCATCTATTTATAAATATTTCTATAGCTATGTAGCTATCCTCTTTATAAATGGGTTATTTTAGTAACCACTTGATCCACATAGAATTTATTCAGTTTATTTCAAGGTTGGAATTAAATTTAAAGAGAAAAATATCTGGAGAGTGAGATTTTTCTTAGATGTTATTTCAAAAGGTGCTCTTTCATGGGAAAATCTAAGTGGTTTTAAATACTATCTGTACATAACTCAGAATATTGAAATACTTTTTATTAAACAGTTTGGATTTTGCTCTGAAAGGAAAGCTAACTGTGCTAATTTCTCATTTGTTTCTTTGACAAAAAAGTTAAGAGCTGACAAAACCCAAGCCACTTCCTTCGGTGTGCACTTTTGCAAACACTGCTGAGCAAAATCTACTTTTATTTTATAGAATTAAAACAGTATTTTTAAAAGCAGGAAAAAAAGTATAAGGGAATAAAAAGTTGCAAGCTGCTTAGTCTGGTTGTTTTTTTACTAGAAATGAACAAAATAATGTTGGTTGTACAGAAAAGAATTTTTACATAGAGATAGTTGTTCGTGCTGAGTAGAAATTTGAAACACGTATTGAAAGGTGCTGCCATTGTTATTTACAAATGCTACCATCTATGCATTTTCCAGAAACTAATTTTTTTACTATGGAGTGTAATTTAAAACTACACATGATATTTGTTTATACATGCCATACTAACTGAATTATCAGTAGAAGTTTTTGTAGTCATTAAGAAATTACTGTTTCTCAAAAATGTCATCTTATGTGTACATAATTTCATGCATGAGCTCAGGTTGGGTTTGCTTTTGTGCAGATCTCCTGCATACATTCTGACCTATACCTCAAATATATTTTGAGGAAATAAAATTTGTATATAAAATTCCTCACGCCACCTTGATGTCACATTGCAGGAGGCAATTTGTCCTCTGAATTATTCCAAGTGTTATTTATGCTGAATATTGCTAGCTTCACACAAGCTGTAGTTACTGTGAAAATGAAACAGCGCAGTATGTTCTGATGTGCTGACCCTTATAGATTTTTTTTTTTTTTTTGTGGTAGTCTTTTATTCTTATTTTTGCAATCCCAAATGCCTTTTTTTTTTTTTTTTTTTTTGTCAATTTAGTTAGTTCGAACAGAGGCTGCCAGTTTGGGGGTTCGAGTTTGCAGACTGCATGGCTGGTTGATGCCGGCAGGTAGCCCGCAGGATCGCGGAGTACGCCGTAGCAGTGCAGCATGAAAGTTTCCGAGTATTCAGTCCTAACGCACAAATGCTGCTGACACGGTGGTCTAGTGGCTGTGACCTCACCGCTGTGGTTAGAGAAATGGTTAAATGGATTAATCTTTGCGAGAACATCACCGGTGATCAGTTACTCGCGGGTCTAGCAGAAGGGTTGTAACAACACACGCAGTCTTCGTGCCCGTAAGTACGTTTTTACCCCTCGTACTGAGCGTCTCTCTCATCACAGCGCGTTAGTGCACTGCGTGTGAATAATGCCAAGGCTTTTCTGTACCAATCTCTATTAGCACGCTATTTATCTTAATAAATTAGTAAATCAGGAATTCTTTCCAGTGCCAACTGCTGCGGAGGCTTAAGTGTTCCAATTTTAAGACATTCACGTGAAGAACTGTCCTATGATGCCAGATACCACAGCATTACGCGCTATAGCCTGTGTGATAGTAGAGCTCGACGTCGTCACCTGCGCTCGGCTTCTCTTACGCGTAGAGATACCCGAGCATCTGCCTCTTCACAGCTGCAGGATTTGCTTCTCATCGTGTCATGATAATACATTTTCACTGCTCATGTATATAATTATCTTGCCTAGTATTCGAAGTTCTCTAGTGTAAAATATCAAGTAGAAATACTCATATTATTTTGTGTTACCAATGAG
The DNA here is from genome assembly GCA_035590175.1 of Aviceda leuphotes. NCBI lineage: Eukaryota > Metazoa > Chordata > Aves > Accipitriformes > Accipitridae > Aviceda > Aviceda leuphotes. The sequence goes on from JAVJGH010000085.1 coordinate 26,474,626, forward strand.
CTTGAAAAAATTGTTAGTTTCTTGACATTCCTGCTTTATTTTCGAGATGTGTTTTAGTGGTATTTTACAACCACCAACGTGATACTGAGCTCCCTCCCCCTTACGCAGACACACACGTGCATACACTCACACATTTTTACCTGTTAGCTGATGGAGGGCATAATTTTGACTCAGTTTCTGAAAATGGCATTTAGTTATAAACTACAGAGCACTACTGTGTTAAGAACCACGTGAGTAACACTGAGTGAATTAAAGATTAATGCAAATTTCAATTTATTTTAAGAGGGTGTTTAAGCAGCTCATCTTACATTATTAGTTATCAAAACAGAGTATAACGTGAGTATTCATGACTACAGAATTATTTCTTTTACCTTCAGTTAATTAATAACTGTGATAAAAGGTCAATTTAATGCTAAAAGGTATTTTTGAAAGGATTTTTCTGGAATGAAGTGTAAACATTTTTTTCTGAAAATTTTCGTAGACTATGTTTTGTTCTAAACCACAGATGTTTTTGTTTTTCTCCTCAGGCACTCTGCTTTGCCACCCCAGCATCTTCAGTTATCCAGGTTTAATTGTCTGGGCAATTTTCAAACTTTCTGTGTTACATTCAAAATCCACGGTGTCTTGAAGAGCCTGTCCAAGTTAGTGATTTTATTTCGATACTGTTGTATGTATTTTAATTCAATGGTCTTTCAAGTGACGAAACTGAAGTCTAGAACCTCAAATTTGGCCAGAACCCCCCCCCCCCGTATGATAAATGGCAATCACGATGAAAAGCTGGCTTGCAGTGTTAACGGCTAGCGCGGCCGTGCCCGTCTGTGAACGTCTCATGACTTTCAGCAGCAGCTCAAGCTTCCATTTTGCTTTATTTACCAGTTCTACCAGTTAGCCAGTGTTGGGTTTTGACAGCCCTCCCTGTTAATGCTGTGAAGAAAGGGAGTACCTGGACCAAAAAATAGAGTCCCAGCAGCTCTACGAATGCAGTAGGTATAGTTAACCAGTATCTTAGGTTGTTGGGGAGACAAGTTCACTCCAGCACAAAGGGCACAGTTACACTGACGTGTTCCCTGAATCATTAGGGAGGTGGAGTGACCTGCTGACAATTACTTCAACGTTGTGTTGAAAAATAATGTTCTTTTTAAGCAGAGTGATTCTATAATGATCTGCGGTGTTTTGAGGCCAGAGGAGCATACAAAAATAATAGCAGTAAATTAAATTAAGAGCTTTCTTTTGGGAAGTCATAATTTTACTTTGTAATTCCACTTTTACGATAGATATAGTGTGACAGATAATTTTGAAACCCTGAGGGAAGGGATAAATATTTAAAATAGCCTAATAGTACCAGGAATGATCCCCAAGCATAAAGTGTAGAAGAGATATTTTCGAGACTATGGCCCTTTCTCTTAAAATCCACGAAGAACATCACTGTTAGAATGGAAAATGAGTATTTACTTTGGAAAATTGCTTGCTCTTTGAATAAGTCCTGTTGCACAGGGTAGAATGGAATAACACACATCATAAATTAATGCTGTTAAAATGAATACTTGATACGAATCCTGGGAAACGTTCTTTGCCATCAGTGTTTGAAAAAAAGTAGGAACTGTGCAGAAGCCAAACCAATTTGCATTGCTTGAAAACACGTAGGTTTCTCACTACTGATGAATTAGCAAACACTTTGGATGAGCTCCATCTTGTAGTGTTGTTAGTGTTTACCTAAAAAGCAGTAGTGCAAGAAGGTACAGTATGTGATTTGGAAGTAAATCAATACAGAAGTTCAATGAAGAATTGTAAGTTAGAGGAGCAAAAAGAAATGAAATTCCGTGGACCTAAACACCTGCCATATATCTTACCAGAGAGCGTAGGCCAGCAAACACAGTTTCTGTACACTTGTGAGAAGACATTTCTTTTATTTTGTAAAAGTTCTGTATTCCTGCTAGGACAAACTGTCAAGTACGGGATCTCCTCTCCAGTTTTGGATCTGTCCTTGCAATTGTCAACCTTTTTCCTTCTTCTTCTTCTGATTCCATTCCATTTATTTCTCATGCTATTCTCTTGCCATTGCCCCTGTAAATGGCTGAATTCTCAGTACTTGAAATACTCTGATTTAAACATTTTAATATTTTGTGATAAACTGATGAAGCGGCTACTTTCTGCCTTTTCTATATGAATTAGTTTTTTCTTTTTCTACTCAGAAAAAAAATGCTCTTTAGGTTAACCGATGTAAGTTGTGCATATTATTTAGTTGAAATGGCCAAACGTCACTCTTGAGCACCACTGCCATTGAAAAAGAGAGACATCCACTGACATTCCTGGGCCCTGTGACTTCAACATTTAGGAAAGCAATGTAACAGACCTTTGCTCATTATGTGTAGGATCACATATTTCCAGGTTTTTAACTAAGCAATTACTGTACTTTCTAGTATGACAACTGCCATGTTGGAATGTTTCATGATCAGCATTTAAAAAATGATCCTATGACAGTAAAAATAGCTGGTAAAGATGGAGGAGACAAAAAATCTCTGCAAGTTTCTTCCATATCGAATCTCTCCTCAGCTGTGGTATATGTGGCCGTAAACCTCAGACGGGAGTAACTGGGAAGCCCCTTAGTTTTCTCCCTTGGTTATCCCCTTCCCTTCAGCTCCCTGACCCCAGACTCGTCTTTATCCCCCTGGCAGTGTAAGCTCATACCTGCAGCTCTCTAGCCAGGAGGAGTAGTGTTTGAAACAGAAGTACCTGGGAATTACTGTACGGGAGGAGAGCTCCAGCATCCTGACTAATAGGGGTCATCTGTGAAGCGCTCGTTAAGTTTGTCTTAATATCTGAAGCATGGAGATTTAAATCACTTCAAGTAATTCTTTGTCAACATTAAGTAAAATTCCTAGTTTCAACCATTGTGTGTCTCAAGAATTTATCTATGTGAAATCTAATCCCTCTGTGAATCTTGTTAAATTTATGGCCTTAGCAAAATGCCATGGCAAGGAGTTCCAAAATCTAATTATGTGTTGTGTGAGAAAAATTATTTTCCTTTTATCAGTTCCTAATTTGCCCCATTTCAATTTAATAACTACCTCATTTTATTGTATCATGGAGGAGAAGAAGAAAAGCTCCCAGTTGACCTTCTTTATAGCTTTCATTACTTCTTAATACAGTTTTTGTCATGCCTGTTCCTATTTGTCGTCTTTTCAAGAAAATAAACAAAATAAGAGTTTAAAAAGCAATTTATCCATATCTATGAGTTTTTCTTTGCTTCCATCGTATTTGTCTGCTGCTGTGAACCCCGTTTCTTCAATATCCCTTATAAGATGCAGAAAATCTATAGGTTTTTTTAATCCACATTATTTCATTCTTTTCCTTATATAGTAAAACTTTTTTTTTTTCTTTTTTCTTTTTATGAGCTCTTCTTCCTGCTACAGGCCATCCTTCAGGCGTTCACAATATCAGTTAGGTGCCTTTCCCGTAATGTATCATCTCAGAACTTGCTAACATGAATGACTAATTTCCATTATCTCCACAATGTATATTAGTTTTCATTTATCAATATTGAATTTTTTTCTGCAGTGGCTTTGACCTAGATTATTAAGCCATTTGAAAGATACTTATCGTTTTCTCAGGACTTCAGAAACCTGAATAACTTTATTCTCTGTAAATTTTACTGCCTTGTTTATCTGTAGTTCATTAAGTATAGCAAACACTAGATTTTGTCATCCTTGGGCACCATTGGTGTTTTGGCAAAATGAGAAATTCAAACAGATTTGAAGTTTGATGGAATTATGAAAAAATCTCCATTCTTTCATAACTAACTGAAGCACAGAATGAAATCTTTTGTGGTATTTGGACACATGGATTTTGGGACTAAATGAAAGAACTCACTCTGGTATTACAGTGACAAGCTCCCAAGAAAGACTTTCCAACCCGGTTTGGCTAATTGGAGTGGACTCCAGGTTTGTAAGCAGTCATCCACTGCCATGATATCTCCTATCAGGATTTCACTGCAATGATCTTAGAGTGGACTTTACCTCTGAACTATATGTAATGTAAACGAGCCATTATAACTTAGTGATTTATTGTACGTGTTTATTTCCACCCACCCCCTCCCCAAATGGCTGGGAAATTTTATTAAAAAACCCTAGGAAACAGAACTGGCAATTTTATGTTGAGCTTTGAGTGTATGGTGATTAAGGGTCCTTTCCGAGTTCAAGATCCCTTGCAGTTGTTCCTATATTTTGCCTTTGAAATGCCAGGGAAAGGATGCTAGGGCGCCTTCATCACCGTGAGGGCAGAAATTCGCTGTAGCTCAGCAAGAAGTCACTGAACTGCTTCCAAGGAGTCCGAGAGCGCTCTTTCCTTGTTCGTATTTCATGTGGCACATAGATTACCTTCTTGACTTCTTATATTTCCTAACTCTAAATGCTGTGCTGTTTGTCTGATGTGCATCTTAGTCAGGATCCGGCATAATTCTTATGAATTGATTTAACAATCTTTGTCATCTGTTTATTGGACTTCAGGGGTCTAAATCTATCTGTCACCGAGCCGCTGTGTTCCTTATCACTTAGCACTGCTTTTTCTTCACCTTCCTCGGCTCTCTAGTGCGACTGGTGCGTTTTTGGCACTAAATCTGGCCCTGCTGCTCCCTCGACAGCCTCATTAACTTTATCCTGAGGTGTGGATTTTTGTCAGTAGCCCTTTCTGAACCCAATCTCATCAGTAGATCAATTGTAATTGTGCTCTGAAATGGTCCCTGTTGCAATTACTAAAGCTAGAGTATTTATCCATTTGGTTTTAGGGACTTGGGTGCAGGTAGGACTTGTTCCTCCTGCTTTACAACCTCCTGACATAAACAGTTATTTTTAGGTGTGTAACTTAGGTTGTGAGCATCCGATGTCTACGAACTGCTTACAGAGCAGGAGTATGTCCTTACGGAGTGTGTACCAACAGTATTTGAGTGTTCCCATGAGTTCCTCATTTTATTCTTCACTGACACTGTACCTGCTTAGTTTCAAGGGCATTTCAGAGTGGCAGTGGGGGTGGGATGTAGAAGGCAGCTTGCTGCTGACAACTCTGGCATAAGCATTCTTTCTAACGTACATAATTTGGATACCAGGCTGAATTTTCAACGGTAATTAACAGGCTGAGTAACCTCAGCAGTTGTTTATAAAGTACCTGCAGAAGTTGTTCTCTAGGCGATGGGCATTTTAGTATTGAGCAGTTTATACTCTGGCAGGTACACTCTGTAAGCAGCATTTTACCTAGATACAAATTCACATTACATTAAAATTGAGTTAGGTACAAGCAGGTTCCCCATAAAAGCATTAGAGGTAGGATTATTACAAAAGAGTGCTCTGTGATAAATTTGGAACAAAATGAGAACTCTACAAATAGCAGGTTTTATATTTCACATATGTATTTTTCTGGGAAAAAATATTGGTAAAAATATTTTTAATTAATACTCCTATGTTCCAGGACAAGTGAACCTAGTACAGAAGAGAAGCGCACAGAAAGTGTGTTTTGAATACATGTACTAGATCCACTGAGCTTTAAAATATGCCAACATTTGGCATGTTTCTAAGGGCATTATGTGAGCATTTGTATACATACATCATGTAAAATCGCTACTGCAATAATTTTTTGTCTTGTTTTTCAGAAACTCTTGATGTTGGTTTGGTAGAATTAGTGGCAAAATAACGTGTCTGCACACGTTGACAAAATGGTCCGAAAGTTGTTAGTATCTTAAAGCCAGAGAGTGAAGACCAGCCCTCGTCAGTTTGTGATATCTTGTGAATTTAAACGGTGATCCAAATCACCTCCTGACATAGAGACCCAGGCCTAAGGAACTATATACGATAACCCGCGGGCTCAGAGGCACCTATTCAGACAAGCTAAATAGGTGCAAGGACCACAGCGTCGGGGTCCTGTTTCAGCCTTGAAGGAGAACTCTGTGTGTTCTGGAATAATTTAAGGCAATACAGTAGTAATTTACTTCTCTGACTCGTGGCTGTCTGGAAGACTCAGTGAGCAGAGGGAACATCTCCCTGCAGTGAAACCCCAGAAACAAAACAGAACGGTGGCCGCCTGTGTTGCTGCTGACACCCACATCTGGCCTCTGTGGATGTTTTTTTTCAGATTTGAAGCGAACAGAGCTAAACCGGCCGGCCAATTTCAACAAGAGAGAAACCAGCTAGGTACGACTGTGTTTTGAAATGCTAGTAATAACAACCTTTAATAGATTTCAACTAACAATTGGTATAATTTAGATACAGTGCTGCTGCAGAGGTAAAAAGAGCTGACCAAGTTATAGCAAAACAGGCACCGTGATGTGTTTCAAAAGCACTTCCATCAAACCTTCTAGATTCAAGCAGATATCGCTATTGATTATCACTTATTCTACTGTGAGTACTAAAGAAGATAGCAGAATGCTCCAACATATACCAAAAAGGATCATAGATTTTCTCTTTCAGGTTTTTGTGGCTGGGAATAAAATGTGCTTCAGTGTGTTTGTATGGAAACATATAAGAAAGAAAGGAAATGGAGCAGGCTGGATTTATTCTCAAGGGAAAAAAAGCTTAAGAGGTGAAGCCTAATAATGTCTCTTAAAATGTCTTAAGGTATAAGAAAGAGGGTTTGAAAAAAGTCAGAGGTATTAAAACAAAGAGGTTTTATATGCACGCATTCAGCAGTACAGAGATAATAACATGAGTATACTATGAGTCTTTAAATCCAGTGGCATTACTGGAGAAAATACTACACAAGATTAAAAAATGAAAGTTTAGATTTTCAGTTTGATCTATTGTGTTACAATATCCTACAATGATGCTACATTGACAGAGAGATGTCCATTTTGTACAGGTAAGCGAGTATCACTTACGTGCTATCTGCATAAAAAAAAATCTGTGCTGCGTGAAGTTGTTGAATTTTTACTATTATAAAATACTAAGCATTTAAACTTAGAGCAGTTATCTGTTCATTGTTGTTCTTGGGAATAAAGGGGAACGTTGCTGTGTCCTCCCTTAGGTGCCTAGGGGTGTGCCTGTTAGAAGTATCAAAAATCCCCATGGTGGTATGAAAACAGATTATAATCACATCCTTGTTTATCCTTTGGTTACTAATAGGGAAAAAAAAAGCCTACGGTTAAGAGAATATTTAGTAATGAGTTGAGAATATGAACGGATACTTTTGTGTAATTTTGTTGGTAATGCAATGGGCTGACAGGGAAGGATGCAGTGTCTCTGCTGAGAGATAAACATTCTCAGGTCTTGGTATAACTCCTAGCTCCTTAGTCCATTGTCATTTTTATATTCTACTACTACACGCTTTAGAGCTTCATGAAGCACACGTGCTATAGGGGACCAAAGAATGTGGGTTCATACTGAAGTACAACCTGTCATTATTTGAGGTGATCTGTTTTTCTTGTGATTGAAGCCCATTTAAAGAAGACGTACAATACTGCCAAGCTTGAATTGACTGTTATCACACATGAATATTTATCATGCCACTGATTTGGTTTCTTCTATTGTATTCCACATAATATTGCTGCTGACCAGATTAGCTGTGGCAGTGGTGGTGGTGGGAGGACAACAGGAGATAAAAACCAAACTCTAGCCAAAAGAGGATTTCAGACCAGATCTTAAAAATTGCCTGTGCTTGTTTCCATTTTGGGAAATCTGGGAGGCCTGAAATGATAGCCGTGAAATACAAACATAACTTAGTGCAGTAGGGGGCAAGCAATATAGAAAAGAGGAATAGGAAGCAGTTACTTCTGCCAACACAAGAACTATGCTGCTACCTCGTAACATTGATCAAGCGGCAAGTTTAGCAGAAATCAAAGGAAGTGCTCACTCATTTTATGCTGAATAATCCACTTGTAGAACTCATTAAAATATGATATCGTGGAAGCCAAAAGTATAAATGGATTCATAAAGATGTAACACAAATTCATGGAATTCAGTCCAGCTGTTATTAAATACGATGGCCCACGTGAGAACTTCAGCCCAGAAAGTTTTACTTGGGAGGTACACCTTGGAGAGGACCCCTCCACACAGTCCCCGCTTCCTGGGCTTTCGTCATCCCCTCTTTGTCAATGTCACAGCCAGGAACAGGGTCCTAGTTTGCAACTCTAAAGATACTGCCTTTGGGTTTTATATGGCTCTTTTACTTACAAATTTGATAATTTCTTCTGCAGTCACTGAGCTCCATACTCGCAGGTCCCCTTCTATTGTTTCAGCATGTGTTACCGCACATCTATTGTAAAGATGCAATGTGTACATTATCTCCCTTAAACATAGGTGCAGAAGCTTATAAACTGCCATTCTGATGTTCCTGACTGGGAAACTTGCCCTCCAATACACACATTTGGTACTCATACATTATCTTTTGGCTTCCCATCCACATGCCCATCTGTTACGATGGCATTGTGCCTGCTCACAAGATGGTGTGCCAGCTTCACTAGACAATGATGCCAATCAAATAAGAGTTGCTGCAAGTGCTTTCTTTTCTAAAAGTAGCCCCTCTCAAGTGAAAGCAATGCTATAATGGTGCCACTTGTCTCCTTTTTCCTGTTTACACCTGCTGACACTTATCCTCCAAGATAGTGTTGGAATAGTAAAGGAGAGGAAGAGATGCTACACGGGGTGACTTTGGATTGTCAGAAAATACAGGCAGAATCACAAGACCGACTTCTTCAGAAAGCCATTTTAAACATCTAGGGCACACTGACCGTGTTGAGGAGGATGCAGATCCAAAAGAAGGCAGAAAGAAGTATTTAACTGGGCAGAAATGTTTAAGAATAAGTGTATTGCTGCCAAAAAAAAAAAAAAAGCTTTCTATATATATTACCTATACATATATATACACATGTACAACTTGGGAACAGTAACCTATAAAGCTGAAAGATCCAAGTGCAGGTAAACCTCTTTATTCTATTGCCTGTCACTGTCAGTGAAGGGTACCCGTTCAACTCAGTAGAAACTGAGAACTAAGCAAAATCTGACATATAAGTCAAATAGTTTGACAGTTTGTTATAAGATGTATAACCAGCTAGGCCTGGAAAGAACCCACTTTCTTCATTTCCATTTGTTATATAAGCAAAAATGAGTTCAGTATTTCATATCTGAATGTCTAGTGCCACTTTTCATGTTTTCTGCTTTCTTTTGAAAAGATACCAACTCTGAGAGTACAAGCTTAGGCAGAATGTACAACATTTCTACATAGTCTGCAAAGCTCTCTAAAGGCATTAGTATCCAGAAATTCATCTGAGAACAAAGCAATGATAAAGCAAGACTTGAGGTTACAAATATTTTGTGCATTTGTGCCATTTTAAAATGTTTATGGACTATAACTGAATATTTGTTAAGGTAATTCTGAAAACTGATCAAATCGAGACCCTTTTAAAGTACATAATCTAATTGTTTCCTTCAGGATGCTTGCTCAACTTGATATTTTCCCCATCCCTAAATGGAGTTAGCAGTACCTTATTTTTAAATTGTGAAGTCAAGAGCTAATTATTGAATTTGCATAGCATATGGTAGGAAACCGTGAAGCAGTTCCTGAGGTGCACAAACCTTGCATTATTAATCCATGGAATTACTGGGGAAAAATTAATCTTACACGGAAATAAAGAATGGCTCTCAGTTCTTACTTATGATGATCATCTTGATACTCGAAAGCCCCTTAATAGCCCATTAGCAACCCATTATAGTGATCTTTCTGCTAAGGTGACCATCTCCTACAATGACAGATGTGATTAAAAAGAATACAGCTTCATAGCTTTCAGATTGGTTAGCAGTCGATACAGAACGCAGGCATTCAAATGGCAGAAAGAGAAGAAACTTGGATTATTGTTTCTAAGAACAAGCTGGGGAGAAAGAAAATAAAAGCTGACTAAAGGACAACTAACTTTTCACTATTGATGTATAGTGCAGCCCATAGAGAAATGTGCTTTCAAATTCTCAAATGTATGAGTAAAATACTACAGAAGAATGATTATTATGACCAAGAAGCACAACTGAAGATACCAGTCTCTGCACAGGGTTCTTGTAACTTTTCAAATTATTTTTATCATCATGTCCTTTCTAGTGGAATATTGATGCTGCAAAACAAAACACGAGTGGTATCTATATGGGAAAAAGAGAGCATTTGAACTCTTATAGCCAACACAGACAGTAAGAAAGGCTGAGGATTAAACAGTGACAGAAGGTGAAGTGAGTTGCCTAAAGTGTCCAGAAAATTAAATATCAGATATAGAAATATAATCTGGCTTTGGAGTTCCAGTCATATGTCCGATCTGGGTCAAACCATTATCTTTTGAGAGCAATAGGCTGGATAATGTCTAATTAGCTAACATTCTGAAGTGATTGGACCTGGGTAACTAGTGACAGGACCTAACACCTATATGGAGATAAAAAGGTAATAGTCTGTGAATTCCTACTGGCTCTGCAAAGAGAAATACAAAGTTTTACATTCATAGTTGAAATTTATCTAGGAGAGTATCTGACATCCTATAAGCACACTGTCTGTTTATGACTAAAGATGTTTCAGAATGTAAGAGTCCTCTTCAGTCATAGAAAATGCATAAAATCTCTATTATATGAAGAATCCTGAAAGCCAACTTTTAAATTTTGCTCTACAGAGGACAACAAAAGTCAATCATTGACCCAGAAAAGCTCAAATAAAGCTTTACTTATAATTTACATCCAAACAATTTACATGAAACATTTTCTGAAGAAGAGAGGTGTGAATGACTCATTGGAAAGCGTAATCTAGAATAACCCTTGACCTTCCGCTCTCTCATCCAGGCTGCTGCTGCCCACGGCTGTGCATTTAATGCAACAGCAGCTCCATTCTTCTAAGGAAGACTTGAATCCCTTGCATGCTAGCGTTATTGGGACATGGGATTAACACACTGTAAACAAGATTTGTCTTATCACAACTCGTAGCAAGAGACTGCTATGTAGAACTGTAAATTGTCACGAAGCTGTCTCCTTAATCCTTTCTGCATTCATTTTTATTAGATTTCTTACTGCTTCCTTCAATCACGCTTGCAGATTATTAACAGTAAGAGTTTGGGAAAATGCAGTCTTTTGAGCTGTCAACTCTGACACTGCTGCATAGACAGAATACATATAAATAAAACCCCTCCTAATATTTGCTTTAGTATTTTCTGGCATAGTATTGTATGTAATTGTGCTGTTAGCTGCAAGTCCCTAGGTAAGATTGGAAGTGATTTTGTCTCCCCTGCCATGGTTTGATGACTTTTATAATACTATAGGAACCCTCATTTATTAGAATGTCAGGCTGGGAAAACTACCAGGTTGGTACTGAAATCACTTTGGTTTGTTAAATTCTTATCTTCATTTCCATTTTAACACATCAAACCTTCTGAGTTCATCAGCAATAAAAGTAAGGGAAAGAACAAGGGAATTATGTTCAAGGCAGGGGAGGAACAGAAAGTTTGTTCACTTTGTACAGAGATAAGGGAGAAACACATGGGATACCATGCTGCAATCAGAGTTCTTCCGTAACTGCATAGCAGCTTTGAGAAGTCGGGAATTTAATCAAGAATGGAAGCAGACAGAGCACACCTGTATCTCTAGTGCAGCCTTGTTTCTGAAGTTCAGCACAGTCACTTAAGCGTGCTGCTATTTTTATATCTAATTGGCATAGCTGCCCATGACCTTGTAGGAAATCTCCCTGTCTTGCCCTGGAAGAACACTTCCACCCCCCAACCCCCCCAGCTTTTGCTTTATAATCTTCTTTCTATTATTCTTTTAGGACAAGATAGCAACCCTTTCTCATTTCAATATATCTGCCACTTATGCCAGGAATTCCTCTGGAGAATACTTGATTCTTTGATCAGATGGCTGAAGTGCCATCGTACTGCCCATTTCCCATAGGAGGCAGCTAACAAAGCTGCTTTTATTGACAACAAGTTTTTCTTTCTAGCTCCTACATAGCTTTTCTTCTCTAGAAAGCAACAGTACCCCCAGCCCTCCTTTACAGAAAAAAACCCAAAAAAATTATTTCTTTTTGCTTGCTGGGTTTTTGTGGCCTTCCTGTTGCTGATTCACAGCTGTCCTTCCTCCAGGGGAGAAGACCACCCCTGTGAGCACCTTCGCCTGCTGTGACTCCTCAGGCACTTGGTACAGGCTGGATTTCTTTTGAGCCCCATCAAGGGATTTATATAAACCTCCTTACACTGCAAGTGGTTAGTACATCATTTATAGTAAGCTGTTAGGAATAACGCACTACTGCTGCAAAACAAAATCTAGTTAATCACAGAAGTGAGTACAAGTGAGTAATTAAATGGAGATAAAAAGTATAATTCACACAAATGCCTAATTATTGTCAGATTATTGCATTTTTCAAAATCTCTTATTTATCTAAGTCACTTTAGAAAGTGGGAATGCAGCTCCTATGTCACTTAAAGAGTTTTGGAAATGTTATATACCGATTCTTGTTTCTTCCATTGAACCTATTTTATGTGTTCCTGTTGAAGAGTTTACACACAGCTGTCTAGTAGTACAGACTAGCACAGTGCTGGATCATTAAATATTAGGCCAATGTTAAACTGGACCAACTGAAACGCATGTTGGTGCTTGAGAAGGGAGAGAAGAAGGTTTTGCTGTGCTTTGCAGATGTATGTTTTATGATAAATGATATTCACATGATTTACATTAATTTATGAGAGACCAAGTGCATCTAGTGGTGCCAGGATAATTAGAGAGAAATATTTTATGGTGTACAATGAAGAGAGCTCTTTTTTTCTTTCAGGAGTGAGGCCTGGATATGAGAAGATAGATGACTCTGGTACCATAATGCATTTGATCAGATTCATTATATGTGGCTTTATGCATCTTTGAATACTGACTGAATTTGCAAAACGGAAAGGCAACATCATGTCTTGGGGTGCACTCAGATAAGCAAGGCTTTTAAAATATGCGTCGTTACCTGCATTGGGAGGGGTTTAAACAGCAAAAGAGCTAGAGGGCTGGCTAGTTTTCCTTGACGGGACATTTTTCCAGTGGTGTGCTACCTTAATTTTTACTTGTGATTTGGTGAAGGTTTCGAGATACAAAATTGCATTATTGCCTGATTGCCCCGCAAGGGGCTAATTCCAAGGAGGTTAGTACAAGGGGTAGGCTAAAGCAGGCAGAGCCTCCTAGGAAACAGCAAAGCCAGGGCAGCATTTGCCTGGTGTTTGCCCACGGGATTGAAGGCCGGTGCCGTATTGGATGGAAACGCGTCGCCGCGGGATGGGGCAGGCACTGGAGCGAGATGTTCTCACGAGCCGGTTAGGCCACGCTTCCGTGAAACCTCAGCGGGATCTTGGACGCGAGAGCGGATCCTGGAGCAGAGCAGGTCTTCCCAAGAGAGGAGGCACCAGTTTGTCTCCTTCTGTTCCTGCCTGCACTAGCACTGCACAGGCTGTAGCCCAAATTGCTCCGTGGTCGGATTTCGACTCTAAGCCAATGCCTTCTCAGTGAGACTGCGTGAAGCGCGTTTGGGAGACTAATCTTTACAGAAGCTGCTTTTTAAAGTTCGTGTAATAATTGAGCAGTTTGCAAACTTCCTTACTGGTTTACGTTTGCTGTTGCACTTGGTCTCACTGGGCTGGATATACTATGGGAAGATGAATGTAGCATTAATTCTACAGTTGAGCAAAGAGGAGTTCAAATAATAAGGCAAAGAAACTAGCAGTTGAGTAAGTGAAAAGTAGAAGTTGTGCGTGTTTGGTTCTTCTGCAGTGTAAAAGAAGAAATCGTGATACCCAAAACATTAAATCATAATACCTTTTACAGAATCCAAATTTTAAGAAGGGAAAATCCATGGTCTTCAAGGTGGAAGAGGATGGAATGAGAGGACTCGGTGGCAAAACAAGTTTTTAAATGAAAAATACTGTTTCATGGTCCATTCTTGTTACCATGCTTAGAAGATGTTACAGAGCTGAAGAAGGACCTAAAAAGAGCAGTCTGGAATGCTTCAGGGGTTTGAGGAACTTAATTACAGAAAGGGAAATCAGGAAAATGAAATCCATGAAAAAAGAAAATACAAGGTGACTCTACCAGTGTATTTAAAATCCTGAAGGAACAGAAAGCATTGATATTATGAGGCACTTTGTACTTGTGGCAAATACAGGTGGAGATGTGAACTACTACTGCAAAAAGGTCAGTATGAAAGAATTAGTGACAAATTTATTTACATGTGGAATATAATGAAAAAAACCCCAAACAAACAGAAGAATCTGACAATGCCAAAAGATATGTAGTAATGGGAAGAGGGATTAGGAAGGTATATAGAGGAAGAGCTGTTGTGAGACCTGGTTGTTGTATTTGGGGCTAGCTGAAGCTAAAGGGGGTATGTGTTGCCCAGCACTGTGTCAGTGCTTCCTTCTGTCCTTCCAGCAGAAAGAAATGATCTGGGCACCTGGGTCGCTCCCCAGCATTCACCCTGACCCCTGGCTGCTGCTGCTCCTTTTTCCTCCTGTGTCCATGGGCTCTTTCCAGACTCTTTCCTTGGCTGGAACAGGATCCTTACTGGAAAAAGGAGGAAAAAGGCAAAAAGAGGAGCCTTTTTGCCTCTAGAAGTAGCGTGGACATATTTTGCTATGGCTGCTGTAAAGCGTCACATCTTGGATACAAATCATTAAATTGCCATCTCAGCTCATTTGAAAAGGAGTATATCGTCCTAGGTGGACATTGTGAATGTTAGGAAAATTTAGAAGTGTGAACTGCAGAGGCCCATGCTAATATAGAAAAAAAACCCCACCTTAATAATAATTCGCTATTAAAAATATCTCCATTTTAAGCTTATTTACAATTTGTGTATAAATGCTGTGAAATGTTTCACCTTCTTTTGTACGTGTTTGATTGTCGTCACCTGGGGTAAGCTAACTTGCACGGTAGAGAATTCTGTCTCCAAAACCTTAGATTGTCACTGTTTTAGTGAAAACAGGCATTCCTCAGGCAGTCTGTATATCTTCTGGTATAGTGCATTGCTTAACATCTTCCTCTTTTATGTTATATAATCATTACCTTGGCTTTCAGTAGAAGTTTATGCAAGTGTTCAACTTGTTTGGAAACATTTTTCTTCATTTAATTTCTCTTCTAAAAATAATTAATTTTGAAAATGAAGTCCATATTTTATATTTCCTGGTCAGTTCTTTTTGGTCAGCCCAGGAATACTCACTTTCCCTCCCAGTGAGCAATACATTTGTGTTTTCTGTAACCTGGGAAGAAATTTGGAACAGTATCCATTCTGCCAAGTATTTTTTCTTAAGTTTTTGCTCTGAGTTGGTCATTTCTTAGTTTGCCTTAAATGTAACAATAAGTACTTCTCATGAGAGAGTTTCAAAGAATACCAGCTATGACTCATTAATATTAACTATTTTCCATTCCTCACCCTTATGAAATAGTAGACCTTCAGTTGTTGTTGTTAACTACTTATGTTTCTTTAGATTGCAAGGAACATAGGAAACATTTTTGAACCTGCTTCTTTAAATCACTCATAGTATTGGTGAAGGGAGGGCTTTGCTTCCAAAAAGCTTTTTTTCTCACTCTAAGTGAAATTGCTCATAGCATTTTAAATGTGAACTACAAACTAACAGAGTTTCTCCTTAGCAACTTCTGTCTCTGCCAGTGTACAAGCTGTATTCTGAGATTTGAATATGCAAAATGACTAGGTCAGGCTGTCTTGAGGATATAAAAAACATTGGATGAAGTAAAATTTTGCCTGAAATTAAATTTGCAGAAAATCAAATATCTGTTGTCTAGTTCTAAGCAGATGTTGAAAAGGTTTTCCTGGATGCCGTCCTTATTGATAGTATGTCTTTTGAGCTGAAGCCAAATAAGAAATCTGGATGTTAGTCTGGATTTGGAAATTTTCTTTAAATAAACATATTAGTTAAGTATGTAAATCTGCTTATCATCACTTAAGGAACGTTGCCAGAGTAAGAAACATCTGGAGCTCAATATCAGCTAACTTATTAATTCACATTTTTAGTATGTTTCATCCAGAGTATTGTAGGATTCTGTTATCTCAATTGCTTAAGTCAGCTTTATCTAAAAGGCAATTAGTTGTAAGTTCTGTTGTTTACATTTAGACTCATATGAAATCCAGGGAGTATAGTTTTATAGGCCTAGTTACTTAGCTTTCCAGGTCTGTTCAGAAGTATGCCAATACACGCTGCGGTGTGAGTAAATCAGAGCTAAAATAATCATGGCTTCGAAACACCAGTGCTTTCTTTCACAGGAGACGGGTTCTGAAAATTAATTGTTACTGTTCAGGATTATGAATTACATGGTCTGGTTTCTTTATCTGAACTCATCACCATGTAATTCCAAGAAAGGATTATTTGACCTGTTCTTGATAAGGACGTAAATACAGATATCAATACAGCCTGCTGCCATAAAGCTTCCTCAGTTTTATGACCACATTTCCTCTTAAGCTTAAAAAAAGGTTCTCAATCTAGTTCAAGTTATAAATTTATGGCAAACCATTTGTATGTTAACATTTCCAAAACTGATGGGTGCCGAATGTGTTAATAGTGTACTTTTGCTAGCCTAGATGATAGGTTTTATTAACCCATGACAGGTACCTTGTAGTTACTGAAGTGAGAATGGCTAATGGCTGAACCTTTATATGTGAAAAGCCTAGTAAATTAAGAAAATGTGTTGTTTAAGGAAATATTATTTATTGGTGGTGAGGAATTAGTATAAATCTCTACACAAAAAAGCACGTTTTGAAACTATGAGTCAAAGCCTTAGAACCACACAAGCAAGCATGGAATTTGAGCTTCTACATAATTATTATGGAGTCTACCTAGTTCACATACTGTCTTTGGCTGTGCAGTTAAGATGACTATGAAAAAAAAAAGTGCATAAATTTCTCTGTGTGTGAATTGCATACACATAATTCTGAAACTTGGGTAGTAAGATTTGTTTTAAGAATATAAATATCTCTTTATTTCATTTTTTGCAGTGAAGCTTGATGATAATGGTATTATTCAAGTAAAACTTTGCACATCTGCTGGAATTTAGGAAATGCATGCGCTCCAGCCGTTTCTAGGAACTTCATAACAATGAAAGGTAGTTCAGGTTTGAGCACCTTGAAATTAAAGACTGTTTCAGCTACGCGCTGTTGGAAGAGGATGTTTGTTTTGCCTTCCTCCAACAGAAGAGGAGTTAGGCCCATGCCAAAGCATTCTGTGAATTCTCAAGTGCTGTTCGATGAAGTCACAGTCCCAGAGCTGTGGATCAGAAGTGTTGGTCTTGTGTCCTTGAGCAGATTATACAGTAATTTATGATTACATAGTGCTTGATGTGGCATCTGCTGATTAATTTAAATGCAGTCTTACAGACAGACCATAATGATCAGTATTACTATTTTTAATAACTTGATTATATGTAATGGCTTTGGAGCAAGGATTGCTTTGCTGTTGTTTGTACTTGTCATTATGGAAGGGAGAACTGATTTAGAGTTTGATTTTCTTGGTGCTGCCATAAAATGAAAGCTAAAAAACAATATTCATAATAATCTGGAAATATAAGTCAAGTGATGACTTCAGTTTCTAAAGATGATTTTCTGTCTTGTTCTTGCTGCTGCTCTGACTATGGAAAAGTACATTGGGGAAAAAGAGTTCACCAGTTTCTCATATATAAAAGGAAAAAAACTGAAATATCTTATGGTGAATCCATGAAAGAATTTTAATATTAACTAAGCAAACAAAGCTCATGGGTATGAGCCTCTGTTACTGTTTAAATGATCATTATGTTTCAGTGTTTTAATAAGCAGAAGTTGCTTCACAATGTACCTACTGCATGAGTTAAGCTGTTCCAAATCTTTTTCTTGAATCAAATCAGTTAAGAATATAGTGTCTCAGTGAATATCATTGTTTGTGTACTTATAAATACAGTTGCAGTCTCCCTCTAGAGACTGTATACATTAGAGGAGACATTTTCTCGAAGGAATAGACAACAAAATAGAACTGGAGGGCAAGAAATTACTAGCGCAGTGTTGGAAAAGTGTTTCCTACATGAAACATAGAAAGTATATTGATTTGTATCATATCCAGTAATTATACATTGCATTACTCAGCATGTCATGTACCTACTTGTTTTATTTCCTTATAATACGTTATGTTTCTATATAATACATTATAATTTTCTTCTCATCAAGATGAAAAAACAGGGGGAGTATAATAATTTATGTAAAACAAAAATAATATTTACTCATACAAGAATGTTTCAAATCACTTATTTTTTAAAGGAATCTCAGTGTTGGAGTGAGAGAAACCCATCTCATATTATTTTAAAATCTTTTTCTCATGCATCTCAGCATTGGAAAGAGCCATGGAGTCAAAAGTAATCTTCCTACTGGCTTTCTTATATACAAGCAAAATGTATTTAACAGGGAGCATTACTGCTATTTTCTGTTGTGGTTGTATTTAATTAGTGTTATTTCGTCTGTGCACAGATGACATACTGGGTTGGGTTCATAATGTGTCTGTCGTGAATCCATTAACTTCAGGTGAGATACAGCAGTATGCACAAGCTGAAACCTGTTCTTTGAATCGGATGACACCCATGTGTAGGCTCATTTGTATTTCTGTTAGTTTGGACCTTCTCCTCTTTCTGTCTTCCCTGTCTTAAAAAAGTGAAGAAGCTTACCCAAATCCTAGGGGAAAGCTAATAAATATCATGTAAAGAAACAGTTGTCTGAAAAGAAAGCCATCTGTGATATGGTTAATAGTTTTTCATCTACTTTTGGTGAAAGACATGAGCTGACTGGTGCTCTCCTTGCCTTATTTGTTCTTTTGGAAGAAGCAAAATAGGAGAAGGTGAATCATTAGTATGTTGTAGGCAAAATGCAGCTCGGTGTTTGTGAAACAGACTTACTGAAATGTGTACTGTTAGGAAAATACCATTACACAGGCAGTGAAAGGTCTAAGAAGACTTTTCCAGCCCCTGAATGATCAATTGTGTGTAAATGATCACCAACGTCGCTTTTAGGCTGTAAAGTTTTGACAGAGGTGTTCAAACAACTTCCATGGAGCACTGCAAAGACAAATACTGTTTCTGGTGTCAGTGGGGGTTACAGATTGTTATTTGCTGAATGAAAATGAAAACACTTTCACTCACGCAGAACACAGAATTTCATCACATTCATATGTCTCGAATAAGCTCCTGAAAAAGAAGATATTTACTGGAATTCTGAAATAATTTTCTTGCGTTCTTATGGTGATAATAGGCCCTCTTTCTCTGATGCATCACTCAGCAGGTGTCAGCATTGAAAATGCGGGCCTAAAATTTCACACGGAGTTTTCTGTTATCT
>JAVJGH010000085.1:26499611-26512806 GCA_035590175.1 Aviceda leuphotes
TCGTGCTGAGGCAGGGGACGCTGGCCCCCACACTGTCGTCGTCCTCTTGAACCGTTTGTGGTATTGCTTGCCCTCTCCTCGGATGGAAGGAAGGGAACTTCCCCTTCAGAGGAAGAAAGAAGGAAACTTTTGTTAATTCTTAGCATTTCCTCAATGCTAGTGACAATAACTTTGACTGTGTGGCACCTTTAATAGTTAATTGCAAGGGCTGCAATTTGCTGAGCCCCGGTTTACGTGTAGCAATTCTGTTCTCCACAAGTATTTTCTTGGTCAGCATGTGCCTCCTGTGTTCTTGTGAAACAAATACGTGCTCTCCTGTTCCGGTGTGGGTACCTACCTTTCCTGAATAGTTGAAACAGCCAGGGAGTAAAAATAGACCATTTGCTTTTTAGGGGGACTTGACTTCAGCTGAATTTGAAAGCCATTTATGCATCTAATTCATGTAAACTAATGCTCCTGAAAATTGCTGCTTTTTAAACCCAGTTTATAATATCACTCATTTTGGACACTGCTCATTTCCAGCCTTTGGAATACTGTTCTTATTTGCATATCTGTAGCACTGATTCTTGAATGTAACATTGCTGCGTCCTTTGCCTTTCTTAATATTCAGTTTATCGTTATGGAAAAGCAAGACCGCTCTTCCCAGCAGCGAGATGTGTCTCACCAATGTAATTCAAGGACACTCAAACATGTGGTGCAGAGCAAACAGTTGTGCTTGCACAACCAGTTTGCGTGTTTGAACTGCACATTGGCATGGTTTTTGTGCTTGCACAATTTGCAGTAAACTTGGCTGGAAATGTAGGATGGAAGTAATTGCTCTAAAATAAAGGTGATCAGCTGAAGGAGGCAGCATAAGTCTGGGAAGCTTGCAGAAGAATGGAAAAAATGCATGTGTTCAGTTATCCTAGCTGAAGCTTGGTTATAAAGCACATGCTAGAGCAGAGACCAGTCCAAAAGGGGCTGGAACTGCTGAGCCAGACGATCACACTGCTCACGACACAGAAATGGTTTTGCCCTGTTCTACTGCCTGCCATCTCTAAATAGCCCACGCAAGTTTTCCATTAGTGGGGGAAATTTATTTAGTAGGACTAAACCTCTTCTTCTGTCCGTAAATAATACCAAGGTGGCACTGAAATTACAGCTTTTAGCCTTTGAGATCCATATGGCCTGAAAACAATGGAAATCGCTTTTGTCCTGTGCTGTTGTCATCGGGGACACCCAAATCGCTCTCCTCAGTCTGCAGCAGGCAGTATAGTTTTTCTAATACTCAGGGAACCTGAACCACAGTGGGGGTTAAACAAAGCCTACCAAAGCTTGCTGAGCAGATGCACAGCCTTGGATGTTGCAGGCAGCGCGGCTCGTCTCTGAATTGCAAGTGCATCCTGCCTTCAGCTCTGTGGCAAATGAGGCAGAACTCCAGGAGCGGTGTTCTCTGCCCAGGACTGGCCACACGGTATCCCTCTGCGGGCACTTTAGCTTTGTGGTAGCAACACGCTGTAGGTAGGTAAATGTTGGGTTTCTGATAGAGGTAGCTGGAGGCCGAGTTTTCGTTCCAGAATGCCCTGCCGTTTCTCTTAGCGTGCAGCGCTCAGCATAGGCTGATGCCCAGTTTTTATGAGATTCCGACTTGGGTTTTGTCATATCCGTGATGTAGTATGCAGGCACTGGCAATGCGCAGCTGGCAGGGCGCAAAGGTGCCGTGACGCCATGGGCAGAAAAGGCTGGAATGTGATGGCAAAACGCAAAAACTCTGGAAACACCTGAGAGGAGGATTCCTCAAGGGACAGGAAAGTTTATGGAAGTCACTAGCTACCTGCAGTAACTGCTCTGGAGCTGCTGGGGGCTTAGTGCATTATTAATGAGGGGTACTGAATGCCTTTCTTCAGTGTCAGTTTTCTGGTAATTATTTAAATACAAATTAAAAAAAAAAAAAAAGGAAAGTTATCCGTTCCTATTTTTCTAATATTTCCACTCAGTGATTGTTCAGGCAGCTCCCAGGTATCTGGGAGCTTTGTCTTGAATAAATACATAACAATAGAATATTTGCAATACTATTTTCCCCATTTAAGACATCATATATTGAGGTTGCAATAAAGCAAATGTGGGGGAGCTAATAGACTTTTCCTGAGAGCCCTGAATTTGCTCTGCCTGGAATGATATGCTTTTTAAGCTGAATTACCACAAATCCTTCAATGAGTGAGTTTCAGGACAAATATTAAACCTGTGAATTTTACGTTACTTGTTGGAGAATATTCCTCTAGAATTTATTCTGAATGGATAAAAATGAGATTTCGCAGAAGACGATCAATTATTTCCACTTATCCCTCACAAAGAAGAGGAACCATAACACGCTGAAGCCAGTAAAAGCCAACAAAAGAAACCCAGTCTAGGCATTCCACAATAGATATTCACATAAATACTCACAAGACATAGGCCAGGAAGGTCTCATGCTTGGCGCATGAGACATGCTGATGGATCCCCAGCTCGGCCCTCCCCGTTCCAGCCCTCATGCAATGGTGGCTGAGCAGGGAACCGCGGCCGCCCTCCCGCCCGGGTATTCGCGGGCCCACACGTGGGGCGTGGAGCCCCAGGGCAGGACAGAGATCAAGACTTCATGTTCCACAACAGCAGAGTCTCTTCCACTCGGGCTCGGCTCTCAGAAGGCTGTTTGTTGTGCAGGTCTTCCTCAAATGGGGCCTGTCACACAGGGCCTCACAGATCAGCGCGTAGAGGTGTGAGGGCTCTGGGCTGAGGCCCTGTGAACAAATGCGGATTTACTAAGAAGACGATACTCTTCAGGGCTCTGATTCAGTCAAACACTAAAGCACATCCCTACCTTCAGCCATGTGGGCTGGTTAGTCTTCAATGATACATACCTTTGGAAAAAACCACCAGCTGTACGTGACACTTCATGCATGGGAAGGGAGGCTGTGTTCATCAACTTTTTTTCTGCTGGAAATTATTCATTCAAGTCACCCTTTTACTGTAAAAGTACGGGAGCAGGAGTGAGTCACGCTGAGTCCTTAAGGAGGTGGAGTTGCTCCATGGCATACTGAATGTGGGAGAATGGGTGAGAGGGTGGGGAGGAAAAGAGCTGCTGCACCCTCACGCTCCTGATCCCCAAAGCTCTGGGCGGCCGCAGGGCCTCCATGTCGTGCTGCGGCACGGGGGCCACCGTCCCAGGCTCCTGGCGCTGGCCCAGCCCCGTGCCTCCTCCTGTGTACGAGACCGATTTCGCAGAACCTCTCCGGGACCCTTTCGCCCGCCTGCCCTCCCCAGTGCCATGGCACTGGTGGCCCTCAGGGTCACTGGGGACGTGCCCTTCGCCCTGAGGGCATTGCAGGTAGAGCTGCCCCCACTCAGTTCTCCGTGGGCGGGAGAGAGACGCAGAGCCGCGGCCTTCGTTGCTGTGAGGGCCTTGCCGTTACCTCAGCATCTGCATGGACGTCATCGAAAGTGAGAGAAGGGACAAAAAAAAAACCCCTCACAAAACAAGTTTTGGAAAAATCCTCGTCAAACAATACCTGTTAGAGGAACGGCTTTCGGTGAGATACAGACGCGTTATCCTTTCGTTTCTGCAAGGGTTCTGAGTCGCTTCATTAATAACAGACTTGTTCTGGAGAGTGACAAGGTGGGGACCAGCACTGTAATTACACGCTGCTCTTTTTGTGAGGACTGCCGTAAAAACAACTGTGTATTCTCATTACCTCCAAAGACAAGCAGCGAAACAAATTTCTAACACCTTGCCCTCCACTACAGCTGGACGCTGGTCCAGAGTGACATGAATCATTCAAAAGTGAAACTGTAACCCATAGAAACATTATTCAGTAGACTTTGTACAAAAGAAGGCATTTCTACTTGCCTAATTAAAGGGTAATGCAAAAAAAAAATTGTGTATTTTTGGCAGTTGTTGTGGAAGTGCATTGCTTTTTTCTCAAAAGTCAGATCATCACAGCACAAACGATTTACAAAAGAAAAATGTTTCCTTTTCCTGGAGTTGGGTAATTAAAAACTTTCTCCCTGATCAATTCAGTGAACACCAAAGGAGACATTCCATGGCTCTTTAGTACCTGGAATGCCATATTTTTTTTCAGTTGAAAAACTGTGTTACTGTGAACTAACATACACAGGCTTACCTGTGCTCTTTAATAAAGCAGTGGTAATCTTTATCATTGCTCCCTTGACTTTGTTTCAACATGCTTTTTAATGCAAATTTCCTAATCTAACTTGTAAAACATTTAATATTTAGAATATACTCCTTTAAGATCCATCAAAAGAGGCAAAGCTGCATAACAATGCCTGGTGCTGGAGCATTGTGAGCCTGCTACAAAGGAATGAGGTGATTCTTTCTTTCAGGTCAGAAGGTCAGGCTTCACTGCATTAATTTTGCTGAGTCTCTTTGTTATTTATAACAAACAAGGTCATTTATTTTCATTTCCTTGTTTCTAATTGCATGCATCTCCTTTGGAGTATGAACTCAGTAAACAGGTGGCTGAAATGCTGGGGAAAATGCTTGAAGCTGTTCCAGAAAAAAGGGCATGTCCCACACTGGTAAAGCAATTTGATGAGTTAGAGATTTAGTCATAGCAGGATATGCACCTGCTTGAAAGCAAACACGCTTCTCTTTAGCACACACAGATACATGCAAATTAAAAGAGATTATTTCACTCTGAATGGTGGGTTGATATTTGATCAAATTTAACATTGTATATTTTAAATAAAGCCTTGGTGTATATTAGTGAAATACAATCTCTCTGCAGCTGCTTTTGATTTTTTTCCACTTCTCTTTGATGAGTATTACAAATGAATGATATTTCTTCACTAGCTGAGCCTACAAAAAGAGTATGTCTCCGGAGGAGAACTTTATCAGAGAATCTTTATGATGAGAACTACCTCCCTGCACTGAAAAAAGAACAGAATAATGAAAAGCTAGGGTGTTTGACTGACAAGGAATAAACCAGATCTTAAATTTTTAATTCTAAACCGAATTCCCACAAATTAAAGGTCATTCATTGGAGTGATAGTACCATGTCTTTTTAATCCAGTAAGAGCCACGTTTCTAGGCAGCCCAAACGAAACTCCTAAATACATTCATGGGCAGCTTTTGCATAGGTAGGTATTGAATTTGCATTTGAAAATACAGGCACTATATGGCTAAATCTGTGGCTGTTTTGTCCTGAAAGGCAAGATACATTGCGGACTACCTTGATTTTAGGGGCAGATCAGAATATAGCAGGAAGCAGTAATTGTCTGGCATGACTGAGCTTTTGTTGTCGACAGTTGAGAACGGGTCCAGGGCTGAATCCATAAGGGAAACAGAGGGAGCTTTTTTAGCAAGATCTTCTATTTCCCCAAAGAATGGGAGGCACCATGCTCGACATCCATAGGCTCTGAGGCGAGCACTGGGGCTTAAGAAACTGTGTGAGCAAGGGGAAAATGTGGGAGGAAAGCTGGAGAGATGGAAGTGCCATTCCAAGGGACAATTGTTTTGTCCATTTTCTAAGATTGGGCATATGGGGGGCGTTTGGGGGAGGATCTGCAAGGTCATGTATCCCCCTGCTCGCCCTGTCATTTGTCTGCAGATTATTTCCTAAGAGCGGGGCAGGGAAGGCAATTTGGTTGTAAGGATTATGCTACAGCTTTCATTGTTTAGGATGCATACTGTAGCCTTTCTATGAGAAGATTACTGTCCTGCGCTTCTCTTTCCATGCATATGAAAATACACTTTGTCATTTCAGGGAGAAAATATCTTTAAATGGTATGTTAGAGGAAAGAAAATACTTTGTATCTTTAAAAAAGATAAAAATCCAAATCCGTTCTTTAACAAAATATTTGTTTCTTGAATGTAATTATAAATGTCATTGTACATTCTTCCTGACTTCAATGCTTATCTTGAAGAGTTCAGTGAAAATAAATTGTTTTCATGAAAGCAGAGAAGCCATTTGATAAACACACTGTTTCAGAAAATTGTTCCTGAAGCAGAGGTCGGTTCTCTCACTTTAAAAGAAAGAGAATATGTTTTAGAAAACAAGCCAGGCAGCAGAAATAAGCATTTTTTGTTTCAGTCAATTCATTTTGAAAAGCAATGTGTAAATCACATGGAAAATTCTGCATTGATTATTTTGACTGCTGTAGAACCCTGGAATAAATGGAGTTGAAATGGACTTATATCAAAGAACATTGCATTTAGTAGCAACTCGGAGTGTTATTTTAGTACTGATTTTTTTAGATTTGATTTTGTGATCAGATGTTTTATTAAATATTAGCCATTCATGGAAATGAAGGCTGATTCTTTAAGAACAGCTTGGCACATACTGTTTATGAGCTTGGGGAAATAGTCTAGAGAACTGGATGAAATCTGTCTTCAGCTTTTCAATGTTGAAAACCCGGCCCATTGAAGCATCAAAAAAGAGAGCTCAGCTCTATAAATTGAACGTAAGTCTCCTGAATGAAAGTATAGCAGTTCATTTTGGAGATGTTATTGTGGTCCTTAGATCACACTTCTGGAAATCTGTTTGTTAATTTTTAATCTGATGAATTGACGTATGTGTCTATCACTAAGTCCCAAACTCTATTGCACAAGTACTTATAAAATAGTGGGTTTTTTTTTTAATTCTCAGCTAGAATTACACTGCTATTAATACCAGAGTTATTAATATGCTCTCAGAAGACTACATCATTAATTAGGAGACCTCAAGGATAAGTAATGAGTCCTTTGGAAGACTACTCCCAGTTATCGTACGGATCTGATCTGTCCAAATAAAGCTGTATGTCTTCAGTCCTTTCAAACGTGGATAAATTTTTGTGTATCTTCACATACTCTCTAGCATTGACTGCTAATTATTTCATGTTATAACCTGTGCTGGTAGAAGGTGACATGAATATCCCAGCAAGTCACTGTAACATTTGAAAGGGACATGAGAACAGCAGCATTCTTAAATAATGACTTTTATTTTTAAGGCATGACTGTTAAACTATTCATAGCTTTTTACCTTAAATCTTGGCAGTGTCTCGTCAAGTCCTTCAGCGGCTTCCAAGCCACGACCAAAAGCCCCCCCCTTCCACACCCACCCATAAAAGATGTGCACTGCGGTCGCGGAGAGTGCGTACAACCGCTTCCACGGCTTCTGGGGACAGCAGGGCACCGCTGCCCACATCTCCCCAGGGAACCGCGCAGGCTCGCACGGGTAAGTGTGCCCTCTCTTTGGGCAAATACAGTATTAATGCATTAAACCCACCAAAAAAAAGCAGATATTTTCTTGATCGCTCCAGGAACATCACCACCTCCTTGTTCAGTTGCTTCATGATGAAATGTGCGCACCTGAAATGTGTCAGAGGTAATATAGCTGTATGCTGTATATTTCAAATAATTACCTGATGGCACATTGGAAGAAATCAAAACTGAAAAACATGTATGAGTGAATCTGGTGCAGATACAAGGACTAAATGTAACCTTACTCACCTGGAAAAACTCTTTGCCATATCTCACTAAGACTTTTCAGATACATTTCATTAAAATAATTCTTTCAGCAATTAGATTTGGTTCTCCTGTAAAATTAAAGTTTCTGCCTGACAAATTCCTCCAGAATAATACAGAAATTTGAAGAAGAATTTGGATTGCTCATGATGAGCATGTTTTTCTTTCTGTAGACATTGTCCTTGTAAATTCCCTTTAAAAAGTAGATGCCAGCAGCTTTTTTCCCCCTTCTTTTAATAATCCTTTTAGTTTAAATTCAACAAATGTATGAATGTGGAGAGGATTGGAGGGGAAAAACAAACAAACAAAGAGAAACATACCACACAGCTTTGTATCAACAGATGATCTAAATGCACACACGGAGAGCCATCCCTAACCAAGTTTTCCTGTCTTGCTTTAAAATGGCATCCCTGGAAGAAAGGAATACATTGCAACAATTTCTTGGTTTCAGTTAAAGCTTTTATTCTTTAATGCTAATCTAGAAGCAACACTGTTCCAGTCATTGTTCTCTTAAAGAAGTCAATTTTTATATTACTGGACAGTTCCTTTTCTGTATTCAGTACTGCAATCAGTTTGTTTTTCAGCGTGGTCGTTATCTCACAATAACTGTATACTAGTATGTCAGGATACTGTAACACTGCAGTCAATAGCAAGAGGATATTCACTCTGCCAAAAAGTAATCCTATATTGTCCATTACACACAGGTTATTTTGGAGGGTTGTGGAATACTTCCTTTAAAGCGGCAGAAACCTTTTTGCTGTAACATAGTTCAACAGTATTAGTGGTTGTCTCTGCTCTGTAAACAACCCAAATACTTGTTTTTCTGCTAGAATATGGTTAAAATTGTTGTATGTGAGTTGAGGTGGTCAAATACTTCAGGTAAGAGAAGAGACTTCAGCAATCCACAGAAACATCAGCAGGCACATGTAAAAGTTTGAGAAGTTTAATAATTTTGTTTTTCCCAGTTTCACGAAGTAATGCATTTCCTGACTGGTGCCTGAAAGAAATAGAATTTTCACAAACGCAAAACTTTCAGTTGTGATTATTTTTCTTTTTTTTTTTTCCTGCAACACTCCATACTTGTATTTTGAAATAATGATTTGTATTTTTAAGGAATGACTACTAAAAATACTTTTTTTTTTTTAATCCTTTGATCTACAGTTTTTTTAGCTGCAGCAACTGAGACAAAGAGAAGGTAAATGATCATCTGGCAGACAAGGACTACACTCCCGCTCCCCTGATTATTTGGCTGCTCCCATCTGCTGGCTGACATTCCCTCCTTTACTGCAGGAAACATGGTCAGTGACTAATAAGTGTTTATTGATCTCTGCTTGAGATACTTGCTGAGAAATGTAGATATCAATGAATATTTGATCTGAATTAATGCTAAGAACAAAAGTTTTTTCTTTACTGCCTCATTTATATAGGGCATTTATGCCTGCATGATCACTTATACATGCCAGCTGACTGTACAATCTGATGAGAAGGGGACTTCAGTGAGATAAACTCTAATGAATTAGTATGCTGTTAATTGTACTTTTTCTTAGCTGAAAGTTACCAGTGTAGTTGTTGCTTTGAGGGGGAAGTCAAAATATTATTGATTCTCAGCAGCTGTACTTGATAAGTAGAATATAGGTCTAATTCAAAGCCCATTGCAATCAATTAAAGGGACTTCCTATTGATTCTAGGAGGCTCTAGATTGTTTTCTAAACCAGACCTGGTTGGTGCTCTGTCTTTCTTTTCTCCTCCTGTATTCCATCCTTTTTGCCTTGTGCCCTTTCATCCTCCACACGTGCTCTGAGGGGAAGGGGCTAAGACACTGTTCCTTAACGGGTGAAATCGGGGATGTTGTATTCCCCCATCTCCTCTTCTTCCTCCCAGTTCTTACAGGAGCCAATACAGGTGGACCCTACACTGTGAAAATGAACGTCAGGCCTTTATTTTAATTATTCTGCATTGTGAAACTGGAGCAAAGCGTCTCGGGCCAGCCTTGGTTCATTCCACCCCTTCTCCCCCTACCCTTCACTCTCCTGCCCCCTCCCACGTTTGCTGCCTTTGCCAGCCAGGGGCCATCAGGCCAGAGCCATGGGGGCTGTTGAGCTGCGCTACCTGACTCGACTGGCTATCTGAACATTTGGATGTCAGGGAGCTGGTGTCTCTGCTCTTATCTCTGAGTTTCTTCCCGACTCCGCTATTTGTTGGAGTCAATCTCCTCCCAGTGCCTTTGACTTCTGTGTCGTAAAAAGAAAGAAAACGTCACTGAGCCTCTGGTACCGTACCCACGTTACGGCTTGCGGGACTGCCACGGGGTTTGCAAAGTAGTTTGCAGAGGCTGTAAGGGTACCAGTTAAAGATAAAGCCAATAAGCCCTAACCATTAAAACACATTCCCTTGCTGCAGCCTGGTAGAAAGAAAAGGACTTGCCAGGCTTGTGCGGGAATCAGGGAGGCCTGGAACATTAGTATTTACCTGTGCAAGTTGAAAGGTTTCTGGGCAGCAGTGAGAATTTGTGCATGCACACTTTGAAGTTTGTATATGACTGATTCACTCCAATACAATTTCTGCTCTTGCATCAGAAAAGCAGTTTGAGTGTTCTTAATGGCTTTTAAAATTGAATTGTGATGATGAGTCAGAGGAAAGTATAGCTGAAGATGGAACAAAGTCACAGTTTGTGTGTTACTGCCTGAATCATAATTGTTGGCATCGGTAGGCATACATTCAAATCTTTATGGAACAATGCTTTTCAAAAAGTTTCTTCGAAATCAAGGGTACCCAGGACCAGGGAAATTACTGGAGTACTCCATTTACTGTAGATAGATATTTACTTTTATTAAACCAGCAGAAAAGAAGGGAATACTTACTCAAATTTGCAAGTACTCCATACTCCCAACTGCTCTGAAAGAAAAAAAAAATTAAAGTAGAATTCCAAAGCCATAGTTTTACTGAAGGACCTTAAAGAGAATAGCTTGAGAGAAGAATTTGTTGGATTCCTTTCAAGTGTTATGTACAGAAAGATATAAATACTTTGGCTTATATTCCATTTTTAAAGTACTCCTGAGATAAATACTGTTACTAACAAACAGATTTGACGTCACGTATATGGATTTAAAGTGTAGCAGAGATTACTCAAGTTTACTTATTTAATAAACTACATTGAAGAGGTGCTGAGAAAGGAAAACACACACTTGCCTAATTTTTTAGTTTGTAAAATTCTCTCGGGCACAGTATCACATAAAACCCAACATTTTCTTTAAAAAGAAAACCAAATTAGCATATATATCCCAGTTTCTCTTCTGTTTTCCCTTAAATGACTCATTAATTTCACTGCAGTCTTAGTAGTTCTGCAAAAGACTTAATTTGGTCACTCGGTAGAGGTGCCAAAGCCAGATTATAGTCAGGCACTGGAATTTTTTTGGTTGGAAATATCACCAAATTTCTATATTTTAGTTTGTAATTGTATAAATAGACAGTATTTCAAAACTTTTCCCCAAATAATATTTTGGGGATAAGTGTTGTGCCTAGCTGGAATTTAATTTCTTTTTTTATTCCGATTTATTCCATTTCAATTTTACATTAACTTCCTGTGCCAGTGACGTCAAGATGGAATATTTGGGGGTTTTCCTATTGTGCCTGTTCCTTCGTTTCCAGAAGAAACTGTGCTGGAAACCCTATATTCCGCCAGAATACTCGACCCCACCGCTGCTGACCCCACGGCTATTTGCGCACCTTCTGAACGTAAGCCTTCTAACCCAGAGGCGGTGCTCGCCCGCCCACCGCGGCACCTTGGGTGCTTCCCGTCGGCCACTCCCCCGCTCCTGGCTCGTGTTCCTTGGCTGCGGCGCGGAGACCGCTGCCGAGGCCGTGGCCCGGGAGGGATGAGTCGGGCTGGTCGGACAGACAGCCCCTCGCCAGCCAAGGCAGGAATTGCGCAGCCGGCAAACGGCTTTGTAGGCCAGGGGCTGCCCAGGAGCCGGCGGCGGCAGGGGTCTGCAGCCTCGCGGGGGCTCCGCGCGCTATGGTGACGGGAGCAGATCCTAAACTCGGAATCGTTTGGTGTTCATTCCTGACTCAAATTCAATGGGAATATGCTTTCGGATCTCATTGGAAGTGTAGGGCACCTGAGCGAGGCGGTCTGGAAATACCTGTATTTGTATAGCCGAGCACTTCAGAACTCGGCGCCAATGATCCGTTCCTATACCCGAGCATCTGCTTATTCTAACACGGACACTTGGCTTTACAGAAAAGTTTGTCACCCAGTGAATAAAACACAGCAGGTAATTACTTCATTAACCTCAGCTGACAGGTCGAAATGCGTTTGCTGTGCCTATACACTACCACTTTTCTGTCGCTGCTTTGGAGGAATGCCCTAATGCAACGTTGCATTCTGAAAGAGATTCAATGTCTTTCTATTTCTGAGCAATTTGTTTCTCTCAGGAGCATAAAATAATTTTTGCCACAGGTATGGGGTGTGCCTGCGCGAACGCTCTGCGTTGTATGTTTCTCAACTGTTTCCCTTCTAGCAACAGAGTAGATTTTGCAGTTTTTTCCCTTTGGTTAAAAATGGTTGACACAATGAATATGAAATTGGATTAGCTGTTTGACAGAATATGCCTGTTTTCGACTGAGGCATTTAGCAGTTCATATACATATTTCTAGAAAGTTAAATTCTAAATACTCCATGTAAATACTGATGTGAATCTGTGCTATGTTTAATTCTGCTCTTAGTGCAAAACGTCACTTTAGAGATCTTTCTTTGCTTCAAACCGTGACACTTCAGGATCAGTCCCCTGGATACGCGTGATCTGGCGTCGCCTGCGCTAGCGGGAGCCGCTTGAGCCATCATAAATATTGAAAATAAGATTTCTAGGAAAGGAGTTGGGAAGATGTTCCCTTCCTACACGTTGCAGCTATTGACCGTTTTACGGTTTTCTCCCCATCTACCTAGACAGTGCAAAATCACGCCTGGACACGAAGCGTGGGGCATCAAGCTCCTGAGGCAGGCTCCAGTCCGAGGCGGGACTGCCGCACAGGCCCAGGGTCTCTGGCCTCGGCAGCCACAGCAGAGATGCGGAGACCTTCAGAGAAGGTCTTGCTGCTGTCGTACACGTAACCCTCGTATACTGGTGGTGGCGTTGCCGTTTTGCAACCAAACGGAGTAAACTTAAAGGCAGTCTGGGGTGTATTCCAGCTGCGTTACAACCGCACCGGAGTCAGCCCTAGACCCGAACGGCCGTTCTCCCCCCCCCGTTGTAGAAGCCTTGCGTCAAGGGCGTATTTTCATCCTTCTTCCTTGCACCTTGTCTACAGGGCACAAGTCGTGAGGTTAAATGGCCTCGCTGCTTCCTCCAAAAGTTCCGGAGCGAGATTTCGGGTCCGGAAAGCTCCACGCAGGGCGGCAGATACAGCTGCGCAGCGCCTGCGAGCGACTAAACCCATTTGGACCGTTAGCGGATCGCTTCGAACCAGCCTCCAGCGACTTCGAGTCGAAGAAGGCTTCCGAGAGGCGGGCTACTGCGTTTTCAAGTCCTGCTCTTGACAGCGCGCTGGAAAAATCTCCTTCCTGCTGCCGGCGCAGCGGTGCCCATCAATACACGCGCGTTGCCCAAAGAACCAAGCCGGGGACTGGTGGAAGCTACTCACCTAGAACCCTCCGGGAACGCGGGACAGCCATGAGCGGCAAGGGCCGGCTGGGGGCTCGGAGCGCGGAGCCCGCACCGG
>JAVJGH010000085.1:26514469-26536100 GCA_035590175.1 Aviceda leuphotes
TAGGGCAGGGGACGGGACGCCTCCCTCTCCTCTCTGCACTTTCGGATGATTCCTGATGTCTTGTGGCCAGTCTCTATCCAGAGGGTGACACCGACCAGGAGAATTACCCAAAAGTGCATCAGCTGCGAGCGCGGGGGTTTGACGAGGGCTGGCGGAGAAGTTGCAGTAGCGCTGCTGTCTGTCGGCACCTTCTCCGCGGCGTGGGTAGCTCGTGGGGTAAACGGTACAGCCAGAAGCAGTCGTCGCTTCCCAGTAGCTACCTTCATTGACAAAAATGTGTTTTAATAATACGGGGATGATTTGTTTTTCGAATTACCCAAATCTGGGAAAGGCAAAGTTGAGCATGACACTGTGACTCATGATATTTTGAAAAAGACTTAGCTGTTTGCACTGTGATGTGTCAATAGCACATTGAGCTATTAGCACTGGGCCCTCACACATGCACATAAAGATCCCTTTCACAGTGTGTTTTTCCTGGTGCTATGTTTGTCCAACCTCTGGGGCCTTTTGTGAGGCACTTCGTGAGATGCTGGGGAAAAGAAGGGTGCTGCACAAAGTCTAAACTTCTGTTGAAACCTGGATTTTTAGAATCCGGTCCCAATGAGTAGATAAAGTTTGATGAAACACAAAGATCACTTTCAGAGAGAGAAATAACGTGGGTTCAAATGAAGAGATTCAGGAGCCGAAGAAAACTTTCTCCTAGAGAAACGGCTTCTGAATAGATGTCGTGAGTGTACTTCTCCGTTGCTCTTTACGATAAGCTCCATCCGAGCTGCCGCGATGTTCCACGTTTGTCAGTGCTGATTTGGTGGCTGCCCCCCTTGCCGAGAGGCGCAGATTGACTTTCGCCGGCGATGCAGACCAGCGTTCCCGTGGAGCGCGCACAGCCCCGGCCTTGCGCATGCTCTCTGCGCCCAGGCTATTAGCATGCTGCTTTTGTTAGGAGTTAATGTAGAAAGGCACGGGAGCATGAATTAAAGATGAAATGTCAACCTTAACTTTGCATGCCGCTAAGGACTTCAGGAGCTCTCAAACGCGTAGTAAATGTTCGCTGTTGTCCGATACGCCAACTAATTTTGGAAACTTGCAACGCTTACTGACAAACAGCATGCTTACTGTAAATTTCACTTGTTCAGTGACTTTATTGTGTTATGCATGGCATGTGGTTTTTTCAGGCTGTTACAGGTATGGTTTTTTTGTTTGGTTTTTTTTTTTATGTCCAAAATCTTGAATGTCTTCTGAAAACTAGTAGTTTATTGTGTCCATTAACTTGCTGTAAACGCACAGTTACATATAACCTTTTGACTGTATTTCCCTTCATCGTACAATGAGAACAGAGCATGCATTCAGAAAAAGTCAAAAGTAACTAACTTTTGACCTATTCAAAAACACATTTCAGTCGCTGTGCTCCTGAACGTAATTTTGGCAAGTGTCTTGTAGGCCAGGCTTCCAATCTGCAGCAGAAAATATTTTAATTAACAGAGCCCAGCTCACGATGCATGCGTCTTATAATAGATATCTTTGTATGCAAAAGGCCTGGTCCAGAGCAGACCGACGCATGGGAAACTGGGTTGCTGTTGTTGTGAGCTCTTCTTTGGTTCAGCTGGGAAAGCAGCAATGTGGTGTACAGGTGTTTCAAGGACAGAAGGGGAATTTGTGAATGAGTTCCTAGAAAGGAGGATTTTAACTGTGTTAATCTAATCTCATTTTCTGCATTGTTTATCATCTATAACTACAGAAGTCATTGCAAGTTGTTCTGTTTTTTTTTTTTTAAATTATTCTGAAAAAAGACTACCTTTATTTTGAAATCTTCCCTCCCTCACTTTCCATCCATTCTGTCCTTTTCCCTGTGTTCCTAAGGAAAATAAATGATTACTCTGTTAGGCACTGAGATGACCAGAAGGCATAGAAAAAAAGAGTTGAAATATTTACTCCGCTGAAGTAAACGGGAGAACAGTTATTGATTTCGCTAGGGACAGTATTTCACCTCAAGTCTTTCTGCAACTCGTTTGAGTATCCTGCCCACTCATCCGTGCCTGCTTCATTGTTGGGAGCCGAATCCGTATTCTCTTTGTGACGGTGACATTGCCTGTGACAACTGCCAGGAAGAAGTGTGACGGCAAGAGTAAACACGCTGCGTGGTTGTATGTGGGTGCAAACCCAGCGTTATTTATGTGAAAAATATTCTCAGGGTCATTGAGACGTGGAGTTGATGGCATCTGCCCTACCTGTGGAAGCCTGTGCCTTGTATCGCCGTGTCTATAAATACCGAACATAAAGCCTTTTGGTGGAAATACCCTGCACCCTGTGAGACAATGCCGTCTTTACACGGATTTTTTTTTTTTTTTTTCACACGTCCGGGCAGGACGCGGGGGCTCGCGTCGCCCCGCGAGCGGGAACTGGAGCGCGAGTCGGGGGCTCGCAGCCGGGCGTGGCTGGGCGGTGGCCTGGCCCGCGCCCGCTCTCCCGTTGGGAGTCCTTCTCCGCGGCTGCTTTTTTAAGAGCAACGTCGTGCTTTCGCAGTTGGTTGTCGCGGTTGGATAAGTAGGCCTAAGGGTAAGGGGTGTCATCGTGGGGTTTTTGGCGGGGGGCAGCGTTAGTTTGGAGTAGGTGACAGGCATTTGAAAACGGACTGATGTGCCGAAGTATCCCCGCCGTTATTTGTAGCGCAGCGGTTTCTAGAAGATTCCGGCTTGGGATTATTGTAGTCGAGATGGTGCGCAACGTGGTAAACGCATGTAGAGGGCAAGAGAGGAAATCGAGATACGGAAATGCGGTGATTTGTCCAAGGTTACGCAGTCGGTCACTGGCATAATCAGGGCCACAACCAAGGTATTCTGAGATTCAGTCCAGTGGTTTATGCTGAATCTCATTTACTCTAATAGGATTACTTACATGTTTAAAGTAAAGCATGTGCTTAAGTGCTTTGCTGGATCAGGGCCATATTTGATAAGTTTTCAGCGCTGGTGTGAGAGTACATAACTTGACCCTGCATGTGTCTGGCTGCTGGTGGTTCAGCATAACAGCGATCCACCTCTGCTTCGTGGAATTGCACAAGTGAAATCATCGTCCTCCTGTTTCTAGAAGAGTCCTGCTGTGGTGTACTAAAAAAAAAAAATCACCAAAAAGTAGGCATAAAAATTACAGAAAGTTGGAAGAGACCAGCTGTTGTAAAACATTCTGCTTCTGTTCTGAGCCCTTTTTATGGTTCTGCAGATGGAAAGTGATTTTGGACATTCGCTGTAGTTGAGTAGGTTTTTTTCTAAACAAACTTTTTCACTTACTGAGTAAACTACATGCCTTGCACTAAAAATATTTAGGGAACTACTATTCATCGTAGCAAATACATTTTTTTGTTAAAGGAACCACTTTTCTTATAATGCAGTCTGAAAAAGGGAAAAGAAAACTCCAAAACCTAAACACGTACAGCTCAGTGCTTAAGCTATCATTATATTAAATCCAGAAACCTTACTTCATTATTTAGCTGTCTACATTTTATAATGTTTATCTCTTCTACACAGATTGTCCTTGAAGGATACAAATTTCAAACGTACATACCTTAATTTAGGCACTAGCATACATATGCGAATGTCAGAGCTTGATGTTTTTGGCT
Organism: Aviceda leuphotes; assembly: GCA_035590175.1. Classification (NCBI taxonomy): domain Eukaryota; kingdom Metazoa; phylum Chordata; class Aves; order Accipitriformes; family Accipitridae; genus Aviceda; species Aviceda leuphotes. The sequence goes on from JAVJGH010000085.1 coordinate 26,518,083, forward strand.
GAAATATTTTGCATTTTACAAAGGCAGCTCAGGAAGGTTATCTTGTTCTTCCAGAGGTAAAGCAAAGACAGCAGTAGTTTAGTAGCATGCTAAACTGGGGCTATAAGTCATTCCTATTAGTGTGTGTTGTTAGGGAAAAATGGATTACAGTTATGCAAACGATTGAAAATTACTCTTCTTGCAAATTTAGTGTGGCTATATATGCATAGGTTTTTCTTTCGTATACCAGATGGTGGGAGACAATGGGTGCATGTACTCTGTTAAGATAGAAAGCTCTATGCTCACTCCTCATCTGCCCTGCCCAGTTTACATCTGGGCTCTGCTCTGGTGCGGACGGGCTGGTCTCTGGTGACTGGGAGCTGGTGCGTGCCCACAGCCTGAGCGTGACAGAGTTGGCCCCAGGTGATGGGGGGTGCCAGAAAGCACCAAGGGGCTCCCACAAAGTTGAGAGTAGAGATTCGTAAGCAGAGACACAAGCAGGGGTCTTGCTGGAGAGAACTGAAGGAAGGGGCTGGGAACTTTCTGCTGCGCCATCAAGTCAGGAAATGTCATTTTATCTTCAGTATTTCCCATTGATCTGCTGGCACATGTGGCAAGTGTGCTGAACTGCTGCTTTCCCAGAGCGGCCCTCCCTTGCCTCTGGTATCTCAAAGCCTCAGGACTGTGCAGGCAACTACTGCTGGGGAGCAAAAAAAGTTTGCAAAATATTTGGCTGTCCAATCCAGCACTAAAAATGTTGGATATATGCTTCCCAGTGCTTGGAAGAGGAAGCGCAGCAATCAGATGGGCATGTCCGCAAGAACACAGATTACAATTTGTCTCATCCCCTGGGCTTGCATTACGCTGTTTTCCAGGAGCCATCATCCCCCAGGTTTCGTGATGTAGGTGAAGAGGCAGCTGTGGACGGAAACCCCAGTATGCCAAAGGCAGCGGCTCTGCAAGAACCGACGTCGCTCAGAACGGGCACGTGTAATGGCGATACTACTTGGATTGTGCGGTGTATGTTTCTTCTGTTGCTCAGATAATGCAGCTCCTACACTGAATGTACCATTTGCTTTCAAGGTATAAGGAGCTGGTTGTATACAAAGTATACTTAGTAGAAGACGATTTTTAAAACTATTTTTTTAGATGCTTTCGTTGCAATGGGTTACAGTTGTATTAGGAAGATACTTGCGATGACGTACAGCAATATGTGAAGAGTTTGAGTTTAATGCTTAGCGGTAACCTGGAGTGCTTACGTTATGTGTGGAAAAGACTAGTGGGCGTGTTTTAAAATAATGATAATTTGCAGCCATCCCAACTCTGATACGTGCATGCCGTGCCATGGATACCCATTCCCGTGTCTGGCTCTGGAGTGAGGAAACGCTGACTAAATCCGCTGGGCTGACAAGAGCCCGATTCCCGTAGGAGCGCCGGCGCCGAACGAGTCCAGCCTAACCCTGTCACGAGTTGCGATGACTGAAAATATGAATAAAATCTGAAGTAGAAGCGCAGGAAATAACAGCTTACGTTCTTCGGTGCGTGCTTGAGGCGAGAGTAGCTGGTGTCGGCTGAAGTCGTGCGGCTCGTTCGCTGCGGTTCTGTGCGGGGTTTGTTGGGCAAAGCGAGGCCGATCAAACGGTGACCTTCGGGTTGCGCTGCAGGCTTTTATTAAATTTACGGTTAATGCTTGCCTGTATATTTGTTGAATTCTGACACTCCCTGAAAATGTAGCTAATGCTATTGAATGATGATGATCTAATTTAAGAGAAGAATTTGTACAGCACTAATCCTACCTTTTTATCTGTAATCGCATTTCTATTGCCGTAAAATTGAGTAGAGTTATAGAGACCTAATGGCAGGGTTGAATTTTCAAATGCTTCAAACTCTTATCTGATAGCTGTCTTCTATACTGTTACCTGCCTGTGTGATGTATTTATAGAGTGCCAGTCACCATAGTATCTTTGCGATGATTGCTACCAAAATTGAGAACTCTGAGGTGAAAATCTAATCAGGACTTTAGATAACAATGTCACACAAGAGCCTTCTGGTCTTTGCCACTGTGCTCCGTTCAGATGGAGGCTTTGATGAGATCATGCTTGCTGTCGTGTTATTCATTATTTATTTTTGTAACAAGATTTCGATTTCATATCTCTTCCACTGCACGTTAGCACGTGTCAAACGAATCCAAGTTCTGTTTTGAATATATTCTCTCTGTTTGTACCTGAAACAATATATTGAAAAATACAGGCGTTGCAGGGCTGCTGAACTAGCAAAACCAAAAGGGGAGACTGGCGTTAAACAACTGCTTCTGCCACAAGTACCTCCGCTATCCAAACAGACACTTTCATCAGCTTTTTCAGACTTTTCATGGTAATGGGCAGACAGGCTGAAAATACTATTCTCATCACATTAAAAATAACTGAGTTTTGTGAGGAGAGTGCTGGACATATGATTGACCAGTGCTAGAGACTCAATTCTATTGGAAAAGGTGTGCTACTAAAACTAGACAATATTAGTTTATTATCGAAAATTAAAAATGTTTTGAACAGTGCAGCGTTCAGCTTGTTTGTATAGTTCGTGTGCCGGCTATTGGCATCAGTGTTCTCTGTTTACTCCTGCATGGCCAGTTTGCCCAGCAGCCCACGTTTCGTTGAAGAGCCCCTTGTAAGTATCAAGAGGGAAAGGAAAAGCAGTCCATTCGCAAAAACTGCAAGTTGAAAGTATCCCTTAATATCCCTTTAAGCTTGATTAAAAAAAAAATAATTAAAAAAAACATGGACAGAATCTACTTTTTTTTTTTTTCCCCCCTGGCACTTGTATCTCAGCTTTGTTTATGCCTATTGGAGACTGATTCAATGTGGGCATTTTTCACTTCCTTATAGGGACATTAGAGCAGGCCTGCCCTTGGCATTTCATGGGAGAAATTGTTACCAATTTAATGTTTTATTTTTTGCCTTTGTAAAGTGATAGCCCTTCTTCCTGTCCGGGTCACTATGGCCACATATTATCATCCCTGGCCAAAGACTTGTGAGAGCTAAGACTCAATCTTACGGAAAAGAGTGGGTTGTGACATAGTGAAGTTAAAAATGAAGGCTATGTTGGGATGAAATGCCAGGATTTGCATGGGCAGCCTCTGAAGTAAGGGATCTGTTTGTCTTCTGCTTTTTTGTAAATTTTATTTTATTTTATTTTATTTTTTTTTTTTTTTTTTTGGTGGTGGTGGTTGGCATGACCTTATCTGCTCCTGGCTGAGGTGAAAGCTGCAGAGGCAGTAGCATGGGTATCTCCTCACTTTCCTCAGCTGCTTTACAAAGTATGTAATTGATGATTATGTAAAATCACTATGTTAAAGCAGAGTACTGCTTGAACAGACACATTTACATTTGGATTTTCTTCTCTCTATATTTAATAATCTGAAGAGTTCTGATCAACTGGGCAACTGAAAAAAAGGTTTCAAATATGTAAAATTACCAGTACAGTAGGATTTGGGGAAAATGAAGTCTACATGCAGATGGTTTTGGTTGCTTGAAGAGAGTTGTCTTCATCTCTCCATTTGGTTTTCTGAAGAAAACTTTTTAAGAGAAACTCTTTTGTGTTTAGCATTCAAAGTGGATATAGTTTACATTGTAATTCTGTAAACAGCTAGTATGAGAGAAATTAGATAGGCATCTAAAAACTAAATAGTTTTAGACATGCAAATTAATAAAGTATTAGGTTTATTGTTCTTGGGTGTTGTTTTGGTTTGAATTTTTTTTTTTTATTTTTTTTGGGTGAGGAACCCATGCATGGAAACAACCTGAGCTGTATGAATCATCCTTTCTATCCCAATGGGACAACTCCTACATTTAAAGTCACTGAATTATATAAAGGTTTGTAGGTACAGGACATATTTAAACTCCTCAATATTGATTAACTGTCTAATTTTGATATGAAAAACTGTGTTAAAACCATGCAAAAATCAATTGCTGCAGAGTGGAGTAGCTTATTTTCAGAGCAGAACGTATTTATCTGCTGTTCTTTTTATGCTACTCTGTAGTCATATGGCTTGTACAAATACTTGAATCTTGAATGGTTTAGGTTACTGTATTTCAGTATTACTTTGTTATTAATGAAAGTGCTTTTGTTAAACTGTACTTTTATCAGTAAACTTTTACTGACAGAGGATTGGCAGTCCTCTATTTTTTTTAAGCAATCTGCTTTCTTAAATAAATAAGATTTGATTAGGCACGGGAAAATGGCCATTCTGTTTGCTTTAGTAGGTTAACGCTGTTACTTGTGTGGGTTCTTGGTAAGCCTGTGGCTGCAACGACGATAATAATAGGCAGTCATGTAAATATGGGGCTATCATGGTATTGATTTGTTCTAGTGAAAAACTTGATAGTTGTGGTTTCCTACCACAACCCAACATGATTCTTTTTTCTCCTATTGTTTTGCTTGATATGGTTTGCAATACATTAACTTTACATGAGGGGAAAAAAAAAACCAAACCTCCTCTATACATGTGACAAAACAAACAGAATTTTACAATGTGTTTTCTGCTCCTCTTCACAGCAGAACTGTAAGTAAAACCAAGACTGATCTCAAGACCGTACACTGGACATACCATGAATGCAAACACACGGGAGCTTAGTTTAGGTTTGCACTACAACGTAATCATTAAAGTAAATAATATGTTTATACCTATGTGACTTTCTGTTTGTGGTTTTCTGTGAGTGTCCAGTAAGTGTATTTCAAATGATAAACCCAAGTAATTTGTATCAATTTATTTTGTCCTGCCAGGTAATTTACAGGTGCAAGGTATTATTCAAGTTATTTAACAGGTGCTTCTGCTGTCCTTTCCTTCCGCCGATTTTACAGCGCGCTTGAAGTTGCCTTTGCGCTCCCGTGGTGATGCACCGGCGACCCGAGGGGGGGATGTGGAGCGGTAAATCGGACGCTGTGTGGTACGAGGCAGCCTGGCCTCCTGAGCGGTGGCTCGTGTCGTTGCCCCGGGATAGACATCTACCTGCTGTCAACGGCATAGCAGGAATGCTGGCGAGGAGAACCACCTTTGGTCCGTTCTCGTACCTTCGTCTAAGCCTCTTTTAATGCCATAGCTTTGCGCTGGGATCTTGGGTGACGTTGGTAAGGTGCGTGAAGTGTTGTGTGGCTTGCTGGAGATAGGCAATTCTTGTTTCAAGGATTCGGCGGGCCATATATGTGTGCGTTCCCAGTTCTGATGGTTGTCTTACCTTGGTCTTTTTAAAGTGATGTTTGAATCGGAGGTGTGCATCAGCAGCTTCAGTGAAGCGTTCTCCGTGCTCTCCCAGTCCTCATGCCCGATGACTTGCTTCTGAGATTTTGCCTTCGTGGAATCGGCTTCGCGGGCGTCTTTTCTGTGAGAGGACCCCCGAAGCGCGCGCTGCGTCAGCGCGTTCCGTGGGCGGCTTTCTCCTGTCCCTTCGGCTCCGCTGCCTGCTTTGACTTGGAACTTGCTGGCTGATAGCGCTCAGCAAAAACCTGGAATTCTGGGAGCCACCCACAAGTGGGACAGAATTTCGGTTGACGTGCAGCTCTGAGTGAACAAGGTGAAAGGCAGGCCGTGTGATCTAGGGCTAAAAATAACTCGGAGAGCTTAATCAAAGATCATATAAAAGGAAAACATCGTAGTTTTGTTCATTAATTAGGCAAACCAATAGCACTTCAGTGATTTGTGGTATGTCCAGCGTGCAGCTTAGAGATCGAACTTGCTCTTCTACCTGTAATTCTTCTCAAAAACCAGCTATAAAATTGTGTCGTGAGCTTCTATGTTTATTTTGCCTCAATCTGCAACTATAGCTTGCCCAGTTTAAGTAGCAAACTGTTTTTCTAAATTTAGTCGGCAAACAACTTGTGATGGGATAGCAGCCTTTTTCTGCCTTCGCGGTTAGAAAGCGTTTGAGTAAGGATGGCGAAGATTGGCTTTGACTTCTCTCAGCACAAATCTATTGCTGGTGATAACATATCAGATGAGTGTGCTGCCTATCCTCCTGTATTCTTGTCTGTAGTAAATAGCAGTTTTTCAAGGAAGGTCTCAGAATTTGCCCTTTTGTTAATAGTCTGGCAGAGAATTTACATAGCAGAAAAGAATCCCGCTTCCTCACTTGATAATGTAATAAAGGGGAGGTTTTTTGAGCTTTGTGTTGTTTTTTTGTAAAGAAAATTGGCAATGGTTACTTGTACTACATGTAATTAATGTTGAATCAAAAATGTGACTCTTGTACAGTCACACGTTTTTAAAGAGCAGACAGTGTGTATTGGTCTGCATCAGTCGTAACGATCTTCCACTGCTTGAAAAATGTAGGGAGAGGGTATTTGCTGCTGTGCAAGATACATACGTCAGGGTACGTACATCTTCGTTGGAGATCATGGGGCTCCTTATCGTTTGTCAATACTCTTGGATTGCTGATTAACCGAATTCCGCTATAGCGTTCTCTGCATTGTATTCCATGTTACTTGTGTGTTTATGGAGAATTATTTCTAAATAAAAGTTTTTAAGGTTATTCCACCATGAGGCATAAGTGAGAGACAGTGATGATAAAGGGCTTCATTCATATTATGACTAACTGCAGGTGAACATTATGTTGTTATGCCTCATTCTCAGTTTTTCTGTGACTCAGAAATGATAATAAACTCCATTAAAATACCGTGACATCAATAGGCTGAGTATTTAAAATGCATATGAAAGGATAAAGTCTAGAATTCATAAGTATATAACAGCTCTCCATATCATTTTAAACTATATAAAGTATTTGTAGATCTTTTGAGTTTCATTTATTCTCTGCATGAGTGAGAACTGATATCAAGCAGACACCTTACTTTCTGCCCCCCAGATGTAACCTTTTTCTTTTAAAGTAAATGCGAAAGTACAAAAGAAGGAACAATTTCCGTGGAGTAAAATCAATTCTGGTCCTTCAGAATCACGAACTCAGACTGATACTTTGCAGCTACAGTGAGTACAAGAAATGCACTACAAATCTGGCACAGAATTTTGACAGTGAGAAGTCTTTGATCTCCTACTTCTTTTTAACTACAGTTTTTCATTTCTTCTTATTTTGTTGAGTCTTACTGTTTTACTTCATCTTCCACGCAGCTGTGGTAGGGAGCAGTCATTGCATTCTCTGTTGCCAAAGGAAATAGCCATTTGTTGATTTAGAAAAAGAATAGAGAAATGGCTGTGAAACACCTTAATGAGAAAGAGGGAGTGGTGGCTAGGGAACTCTGCTAAATATTTACAATTTGAGGATCTAGTATTTTCAGTCTGCCTGAGTTGCTGAACTTCCTGCAGTTCTGGGTGGTGGTTGTTTTTTGTTGTGGGTTGTTGGGTTTGGGGGGGGGCTTGGGTGGGCCGGGGGTGGAGAAGAGGGTGAAAATACATGTTACTCACACTTAAAGATTTCCTATAAATTTGGAGAACTGATCTTTGGCTCTCATTTGATCAAGAGAGAGAGGCAGGTTGATCTTCGCTTCTCTATTTGGTTGGCTTACGGCACCCAAGCAAAGGAGCTCCTGTCTGTAGCCTTTTTCTGAAACTCTAGTTGCCAGGGATCTTTGAATGTAAAAATAACAAGATTTTAGACGATGAATCTCAGTATGTGTGCTAGAGCAAGGCCAGTTGCTCTATTGATCCCAACTACTGGTGTTTTCCCTGTGAAGATGATTTATGTTTATCTTAAACAAAAAACCACAAACCACAAAAACCACAACAGACAAAAACGATCAGTTAGACAAACAAACTGAACTTCTTGTAAGAACTGATTTAAAACATACTCAACTTTTTCTTTCTCATCCTTACTTTCTGAAATCTTCCATGGATTCAAAAGAAATGGGTGCAATCCCGCTCCTGCCTATAGGCATATACCCTCTTTGAAGAAGAGACATGTTTCTACTTTTGAATTGAGCTTTATAAACTTGCTGGAAAAAATTCAGCTCAGCGGATGCATTTTGAAGTAATAGTTTCTTGGGCACTGAACCGTTCATTTCCTAAAAGGATAAAGCCACGTCTTCGTACCTGCTGACAAAACAAAGGACTCGGTGCTGATAATATGTTACGTGGGTCCAGGCTGGAATGTTGATAAGCGTCACTGGCCGCTGAAAAGCGCCGGTTCTCTCTGGCCTCTCATCCTTACCAGAAGCAACACATCTGCCTCACTGGAAATCATAAAAATGCTCTCCAATTGTTTTGGCTGCACTTCTACTAAATACATGAATCATTGTTATGTTTTCTCCAGCTTAGATACCAAACAAAAATGAAGCAAAATGCTACGTTCAGCTGCTTCAAGTTGGGGAGGTCTAGATAATCTTCATCTCTGAAGTGTGAAAGAGCTGACATGTAAAATTGCAGGTCTGGCAGCAAAGATTTTTTTTTTTTTTTTTTTTTTAAATAAGTACCTTAGAGTTGGAGAATTTGTTTTTTGTAAGAAAAGAGGACATAAGAGACCTGAACTATCTATGCTTCAACAATAATATGGGAAGAGCAGGGTAAGAGAGAAGACAGTGTTGGTACAAGCGTGCCTGTGTAAATCCTGGCTGTGAGCTTCGACTGGGAATGAGAAGAAAACCTTCGTGTTCCGGAGGAGTAGGGTGCCGAGGCAGCCTTCCCTCATAGTGGGGACAAAGGAACAGTAGCCACTTTTAAGGCTCTGAGTTTATGCTGGATATCCTATACTGTGGTTGGCTGATTGTACTTTTAATCTTGTTTACTGTGGTTCTTTCAGGCTTCATGTTTACATTCCTGAACGTACGATATCAAAGTTGTTGTGTACTCTGTGATGCCAAACAAGTCTGATTTGGACAAGGCAAGCGCAGATGTGATAGTTACTTCCAGACTCAACAACAATTTTGGAGTTACGCGTAACAGCTAGTTAAGAAAACTCGTGTCTGAAGTCTAATTTTTTAGTGGGAAACTATTATAAATGAGATTTATAGATGCTGGGGAGTTACCTAGTATCTGTGAACGTGGAAAGATTACTTAGTTCTTCCTTGAGAAGTGGCGTGCTATTCCTTGGTGGTGGTGGGGAGGGAAAGGCCTCTGAGTGCCTGAAGGAGGTGATGGAAAAATCCACATCCAGAGGTTTGACAGTCTCTGGAAGTGTGATATCAAATTATTAGATGGGTTGTCTTGATGTGGGTGTTCTGAGAGTGCACATCAAATAATCGCCTTCTTCCTTGCCTCCTTGCTCTGCTAACTGGTAACCGCCTCAGTTCTGAGTTTCTAAAAATATTCCGGTCTCACGGATCTGAACGAGAACTTCATTTTCAAAAAGCGTTTGGACAGTGGAACTAAGCAGCCCTTCGGAGAGGTATATGAAACACTTGCAGAAATTTGCAGCCCGTCTTAGTATGCGTTTGTGTCCATGAGCAACGCGAGTCTGTTTCTCTTCTCTAGAGGCCATAAAAATGGGGAACGACGATAGTGGATATCTTTATTTTGCCTTTAATCCATGAAGATAGAGTACGTAGTCTCGTTTGAGTAAAAAAGTCCCATCTGCCAGCAGTGTTGTAAATATTCCAGCCTGGGAAGGAGCAGCTCCTACAGCTGTGTGGTTCTTTGCAGATACACTCCTCCACCCCACGTTGGGGCACTTAATATCTCATAGCCCGACCTGATTCCTTCGTGTGGCGAAGACTCCGATTCCCTCATGCTGTTGGTATTTTCTGCCATTGCAGATCATAGCCTCTTCTTTTTTATACATAAGCAAAACTGTGGATGGTACCCATTTTTTTAACATATATATGATAAAAGTGGAATTACACTAGAGTAAATTAAGGATTAAATTATGGATTGCTAGTTAATATCAAAGGTACATAGGTACAGCATAATTCCATTCTTCCAATCTTTCCTTTAAAAGTCCAGTTTATAATCCTATTGGGTAGCAAATGGATGCATTTTATACAACTTACTATACCATTTTATAGAGTATTTGTGCTTGCAGACGTAGAGATGAAATACATCGTTTTGGCTATAGTTGCAAGGATACTTCTGTTTTAGCTTCATTTTACTAAATCAGAAGATGAAGTTAAAAGGAATTCCGTTCCAAAAGAGCTCTTGTATCCATTTTCTGTAAGCAAATTAGAAGTTTTTGAGAATGCAGCATTCCCAAGAAATATGCTTTATGCTTTGTCCCGTGATGTTCATTTGTATCTGGTTTTAGTCCAGTGTACAAAGGTAACAACATAATTTCTTACCTACTTGTACAGGGAAATTTCTACCGTCCTCTGTGATTATTATCTCTTTCTAATTGCTCTTATGATTTTTTTTTCCAGTATATTTCCTTTTCCTGGCCTATTATATGATAGAAAAATGTAGGTGGCATGTTTGTTCATTTCAAAAAAAGATTATCTGGTGACTTCCCGAGACAGTCCTCTGGTTGGAATATATAAAACTGAAACTTCCTCCAATTCATTTTCTTTGAAAAGTTGCATTAAATAAGGGTAAAACTGAGCAGAAGTTGTATGTCAGTAAACAGTATCTTGAGAATTCTTCAACTGGGGTGGAATTGGGTTAGTTATTGTTTTACAAAAGAGATGGCCCAAATGTGCGGTACGATAGTCAGAGACCTGGTAAATCACAAGTTTTTTTGAAAGCCTTTAATTTGTAGTACTGAACAGGGTAGGCTGATATTTCTGGAAGCAATAATTCGGTTGCATTGGTTTTGAGTCTCAGACTCAAGAAATCTGTAGGTTAATTTCAGAAGTCCAGAAAAAATTTTAAAAGTAGCAAATATCTGCTAGTTCTGACATTTTAAGAATTGGATGGCTCTTTCTGGACACCAGTAGCCTCATTTTTAGAGGTCTGATTATTTGCAGTTGCAGCCTGATTTCCTGAGAATTACTGAACTCTGAAATGTCCTGTGAAAATTTGCTGCTTGGTTATAAGGCAGTTTGAGTGCAAAAATCTTATTGTCGAGTTTCATTGCTGCTATTTCTTAGTATGTCCTAGGCCAGGTACATAATTTTGTGCTATTATGGTGTGATTAAAACCCAGCATACAATTTTTTAAAGAGGGATCTTGCCTGTTTTTGAAGCGTGGGTTGGTTTGTTGTTGGAGTTAAACTTTGAAGCAGGTGGCTATAGCTGATGTAAGTTTTCTTCAAAGCCTCAATTATCCAAAGTAATGATTCTTCAGCTGCTCAATACTAAGAATAGGATTTTATTTGTTTATGCTTATGCATCAAATTGGTAATTAAGTATTTTGTCTGGATGAAAAAATGGAAAATAAATTATTTCTTTTTCTTGTAAAGTAGATTTTCAAAAAGGGGCTGGGAGATCTGTGAGGCTCTTTTAGCATCACAGAACCCTGAAGCTCAATGTCAGCGCATTTATCCTTGGCCTCACGCGTCAAAAAACTTTTACGGTGTACTGGTCTCAGAGATACAGACTGGGGGCTGACTGGCTGGGGAGCAGATCTGTTGAGAAGGTGGCGTAGTAACATAGACCAACAACCCGGAGCGAGTTCACGGCAGACCAGCAAGACGGTCGGTCCCTGGCCGAGGCTCAGGGAGCAGGATTTGTCCAGCCTGGTACGGAAGGGAGGGCTTGGGGGGGCTTGGCAGCAGCCCCAGTACCTGCAGGGAGATGGAGCCAGGCTTTTCGCTGGGGTACGTGGCAGGAGGATGGAAGGCGACCGGCACAAGTTGAAATGAGAGGTTCAGACCGCGTATAAGGGAGGGGAAAAAAATGACTTTGAGGATAACGGGGTACTGGAACAGGCTGCCCCAAAGGCTTGTTTCTGTGGTTGATGGTTTGTAAGACCTGGCTGAAGAAAAGCCCCGTACAAGCAGTTCCCGAATTCAGCGGGGCCTGTGCTTTGGGCAGAAACGGTTGGATGAGAGATCTCCTGGTGCGTCTTCCAACCCGAACAATCCTGTGGTTGCGTGAGGTGAATAGGTAGCAAGGATAAATGCGATCCTCCCTGTACCGTTGTAGAAAAACCTGGATTCGGAAGAGCGGCGGTTTCGCCCTTCGCCCGGAAGGTGCATGCAGTGGGAGAACCAAGGACTCGTTTTATATTCAGGATAGCTATCTTGACTCTCGGCGCAGAGTTTGCTTTCAGGTTGAAGAACTAGGATGGGAATCCCAGTCCTGCAGGGTGTGCGTACTGGTGCGAGCGAGCCGGCAGTTGTGACTGGTCTAGACCCATGGATTTCATACAGCTGGCTGGATACCTCTCCCTTTCTAGTGCACGTTACCTCCTGACATCCTGAAAGAATCGTGTTTTGTTTAGCTCCGTGTAATCTTGATGTAAGGGATTGCTAGTTAGAGCCCCTGGGTTGGGTTTGGCAGATGTGACAGTGTAGAAAATAACAGTGAGTCAAGACTGTTTCTTTCAAACTCCAATCTGGAATATGTGTCACTGGTTGCCTGTTAGATTTGATTTATGTGACTGGGCTGTCGTGTCTATAATTAAGTTTTAGGGTTTCTTCTTTCTTTCTTCAGAATTATAGTCACATGATAATTCAATTTTTATTCTCTATAGAACTCTAGAAAAATTCATCTAGAGGAAGGTAGTTCAAGCACCAGAATTTCCTATAAACCCTGTTACATTTGACACATAGAAAACCAAATCACAGTAGTTTAGCACAAATTTGCAGATATAAAGTAGTTTTCCTGGAAGATAAAACTTTGTTGTACACAACATTGATGAAGGAACGTTTCCTGAAGGAAACTTTTAAGTAGGCATTAATTACTTCATTTTTTTCTTCCTCTCTAGTTTGATGCCAATTGCTGGTTGCATGGAGGCTAAAGCGCCCATGTGTGAGAGGAATATAGTGAATTTTAAAAACATAGATTGAATAATTTGATACTTTTTAAAATCATAGTTCCAACCTCAATCTTCATGGTGTCCAATGGTACCCAAGATGTTTGCGTGTGGTAGGTATTTCGGATTCTGCATTTAAGACACTAGAAAAATATCTGATTTGCAGAGGATGGATATTATAGTTATGAAAATGAAGCCCTTTAAAATGTCACGTGTCCATGTCCAAACTCCTCCTCCTAATCACCACCTGTATTGTACTAAATGAAGTATTGACTGTTTGGTGCCCTCTGAGAATAGGAAGTGTGAGAATTGTCATGGTCGTGATTCAGAGCATTACTGCAAGAGAGTAACTCGTCAAACCGCTTCGCTGGGGGGGGAACCCAAACACGCAAATTGCAAAGAACTCGTGATTGTCTTCCAAATCCAAAGATTTCACTGTCGGCGAGATCACTCCGAACTTTGAAATGAGTCGTAGGTTGAAAAGGTAGTATGACCACTTTTATATCTTAGTACATTTCAAAGCAGCTTTTTAAATTCTAATTGAAGTATCTTATAATCACATCAATTTGTTAATCAGAAATAATTAGCTTTTCCAGCTTTAGAGACATCAGTCACAGAAGTCCTGGAGAATATGGATCCGGATTTCTTACATCTGGCAAAAACATGGTGCTACCTTTCTGGAAATGGAGCTTTCCTCGTGTTCTTTTGTATTAGTTAATAGAAACCCTCCTTGAAAAAGGATACTCATCAAAGAATGTTTTATGAAACAGAAAAACAGTACTCATAAACCCTGTTGGATTCCAAGAGTTATTACATTTTACATCATATGCAGTTTATTTTTCCAGATGCCACAGTTCAAAATAATGTATTTTTAATACTACTTGTAGAATTCTACAGATTCATAATAGCACGTGACATGTTAATATCCTCTGTGACATCCTACTGGTCATATCCAACTGTGATGAACAGTTGTATATGCTATAAAAGTGACATCTATTATAAAAATAAGGATAATACAAAAGGATACAAACAATCCCTTAAACTTGTGAAGACTGCTACAAATCTTGAATATTAATTTGAAGGAAAAAGTACATGCTAATGCTAAGTTTATGCCTTCAGTTAATAGTCCTTTATTCCTTCAGGAAAAAAAAATCAAGCAGCTATACTTTAAATGAATTTAATGAACTGCAAAGACTGACATTTTCACTATAAAAGTCACACTTCATTTAATGAAGTAGTTAAATATTGATGCTGTATTAAAATACAGGCTGAATAAAAATGGCAATATGGTTTTCAAAATAGGAATTTGAGCTGTTTTTTTCTTGTTATATTGAAAATTTCATGAACTGAGAAAAGGGAAATACAGCAGAATATCTCCATAATAAACACAAAGCACTTTGTTGAAATAACATTGAAGTCAAAGCAGAAACCCATGAAAGCAAGGAAATTAAGTCACTGTACTCTTAACTCAGCCTCTGTGCTTAAGCGCTGAATCTCTTCAAGGAATGGATCCAACATTATCACCGTTCAATGTGCAATATTTTCTAAAATTCTTGAAAAAGAAGACAGATTGTAACCCTGTGCTACAGGTGGCACATAAAAGACCTAGCCATGTGTTTACCCAGGATGAATAGTTATATCATGATATTCTTTGATCTTAATTCAAAGTAATTGTGTTTTAAGTGCTGTGATTTTGATGGCAATATTCTGGCAAAGCTATGTTGCCTGCATTGTGACTTCCACACATTTCCATTGATATAATTTGAATTTTCACTTCCGTTATTATATCTGCGCTTTCACCGTAACAACATAACACTGGCAGTGGATAAAGGAATATTGCTGACAAACATGGCTGAGGTTTTTCCCAGCTCCAACACATATATGATGGTAAAGGAAAAAGCATACAGGAATGACTCTTACCATAGATCTGAGTGCGAACAATGATTGAGTGTTGATATGATTGGCTTCACTTTGATGGATTGAATTATATTGTACTGTACTTCATAAAGCTGTACAAATTCTGACATCAGGCTTCTGTGTGTAGTAAAACACTGAGGATGACATCTTTGGCCCATTGAAGTCAATGGCAAAACTCCCATTGATTCCAGCCATCCGTGATTTCATTCGCTGTGGCTGACTTGTAAAACAACGGCAAATTCATTTAGTACATTCCCCCCGCCCTCCGCCCCCTTGGGAGAGATCTCTACTCCATGTAAAATGGTTTGTCTTTTGACTTGCACGCTCTGACTCTGAAAATATGAATTTTAATTCAGGATAAATGTAGTCTGATTTCTTTCCCATACCTATTATCATGTAAACATCAAAGATGATGGAAGAAAGTGGAGCTATTTTGAAAGTGGTAGGTTGTATACACAGTTATATACGCAATTTCTGATAGAAACCAATGATAAGGAATGCAGCTTTCCTACAGAAGTCTAATGAATCATTTCTGTAACTAGCAGCTAACAGGTGTGGTCTTTACATGTGTTGGTGAAAATGTGGGGTTTTTTCCCCTTATATACGAACAGTTTTTCTTTAAAAACAACAAAAAAGACGACATTGGAATCTGAAGAACTAATCGTATAAATGTATTTGTATTTGGAAGACATGCAGGATTTGTGTTTATGGTGGCGATCCTCAAAATTCTTCATATAAGATGCTAGCTCAGCTTCTATTGGTATGGTTATGTCCTCTGGTATTTTGCCACAGCAAGCACTGAAATATCTGCTTAATAGAACATAACATTTTGTAGAGTATTATGTAAAATCACCAAAATTTACCTAGAATTAACAGAGCATTGAAGAATTTCTTCCTCTTCTGGACATACTTCCAGAAAAAGGAAGAAAATGNNNNTCAAATATATGTTCAGACTATTCATTGTCCTAAACTAGTTCAGGTTCCGCAATAGTGGTGGCTCTTTGTGGCTGATCTATGTTCTGCTAAGGCGGCGGTCCCACGGAATGGGAAAGTGTAAGGCATAACCAAAGAGAAACGTGGTGACAGTCTGGGTCCTTACGTAGGTAAATTTTTAAAGAAAGAATTGCGGAAAGTACCTGAAATGGTATTTCTCTACTGCAGATATTCAATAGTTACATATTAGGACTGTAGCACTGCTGCTGTCTGTAACAGTAGTATAGGGAAAAATGTTTTATTAAACACTAATTTCACTAGTTATTTAAGAAGTAGCTGGCTTTGCACACATTAATCTCTTTTTCTTTTTAATTCAAGGTTGATGGTCTAGGTCTTATACATTGTATTTATGAATAGGGCACTCAATAACTATGCAAAATATCTATTTCTCCCATGGGAATCTGTGCTTTGATATATTCTGATCCTTATTAAATTTAAACAGGATCAAATTTATACAGCTTTGGCAGAGATTTATTAAAATACACTGAGTGGACAGCTTGTGGGAGTGCAGTGTGCTGTAATAACATATGCCTCTTACCAGAGAATAGTAATTATTGAGAATCAAATAAATCTGTAGGAGGTTAAGTATATATGGAAAAGATATCAATTGTAGTTTTCTACAACCAGACAGGAGTACTGTCTGAAGATTTGTTGCTGTATGAAGAAATGAACCACCCTTATAAAACCCTAAATATTCAAAATGTCATTTACCAACAAAGCTAATATTCATCCAATCTTCAAAAAATGTTAATGACATTTGCTCAGTAGCATTAAATTAATTGTTTAGTGCTCTTCATCTGCATAAGCAGCTATTCACATTTATACCAAAGATTTATTAAATGTAATTGAAAGCTGTGTTTGTTACAAAGTTTTGTAAATTTCTTTTCTTGATCAGAATCACCATGTCCTTGGAAAGGAAAATTCAAAATAATGGTTGCAGATTAACCAAAGAATTTTTTAAAAGTTGAAAATATATTCTTTAACATCCATCATTCATCCAAAGTTCAGCAATGGTCTGTTTAAGATTAGATATTTGACCTTTTAAATTATTGTATGTGGTAATTTCGCTAGTGTAAGAATTGAAGAAGTGACGGGTGGGTCAGTAAAAGCAGTAACTTGTGGCACAGTTGGGGTTCGGATGAAGCTTTTGTATTTTATGATACAATTCTTTGGAATTTCAAAGCTTGAGACGTGTAAAAAGGGGAATTTTGTCATGAAATGTGGAAAGGACGACAAACAAACCACCAGTGGGTGGGTGGGAGGGCAACAACATAGATCCGATCCCCGTCTTCACTGCTCCTGCCCAAAAGATTCATCGTTACGTGTTAAGACGGGAGGATTTTGAGGAATTCATTCAAGTTTGTGAACCTTGGGGAGGTTTTCCTGTGCTCCCATGGAACATCGCAGAGGCAGTTGGGTGGTTCTGGGTCTTTTGTGGTTGGGCCCTTCCGAACAAATTTTCTTTGGAAGGGCAAAGAAGAGGTCTCTTCGGATACCACACGGGTTCCTTCAGGTACCTGTGGAGTTCGCCGCCTTGTTTTCCATCAGTCTGCTATTTTTTCTCTCTAAAGTAGATGTGGTTTTGAAGCAGTAGTTTAGAACTCTGTAAATTTTGTGCTGTAGTCATTTATAATAAGCCGTTATAACGACTTTTATGGGTTGGGGGTGTTTGAAAGTTAGCGGTATCCAAATAAACTGTTATATGTGTGCGTGAGTGGGATTCAGCACTAACGTGACCGTCGGACTCTGGGCTTTGCTAGAGATGGTTTAGGCGAGTGGGACTTCATTTGGACTGTGCTGCTTGCATTTCTCCCTGTGGCATGAAAGGAATGGAGTAATTTCAGCAGGAAATATATTTCTCAGCGCTTATTGTATTAAGAAAGGGACTTTTTAAAGCAAATGCATTTAGATAGAGATTATATTTGATTTAAAACTGGTACCGTCAGAATACCTCTGCATTTTATCATGAACATCTAGTGAACGCTGTCTAGTTTCTTGGTAAGAAATGTAAAAGATACTAATCTTGGTAAAAGTCTTTATGCTTAAACAATTATATCCTTTTTAATAAATTCACTGATTCACATTGATGTGGATGCGATACAAATCTAGTTCACTCCTTATCAAACTGCTGGTGGTTCTTTTATTAGTCTTTTGTCCTGTTATTCTTCCTTTGTCCTATGGTTCCAAACATAGTTCAAGATTTTTCTAAATCAGCTAATGAAACCTGATTACTTCAAGCTAACATATGTTCTGTTTCTGTCCTGTATTATAAGAGAAGAAACACTGTGTATTTGTTAAAATAAAAGTCAGGGCATTTGGGTTCCAATCCCATTTCCGTTATTCCATTG
>JAVJGH010000085.1:26536200-26563548 GCA_035590175.1 Aviceda leuphotes
TTTCCGTTATTCCATTGCTGGATGACCTTGGGCAAGCTGTTTATTGTGCCTGTCCCTCCCTGGCTTTTTCTATGAAAATAGAGGTGGTAATAGATGGGGACCTGCTGGTAGTGCTCTGTCTGTGGAGGGCTCTGGGAGACCTGCCTGGGCGCTACTGCGGATATTTCTGGGTGGTCATGCATATTATGACTGTGCGTAATACACGTTGTCATGTATGGAGTATATATGTATATATAATGCATAGCAGCATGTTTGATTACAGTCCTGTATAATTACAGTTTGTATTAATGAGTCATCTTGTGACACTGCTCACATTTTTGTTTCCATTTGTGGTTATAGTAGAACACAGATGTAAGAAGTAGGAGCAAATTTATTTTCTTAAATCTGCAGGTGTTTTGACTCAGAACGTCTGTTTCGGTAGCTGTCAGGATTATTTTTGTTTTTAAAGTAGGTATGCTGCAACAATATACACATGGATTTTAATTAATATGGGGTTAATAAAAACCAAGTAATTATGCTAGAAAGAGGAATTGCAAAGTCAGATCACTAGAATAGCAGTCTGCTTACATCATTATGCAGATAGCAATACCGTATGGTAGGTAGCTGCCGAATTATCCTAAATTTTCACGTTTTGGGCTGTATGGAATCAAGTAAGTGTGGAATAAAACTGGGAATCTGATGTGCTGCAGCTCTAAGAAAATCTCCATCTCATCTGTTAGATATTTCTAGGTCATGCTTTTCATTTTCTAAGCCAATTAAAGAAAACACAATGTTTTGCAACTGATTCCTGTTGTGTTTTCTTGGGAATATACTAATTTCCTTTGGTGCAATATAGATTAAGGGGTCCTTTGCTTATAAACAGACGTAAGGCAGTTTCTAGTTTAAGCACAGGAAATTTATGGCTGGAGAAGATAGCTTTATTTGTTGATGGAGACTAGTCACATTATGCTGGTTTGCGTTTACTTTTATTAAATCGGATATGTGGTAGAAAAATTGTAAATCTTCCAGGGTTTTTAAGTATTTTATAAGGACAATCATCTTTTGAAACTATTTCCTCTTTTAATGTCTCAAATCAAACATATTGTGACAAGCTATTAGGCTATAAATTTATTCATTCATCACAGTAAATCAAGTTGGCACAGTGGCTTATAAAAGATCATCATCTATATTGGTATCTTCAGGGTCAAACAATCACATCGCTTCTTACTTTGAATTGGTGCTACTGTCTATATGCTTTAGTACAGGCCCTAATAGAGAGAAAGATTCTTGACTCCATCAAGGGGATTCTTAAAGATTTGAAAAAAAAAAATTTTTTTTTTCTTTTTTATTAGAATTTTCTCTTGACTGCAATAGTTGGATGTTTTGTATAGTGCAACAACAAAATCTGTTTGCAGGTGTAAACCAATTTATGTAATAATTATTATTATGTAATAATTATGTCATGGGTTTTGTGCATGTTCTACGAAGACAGTGTAAGCTAAAGGTAATAGCCTTGTAGTATTTCAAGACAGCTAAATAATTGTTCTAAAATGGCAGCGGCTGTGATGTTCTAAAAACGTTTTCTCTTGAATGATGTCTATTTCCTCTTAGAAGTGCATTGATTAATTAATAATGCTCAGATAGTAAAAGTTTTAATTTGAAGATAGCATATGAGGTACAAGATATTAATTGCACCAAAGATAACATGCTAATTAAAAGGTTCATGCACAGTTGTCTAAGGTTAACAGTGTGCATTGAAATACTTGGAATAGAAACCTAATTATAATCTAGTATCTGAATGCTGTATTTTTGCAAAGGTAGCATCTTTTGTGCTTTGTGATTTTCTTTTTCTGGGGACGAATTCTTTGTGCAATGTTCCTTTTGCAGTGAAGGTAGTTCAATAAGAAAACGGGCATTGTAAGCCAATGATAGAGCGGTATAAATAGTTCTGCGTTGAGTATTAGTTCCAAATGCAGTTGCAAAGATTGTGTCAAAACAAATGTATTTAAAGTCACAGTTTAGCAGAGAAACAAATGCAGACCTCCCACATCTTTAACATGTGGAAGTTGTTTTTACCTGTTAGAGGCTTCATTTTTAGATAGAGGGATGATGCACAGTGTAAGCGAGGTAATTGATAAAAGTCTTAAATATTGGTGCCTACAGTTTAGGTGGCTATCTGGAGTCTGTCTCCTGGACCAACCTCCGTTTCATTCTCCGAGCAAAAAATGGAAAGGAGGAAAAACGCAACTCCTGTGGCTCTCCCATGATTTATTCTATTGCAGTGCAATTTTCCAGCACAGCAGTTTCTACCATGCCTTCCCCTGTCCTCGGCAACCTCTCGGAAGTTTCCGTGTCGCCTTCTCTAGCTCGCAGGAGTGAAGGGAAAGCTTCTAGCCCCGGAAAGCTTTCATCTGCAGGAAGGCTGCGTGTCAGCCGCGAGCGATGGAAGTAGGGAGCGCGTGTAATGCAGGTGTCGTAGTTTAAGATACAAAGATTATCTCACACCGGACATTCGTGGGTTCTTACGCATTCTCCGCGCAGGGCTATGCAGTGGAAATATACCTTTATGTGTTTCCTAGATTTTAAGGAAACCAACAACTTCATGCCAGGATAAAACTGGATTAAATGGTAGCGAAGTGGGTTCTGAATTCGAACCTGCGTGACGGGATGGCTCTGGACATTGACTGTGATCTCACACCGGTGTTAACCTTCATTACGTGTTGGCTTGGAGGGAGCAGCCATTATTAAGCTTTATAAACCATTTGTAAGATTCACTAACTCAAAATGCAGAGGTAGTATCACTTACATTTTAAATCGTCAAGGTGAATAATGGAAAAAAGTATCCGTGCAAGAGAATTAAGCAAATATTTAAAGAACGTAGATCTTCAGTCTTGGCTTTCTCCAGTGCTACTGGAGGCAGCAGCAGCAGTTGCTGCTCTGTGCAGTTATATGCGTGTGTAGGGGCAGGTATTGAGTTGCACATGAATACTACATGTACAGCTGAAATAGCTTCATATCACTAATATTCTGCATTGTACAGTCATCCTTGTACTAAGGGGAAAAAAAGAAAAAAGTCTTAAATTAGTTGAGTCAGCCAGATGAGTTACTAGAATAAAATCCATCAGTCACTTATTATGAGTGGTTGTTTCATTCTGTGATTCTGTGGTGCCAAGAACTAATTCACCAAGTAATATTTCTGTCATTTAGAAACCTAAATAGTTTAGAAGTTTATACCCTTGTGTGTAGGGCTAAGGTCTAGACAGAAAGTGTCTAAATCCCAAAGTACGAGCTTTAAAAATCTCTGGAACCTGCGATTTTTCTCAAAAGCGTTTAGACCCAGAAGTTCCTCTGTTTCTAAAGACAGCCAACAATGCCGCCATTTTGCGGAAAGCCTGGCAAAGAGAAAACTGCAGCTCGCTGAGACGTAGATCGAAGAGAAACTCTGCGACTGGGAAACCTGCTTTCGTTCAGGGCTGCAGCCTCTGCTGCGGAACTCGGGTTGTGTGCAGGCAAGGGCCCAAGGACGGCGCTTTGCAGATCTAGCCCTAAGCCCACGCAAGGGTTTAAAACTTTGAGTTTTAAACGTGGTGCTGTCACGTCTGAGGAGCAAACGCATGCCCGAGTATCTCCAAAGAAGGGCTGCTACGTCTAAACACAGCCTGTAAGCATGTGGCTTTCTGTCGTTGGTTTTGGTTCTCTAACAAACGTTACATAACAGAGGTAGAAGCAAATATAAAGAATTAGTTTCTAATCGGTGATTTCCTGTAAATAGAGGCTGTATGAATATTACCACTTTTTTTTTATGCCTCCTTAATTTGATACCCAGCTGGACGTTAACATAGGACCTGGGGATTAAACTTTGGAGCTTCATTTATCCTTACAGATTTTAGTGCTTTTGGCTTATTCTCTTTGCCTTTGGAACAGTAGTCCTTAAAGTTTCCTACTTACATTTCACCATTACCTAAAATCTATACACTGCGATGTCAGAGGTTTTATTATTTTCATTAGGCACTCGGGCCCAAGAGTTACAGAGAAGTTCAGCAGCTTGATGGAGGTCATGCAGAGTCAGGTGGCAGAATTAGGAATTTTACATATCTTTTCATAGCTCTAAGTCCATCCTTCCTTTCCTAGGGAGTGTTTCCTACTGAGGTGCAGAAACCTATAGGCAACTCCCTCGAGACTGTTCCATGTGCATCAGTGACTTCCAGGGAAGAAATTCAAAAGGTGCATCGGGCTGTGATCAGTACAAGTCCCCAGGCTGGTTGCCGTTCCCTGCACTCAGGAGATCGCGCTGTAGCATTACAATTATTTCCCCCTGCCCCTTGGCGCAGGTTGGGTTTTCCTAGGTCGCCCCGTTTGTGTGTCTGAGGCCTCTCTAACTCTTTAGAGAATCATGTTCAAGAGATAAATAGAAGAATCTGTCTTCCAAGAGTGGCAATTCCAAATCAGCCCTAACAGATGTGAGAATAACTTCTTGTGCCAGGAAAATAAAAGATTCACAGGAATATGTTCCTGTTGGTTATTGCTCAGGGATACAGACACTTTCAGATTTGATTCTAACTTAAATGACACATACCATTGTTTGAAAAAAAAGCTCAGAATGAGCATGCATAGTGATATAGATTTAAGTTAGCAAAGTTATGTGGAGTTTTTCATAGGGTGTTTGTATTTTTAGTAAGTGCTTTTACTTGGACTAGACATTGTTGAGGTGCTCTTAATTTTCTTTTTCCTTTCTGCTTTCAAAAACATACCTTACTGTCCAATAAGGTGCAAATTAATTTCTTACAAAGTAAAAAGGTATCTGAACTACCAGCTATTTGCTTAAGCAGTAAAAGACAAAGATGTTGCCCTTTGAAAATCAAATCTTCTGCTTATGTTTTTTTCTTATGTAGAATTCCGAATACACCAAGCCCTATAGATAGGTAATATTTATGAATGTTTTCCTGAAAAATACTGAAGTGTGTGTTCTGCATCACATTGCATTAAATTCTTTTCTTGGCATTCAAAATACTGCTTTTTTTTCAAGGCAGCTTATTTGCAGCATCTGGATTTTTGAAAAGAAAGAATCCATGTTTCATAGTCAATAACATCGCAGGCCTTTTCAGCCTGTAGATATCTGGGTAACAAAAACTTGGTATGGTTGGTGCTTCAGTTCAGCAAATGCCAGAGTTCTCCATTACTCGTGATTTTTTAAATATTTGTTTTTTTTAACAGAATGTGGTTCCATGTAAGAAGGTGCTCTTCTGTAGAGAGTACTTACTATCTTCATTACAGAAATGAGTTTAATGTCCTTCGGAACAGAATCCTGGAAGTGCTTATTTGAGTAGTATGGGCTGAGTTGTCCGGTCATGTTGAGCAAGTGATGGTTAATCCATTGCCCAGTGGTGGGACAACTTTCAGGCTTTGAAAATACAGCCCTTAGGGCAGTTATCTAACTGTGGGAACAGCAGAAGTTAGACGTTATCTAAAACCTCAGTCTTTCAGTATTTCACAGAGGTTATTGTTTTGGAGTCATGATTGTTATCCCAGAGATCGTTATTTCCTCGTAACAGAGGTTCCCATCAGAAAATCTGGAAGATGGTGCTTCAAGGAGTTACTTGGCAAGTCATAACTAGATGTCTCGGTTCAAAGCTGGTGAGCGTGCTGCGTGGAGATACCAGTCAAACTCCCTCCTAGCAGAATATCCAAGGGACAAAGGACCTTTCCCAGAACCTTTTGATCAGCTCCCTCTAAAAAGAAGTGCTGTTACGAATATTACTGAAGATAATCTGTCAGTGGCACTGTCCTGGAAATGATCATCAGCAACTCCTAGCACAGCACGTTATGTCGGAAGTATTATAGCCGGTGTAATAGGTGTTAGGTAGAAAAAAGTCTGAGAACAGTTTAAACAAGCTGTAACAAGAACTAAGGCAGATTAAGCTACTATGCTAAATGAGGAAGAGATGATCAATGAAATTATATCCTGAGGACAACATGTGTCAGATGCAAATACGTTGCTGCCTCTAAAGGAAAGCGGTGTGGTTTTTTTAAATTTTGTTTAAGTGTAATAAACAGCGTAACTAACTGGTTTGACAGTTCAGGGCTGGTTTTTGGGGAGAAAAAAAAAAGGAACTTGAATTTTCAAGTATCGTAGTTAGAACTCAGCTGTGTAGACCCCAGAAGCTGTGTATGTGGAATATGCAGCCGTTGGGAAGCGCAGCCATGCCCGCCTGCAAACAGTTGAAATAGTGGACAAACCGTTGCCAAAATCTGGGATTCTCCGAGCCATACCTGTGAATGAGACTGATGCAGACCATCTGAAATCACTCTTCCCCATAGCCCAAGTTGTTCCAAGCATACTGAACTGAACTTGGAAAGAATTCTTTCCTTTGCAGGAACTGGAAACATGCTAGGTAAAACTCATGAAAGTCAATGACTTTCTGGGCACGATGCTATGAAGTGCTTAGATTTCGAACCTGTGCATCGAAGTCTTTCCTCGCAAGCTTTTTTTTTTTATTGATGCACATTTCGTAACTGAATGGGTTCAGTATCACAATGCCGTATCGGGGTATTTGTTAAAAGAATCAACGTGTAAATTCCAATTTTGAGCAAGGGAAGGCTGTAGCCGTGCATACATAATGCTTTGGAAGCCCAAGCCTGCATCGCGCGTGCAGTCTGTTCTGACAGCAAGCGGCGTTGCTCACGAGGCCATTAGTTGGCCTTCTACCTTGAACGTACTGCTTACTCTTTTTAATGTTATAGTTACTATTAAATGCTCTCCTTCCTAATCACTATTTCTGATGCCCCGCTAGTATAGCAAGCAGCTCTACAGTCCACTTAAAATATAAATGAGTTTTCTGTGTTTTTTTCTCCTTGATGTCAGCTCGTGTATCATAATGAAAAAGAGGAAGAGAAAAGCCACGACAGCTTAAGTTTTCTGCTATTTTGTACTGAACAGTGCTTAGAAAGTTTTACAGAAGGGGCAAGAAAGCTTACAAAGCCTTTATGAAAACTTAATCCTTTATTTGTGCTTGATTTTTTCCACTGGAATAGCTGTATTGGGAGGGGAGCTCAAGGGTCTTAATTTTTCATGTCTTCTCCAACGGTAAGAATGTATCTCTTTGTATTTTGGGGGATCATTGTAATAACTTCATACCTTGTAGAAAATTTCAGGGTTTTGCCATTGTTACAACCTCTGCTAATGAAAATATCTTATTAAAGAGCCATGAATATTTTAAATACATATTCATGTAGCGCTTGAAATCCTGCACATAATTTTCTAAACTAAGCCATTAGCATTGATAGATACTGTTGTTTTGCAAATCTTCACTTCGTCAATTTGTACGTGTCAAATTTACCCGCTGCACAATACCTGTATAGAGTAATAAAACCATCTGAGTTCAGTGCTGTCTATTCACACAGCTCTCAGTATCTCTTTTGATGGTTGATAACAGTCACGCTGCTGGATATGCTTTTCACTGTATAATGCAGAACGCAGGTCACTGTTGGTAAACCTATTCTAATCATGGCTTCTAAGAACACCGATCCATTAACCTGTGGCCATAACCCTGCTGCAAAGACTCGACGCAAACGATGCTGCGCTAGGAATGATAGAGTTCATGGCTGAACTGCGTTTGAAAGGGCCTTCTGAATAAAGTTAAGGAAGTAAGGTAGAAGAAAAGTTAACGAAATGTAAGATGAGTTGCCTGCTGTCAGGGTGCAACTGCTTGTTGAAGTTTCTACTCTGAGAAAGGCTAATTCCGGCTAGAATATTGCGCTAATGTATGCACAGCCTAACTCAAGCAACATAGACTGCTTTTGCTTCTTTTTTTTTTTTCTGAAGGTGTTTAGCAAATACTTTTACAGGTTGTTTCAGTGTCACTCAGTCTTGAAGAGCTGAAGAGCCACTTCATCATCGAGAGCCATAGAATAATTCTGGCATGACAGATGATGGTGGTGGTAAAGCTGACATTATCATAACACATCGTCATCGCTTTTGATGAAACATTCCACAGCAAACACCAGCTAGCTGAGGTGAAAATCTGCTTTGCTTCTTGTTCGACTCCACTTCTTGGAATATCTGTTGTTTGCTTGGGGTTTTTTCCCCTCTTCACCCTAGCATATAGGATTTCTTCCTATATATACGTATGGCTTCTTGGCAGCAGATGAAATGATTGCTTTTTTTCATTCATCAGGTCTTCTGAGACCTAAGGGTAGTTTCTCTGACATGCCTCCTTAGACCTCCGTGTAACATTACATCTCTTGCTATGCATGGGAACATCTCTGGGGCTGTGCTGAGATCTCTCTCTCGCTTTTGTTTTTTTCCAACAAGTTCCTTGAAAACGACCTCAAGCCTCTCTTTTTCATTGTTCAGTGTTTTGATTTTTCTAGCTCCCAATCTTGGCAAAACAGTTGTTTTAATCTTGTTGCAATCTGGCTTCGTTCAGAAACTGAATTCAGTAAAATATTGAAAAGTCATTGCCATCTTGTAACCAGAGACTCCATTTAGAGCAGTTTGTTTCGTTATTGACTTGATACTAATCCTTTGGAAGAAGTCACCTCGGACAAAGAGAAGTGGTAGATAATGGACGTGTGGCTGATTTTGAGAACCACTGGATCTACAAGCCGATCTTTCCAAGGTGCTTTATGTTGAGAATCAACTGTCCGCAGCAGCTGTGGACTGAACCATACATGAAAACCACTTGTGAAGTTTTTTAATGTCTCTGTCATCGCCGACACGTTCCTTCATTCTTGAGAACAATCTGTTTGTACAGAGACAATGGCCAGGCCCTATGTTGTCAGCGAAGGAAACGTGGCAAACTTTGAACTTGGAATCGATGCAGAGGGTCCGAAATCTTCAGCATCTCAGACAAGCAAGTGAGTGAGAACCCATTTTTTTCCTTCCAAAGAGAGGACAAGCGTTCCTTATGTTGCGCAGGGAAGCGCACCGCCTTATCAGCGATTACTTAGTTCCTACCTGAATGCGTTCTGTGGTCAAGAAATTAATGTACCTACCATAAATACATCTATGATCTATGCCAGGTCTTGATATTAAATTGCACATCTGTTAATAATTTTTCTTGTCCACACTTTTGGAAATGTTTTCAGTATTTCAGCATAGTTTCTCATACTCGTAGAATTCTGTGAAATAATGACAGAAAATAAGATGTTCCATGTTCTCCCTTGAAGTCAGATGTGGTTTGAATGCTTTTAAAAAGAAAAGCAAAAATGTTAGTGCTATAAATCCAACTTAGCATGACTGTGGTATCTGTTCACGAAAGGACTCTATGACTCTATTTGGTTTGTGTGTAAAAGAAGTCTCTGGTCATTTTCTGGTGATCCCAGTGAAACCGGTCTTAACTCTGTATCATACGTACGTATTTTCTGTTTGATTCTGCAGTCTTTGCATGCATTCAGCAACGTTTTGCTGGATGAGTAAGTCCCTGGTGTGCTTAGCAGCTGTATGGAACCACTCATGTAAGACCTGATCAACATGAAAAAGGGTTGAAGAACTTACTGCCTAAAAGAAATCTATGTGGGTGTATTTTAATTGCTACATTACCGTGACAGTCTACAATATTTATAATTCCAAAGCATTCTTTGAAACAAGAAAGATAAGCAGCTTGCGTGCAATCGGAAAACAGAGACAGTGCATCAGATGTTTGTCAGATAAACATTGTAGATCTGCCTAATGAAGGTGTTGCAATTGCATCAGTGTCTGAGATGGTTTTAATGTCAAAAGCTTAACGCCTTTTGGCGCTTTTAGCCTTTCTGATTTCCCTAAGTGATCATAAAGTTATAAACAGTCTTTCTAGGAGGTCTGAGAATCCTTTTAGGAGCTTTTTATTATACTGGCAAATGCATATTGAATTGGTATTCGTTTTCAGTATTACAGAATAATCGAATCAGCGCTGTTATGATGATACTGTTGAAAAAGAAAATAATGGGGATGTAATGCAAAACGGCTAACGCGACGAAGCGCTCTTATTAGCTTAGGTCAAGGACGGTACGGCTGCCTGTTCCAGCTCGCTTCGAGCGGCGATGGAGGGACGAACCGGAGGGCGTTCCGTCTGTGGCGGGGGGTTACAGAGGTGCTCATCTGAATGCGAAATCGTCTTTTGATGGCCAAAAAGGCGGTTGCGTTGCCCACTCGTGCTTTCTGCCAGGCTGTTCCGGGCTGTAAGGATGCTCGCTCCTCCTACTGCCACGCGCGCGGCGCTGCCGTCTCGTTTTTTAACCACGACCGGCATCTGATGGCTCGCTCTCCAGAAGAAATGGCTCGTGTATTCTTTTATGTTCGTCTGAGGGTTTTTTTTCCAAAAGGGAATAGAGCTTTTAGAGTACATTGTTAGAAAGTACAGCGAGCCCCCCGAAGGTTCAGATGTGACAGGGATGTTAGGAGGCAGGTCAAGTGAGTGTCTAATGAAGATGAATGGAGAAAATTGCTGGTACAAGGATCACGTGGTGGGCGCTTAGCCCAGGTTGCTGAAAGTGTGATGGAATCTCATGGCTTCATTTATCAGTGTCATATTTGGGCTAAAAGTGAGCAGTATTGTTCTCATTTCTTCCAGATGGATAGGTCAACTTTAATATTTATTGCTCTTGTAGAACATTTGTTTGATGTATTTCCATTAGCTAGGCAATAATAGAAAAGCAGTGGAGAGAAACATAAAACAGCTCCCTTTCTCTTCAGCTGAAATATGGCATACACTAATGTGTAAATATTTCTAAGGCTGTCACTGATTTTTTAATTTTTTTTTATTTGATGACATGATCATATATATTAAGAGGTTTATAAAAATAATGGAAAAAACACATCAAGGAAATATAAAATATTTGACTTTTGGTGTGTGATTGTTAATCTTCTAACTTTTCATGAGCTTATAGTGCCTTTCAGGAGCAGCTTTTGCTTGAGAATGTCAACTTTAGAGGGGGTGAGAGAGAGAGAAGGCACAATAACACTGTATTTGAAGGACTGTTATAAGCTGGAAGTATTTTAGCAAAATCAACTTAGAATTTTGGATTTCTAAAATGGAATGTAAAGAAGTTTGTTTCTGGCATCTTTTTCTCTTCATTTCTGTCGTTGCTAATTACTTTTTCTACGATGGGAGAAGACCACTTAATCAGTGTTGATGTAAAATTTTAAATAAATAAGGGATCTAACCATTACAAAATTGTAGCTTTTAGCTAATAGTGGTAACCCCTACTATTTATGAACGGATTTTTTCCCATTTATAGGAATCAGGTTCAAGTTGTTTGACATATTAT
Organism: Aviceda leuphotes; assembly: GCA_035590175.1. Classification (NCBI taxonomy): domain Eukaryota; kingdom Metazoa; phylum Chordata; class Aves; order Accipitriformes; family Accipitridae; genus Aviceda; species Aviceda leuphotes. The sequence continues at coordinate 26,547,427 of JAVJGH010000085.1, forward strand.
TTTATACTGTGGAAGGAAACTTAGCTGTTTGTGAAGCAGGTGTTGTGTTAAGTGCAGTGCAAACATCCTAGCCATATGTTTCTATAATTTAAATTAATTTGGTACAGTCATACTGTTAATCTTTAGTGACTTGTTGATTGGCATTTTGCAGACATATTTCTGGAAGGCACCCAATACCATTTTCTGTAGCCTTTCTGGCAGTAGCAGAGAGTAACATTTCCACAAATTGGAATCTTGTACAGCTCTGGGAAGGGAGCCAAGATTTAAATTAGACAATAACCTCTGCTCTGTATATAGCTTCTATTCTTCAGCTGTAGGGAAAGTGATTTGTTTAATACAGTCAGCTCTGTAGCATATAATAGACTGATATATGAGTCACTCCTTGGCAATGTGCGTTTCTTAAATTTATATAGATTGAACAACTAGCTGGTAGTGTGCTTAGTTACAGTTGTGCAAACAATAACTATTAGCAGAGCTGAACAGACCTAGAAAAAATTTTGTTTAGTTGGTGTTTGCTGAGGATTCTGCAGAGCTGTTGGATTTTAAAACAATCCTCCTCTTCAGGTGCAGAGGAAACAATTTCATAAACATGAGTAGTGTTTGAGCTTTGGAAAATCAATAATAAAGCTTTTATATAATCGTTTAATGTTTCTTTCATTTCGTATGTGGATGCGTGTACACAGTGTTCCTTAAAAATTAAACTTAGCATCAGCCTGTGTTGTAGCTACATAATTAGGTTGCAGCTCTTTTTGTTTTGCCCTTGTATATTTTTTTCCTCTCTTCATGTTAAAATCTGTTGCTGTCAATTGATATCTGTGAATGCAAAGAATTCTTTTCTTTCCAAACAGCAAGGATCTTTTCTTAAAAGGAGAGCTCTTTACACCATTCGGTTCATGTTTATTTAAAAGCTTAAAATCATTAGACCAAATCTCACTTTTTGTCCAACAGAAAATTGATTTTGCTAACAAAAATGGTGTCGGCCTGAAAGAGAATATTCAGAAATATGCAAATAAGCAGAGATAGAAATCTGTTTGAGCAGCTGAACAAAGCAATCAAATTTTTCCCATTGAAAGTTTATTTAGCTTCACTGTGGACACTTTTGAACAAAATTATAAACTGCTGTTAGTGAAATACTTCTTCTTATAGGGAAAAGGGGAATTTTTTTAAGCAGAACTATTTTTAATACTCCCCATTTTTCTGCCAGGTCTTACATTTACAAAATAAAGCACATTGTAAATATTGCACAATACACAGATATATTTCCTAACAGTTTATGGTAGGCTGCATGTTCTGGGTGGGTTCCAAGCAGTAGTTAGTATAAATGATATGCCAATCAAAATTATTTTTACAACTATAACCTGTTATAATGCAGTCTCTTATCTGAAGCGTCAACTTGATATAAGCCAGATCTCTTTTCTTAAGCTTTAACTCTTAGATGTATAATTTCCCTTGTCCTGAACTAATCCTGCTTCTGTCCCGTAAGCTTCTCGGTAGTGCGCTACAGCAAAACGTAATTTATGTACTGGTTATATAAATATTAATCATCACTGCTTCCATTAGGTCGTGTGCGCTTTATGCCCTAGTCAGGAGTGAGTTGTGCGCAGGATATCTGACGTACTTCAGCGAGTAAGTAAGATTTGTAAACGTCCTGCAGGTCCCTTCCAGGCCCGTTTTCTAATAATTCAGCTTCTGTGTAAAAGCTGACTTTTACAAAAAAGTCCCCTTGTAGCCAGCAAGATGCTTACTCAAAATTTGACCATTTCTACTGGTAAATAGAGGTGTTGTTTCATAATGTGCCAGGTTCGTCGTTATGGCTGTCTTAAGGAGTTCCTTCCTCCCCTCTTCATTCCTGCCCCGGACGAAAAAGAAACTTTAATTGCATTTGCCTCCCCAAATCCTAACGAGTTCTGTGTTTCATTTTTGCAGTGTATCAGCATAAGCAAAGGGATACTGAATTCCCTGAATATAGAGCAAATAACTAAATAAACAAGTGGGTGGAAGTTTGAAGCATGATGCACAAGATCTTCTCTGGAACTTGGGGTCACTTATGATGATGGTTGGACTCCACGATCTTGTAGGTCCTTTCCAACCTAAATGATTCCATGATTCCATGATTATCGCCGTGGCTGCAGGCGGCAGTGCTGACGTCGTGTCTTGGAGTCACTGGGAGGTCCTTTAGGTTGGTTCCCACTGCTGCTGCTAGCTGAAATTGAATCCTGCATATAACCGTTTTATGGAAGCTGGAGGTGCTGTAAATCTCCTTCATTGTTGTTGATGATCATTCTAAATGGTGACGACTCTGTTTGGGTGATCCAGGAAGTTCTGGTGGGAGGGGAGTGTGCGAAATGACCATTTTTAGATTCTGACAATAAAAAAATCCATTAACGAGGTCGAAGCACTGTGATATTCAGAAGCTGAACACCATTCTGTATCTCTGAAGGAGACAGAGGTTAGAGCCAACAGCATGGATTGTGCTTCCAAGGGGATGAAGAGACCAGAAAGGGGCCTGACTTGCCCCAAATTTGTGTTAACAGAACAAAACGTAGGAGGAGTGAACAGTAGAAAGAGCATTTGCATTTGAGGATGGTGAAGAGGTTGAGTATTCTTTCAATGTAGTGTTCTGTTTATGAAGCATTTAGTGTATACATCTCCGTGAGGAACGTAATCAGCGCATGCACCCTCATTCGCGCCTTATCCCCTTTTCGCACACGCGTGGTTCAGTAATTCAACGTGGCAGAAACTTTTTTCTTATCTCAGAAGATGCAATATTTATATGTTGACATGAAAGTTGATAGTCCTTTTTTATAGTAGCTAGTTTAGCTACAGATGATATTTCAGTTACTGGCATATAGCACACCGCCACCACCGTCTGATCCAAGGGTACAGCCTGATTTATGTTGGCAAATAACCCATCGCTGTTTTTTCTCCCTGGGAAGTACCACTGCAGATTTCTGCTTTTCCTAGATGACCCTGACACAAGTCATTCTTTGCATTTTGATTTTATGAGAGATGCAGGGGTTTTGGGGTGGGTGGCAGGCGTGTGTAGATATGTAAGTGGAGGTGTTTCTTATAACCAGTGGTTTATATATATATATATGGCTGGACGAAGGTGAGATTTTATAGCACTGGAAGAGATTCCTGTCTCACTTGTAACCTGTCGTTGCTGGTTTCAGCGGTGGTGAGGAAGGTCCCACGCAGAGATGTGTGGAGGGTCAGCGTGGCACGTTACCCAGTTTCCCATGGATGTGTGGGAGCCTGGACATGAACAACTGTTCCGTGCTGTTGGGAAGGCAAAACCAGAAGGTTGTATGGGAGACAAAGGAAGACCTTTTTATCTAGAATCAGTAGTGGTCTGGAATTATGAGATTAGTTTAAATGTCATATTCACTGTTACAAGCTGTCCATTTTTTCAAAATATGAAAAAATGACACTTATATAAAAGTGTGTGTAAATACATATGCTTTGAATTGCTTCTAGATGCTCTCAAAATCCTGTTTCAGAAGATATCACAAACTTCTAAATCTTTTTTCTTTTAATTGTGAATACCTCTCCTTTGCTATGTGTTAATCTGTCCTCAAAGTATATCATCCCTTTTCTCATACCAGTTTTCAGTTTATCTTTTCCTTATCTAGCTGATAAGCTAATTTTTTATTATCCCACTGTGATAATCATTGTCTTACTATTCCTTTCTATGGGCCTTTCTTCCACCCTTTCTCTGCTTCCTAGTACCCAGCATTTGTACATCATTTCGTAGCAATTGTATATAATTTTCTTCCTCTCAAAACCAGACTATGTATATCGTATTTGACAACTCAGTTCTCCCATTAAAATAGATATATATTTTTTATGTTGTTTTTAATGAGTTTTGAAAATACCATTGGGCAACCTTGTTTTGATTAGCAAAGGAAACCTCTTTCACTGGAGAACTGTTGTAATAATTCTGGGGCAGATCAGGCAAAACCATTTTCTTGAGGATGGTTTGGTTTAGGGTTGGCATTTTCTTAAGTATAAAAGTCACTGGACAATATATTACCAGAAACAGTTCTAGATGCTTATGCAAACGAAAAGAAAGTCGTGATTTATAATACCCTTTAGTTTTTACTGTGACCAATTAGTTATTTCCCCAGCATTGGTTGATATTTTCCTTTTTTAGTGGCAAGAGAGCTGCCAGGCCATCACGTGCTATTCCTCTGTTCCTGCCTTCTTCATTGCATTCACACTAACACTGTGCAGTGTCTCCCAATTCAGGTAGAAAAAAATGACTGAGAAATTTTATGGTAGAACAAAATATCCCCAGTTTTGCAGACAGTGAAGCAACCAACCTTGTGGATTTGTTCTTGCTGTGAACATAAAAGCAATTTTCATGTTTCACGCTCCCTTGTATGGTTTTGCATCGTTTCACTTGCTCACCAGAACTGGACGTGGGATTAGTAGTTCTCAACCCTTATGCAACTCTGATATCACAGAAACATGATCTACCTCTGTTGTAAAACTTGGCTAAAGTTATTATGTGATCCAAAATATAATATAGTAATGAGACAGCTTTAGCCCTGAGTGTTTGGAAAAAAAACCCTGAAGATATAGAATTTTCTGAGAGTGTGCTGAGTCCAGGTCTCATTTCTACTGTGCAAAGATTTCTGATCTCTGGGAAATTCTCTGTTCTAGAAGTGAGATGGAGTGATAAGGTTCAAGATACAAAATAAAAATGAGAGCACTCCCAGTAGTTTGCAGCTAGTTGCGGCAGGCATCTGCCTGCCAGAAGCACACGGTTATGGTACAAAGGATTATTTTGTTCTGTCAGAATGGTTCCTGTATCAAAAATACTGTCTCGGAGACACCCGAAGAAATGTTCCTGTAGAGCTCAGATCACCATCATGCTATCAGCTGATAAGGAAAACTTAAGAGTGCTACGGGAATATAAGCTTGTGACTTTTCCCATTTGACCTCCAGTTGTTAACATGGCTTGTAATTAACAGGTATTCCTAGGAATATCTTGCACAGTTTCTGAACGTTCAGAGAAAGAATGTTCATGAAGAGATTACAGCTAATTCATACATCTAGTCTGAATTCATAGTAAAGCTAAATCTGATTATTTTAAATTCAGCTGAGAAAGATTCAACTTCTTGCACATCTTGGGTGTGAATAGCATGAGACACTGAATTGTCTCAGTCCACTAAATTAGGAGAATATTTTCAGAGCGTGAGTTGCGAGCTGTGGAACAGCTTGGCAGCAGAAATGCTACTAGGATCTGGTGTCTCTCATACTTCAGACAAGAAACTCAAGAATTTGCATGTATCAAAGCTCAGGCTTGCTTACATCCAGACATGAAGGGTAGTACTTGACTATTCAAGAGAGCTTTTATTACCATTTTTAGTCTTATATTAAAAAACATTGTTTTTTCTATGGCATCTGAAAGTTATAAGGAGAAATTACATTACTGAGATGCCTGGTGTGCTTTCTAGTATGCACTTAATTCTAATGCTAATTAGTCATTAGTATTTTAAAACATCAGTTCTGAAGATCACCTGAAGACTTGAGGGTCCTGGCTTTCATATGGTGCTAGACCTTTCCAGCCCTGCATGTGTGAGGCTATTGGTCAGGTTGCATTTGAAATAAGATTATAACCAGAACAACCTGATTTTTCTTAACTGGCATTAATTTGCATAATATAAGATTTCAATATTTTAACATTAGGATTTTCATGGGGTTTTTTCGTTATTGGAAGTGAAGGTTTTGAGTGAAACTTTATTCATTTCACTCGTCATAAATGGAATTTGCTGTGTACCCTTTGTGTGTCCTCAACTCGCAGCAGAACCTCAGGGGCTGCAATCAATATCAGAAGTAATTTCTGTGCCCGCTTACAAGACGAAATACAGTGACCCAATTAAGTGAAGAAAATGCTAGACTCTAGTAGTGGATGAAAATGCAATTAAAGTAGGTTACTCACCTACAAAATAAAGTTTCTGCTGCCCAAAACGTTGCCTTTAGGTGGGAATGAAACAGTGGGAAGCTAAAGATAGATAAATTAAGCCTGATTAGTCTCAGTGGCATAAATTAGGAATACAAGCTAGCATGAGGGATTATTCCACTCTTAAATTTAATTCTCCTCTACTGTTACTGCAGAGCATTGCATCCAATTCAATCTTGCATGTTTAAATAAAGTTAGTCGTTGCTGAAAACTCTCCAGAGACCTCCCTGCTGTGGGATTTGTAATCCGTCCCCGACTAAAAATAGTGGAAAAATCCTCCGGGTTTAAGGTTGATAAAGAAAGAGGAGGAAGCGAAGTGTTATGCGCGGGCTTCCGAAAGGTGTCTGTGATCTATGGTATATTGACACACATAATTTTTCCAAATTGGAAAACGGCTTCACCCAAGGAAAATTCCCAAATCTTGTGCCTATCAGTCATTTTCTTGTACAACCCCTGTTCTTACAGGCTTAGTGTATGCAGTCCTTGAGCTTTCCTGTTCTTCCCACATGGAAGGGCATTGCTTATTGCGTGCTGCAACGGAGAGCTTTGGCTGAGGATAACCATCACCGACTGGTGCTGGAGGTGGTGCGTTGCTGGGTGGCTTTTCTTGTTTCTCCTTCAGCTATGTGTGTAGTAAGGGCAGAGTGACATCCCACAGGCTGTCTGTGCAGTGGGCGGCTTGCTTTGTACTGCCTCGCGTGTAATGAAGTAGAGTTAATCTAGACTTTAAAAAACGCCATTTTTCTATTTGATTATGATTAGTATTTCTAAAGTGGAAAGTATTTAATTTCGGGGGAAAAGCGCAGGAACCCATGGTATCGACGTGACCGAGAGTTGAGGTGTTTAAGATTTTATGCATGTACTGATTTTAGCCTGAAAGTGTCTTGACTGATCCTCCATTATGATTATTATAAAATGTCTACATCTGCTTCACCCTTTCTCTATCAATTTTATGTTTAAAACTTGATATAATTTGCTAGTGTAGTAGAGCTGAATCACAGTCTAGAATGGAATTTACAATTTTCACTGGAGTGGGTGAAATTCGATATAAGATTCTAAGGAAAGCTACTTAGAGCCCAATTGCAGTATAATCACATCACTTTAAATTCGTGTGAGAAAATGTTACCGTAATCTTGAATATAGTGATATAAAATTATTTCTTGGGATTCTAAGAATAAAATGCTGTCATTATGTTAAGAAATGCTTAGATTCAGTTCTTAGACAGTTTATATAAAATAATTGGGCGGGTAGACATGATTAACGCCTTGGTCGTATCAACGTAACGCATCGGAGAGGGGGATGACACAGAAATCTTCACGTGGCAAAACCAGTTCTGTATTTACGCAATTCCCCCCCCCAGCCCCCCTATAAAAATATCCCTTACAGCGGTTAAAAAGAAACTGGAGGGGGGGTAAAAGGGTGGTCAAATAGAGGCGTAGCGTTCCGAAAGACAGGCCCGTGGCGCTGAGCTCTCTCGGGACCTTTCAGGGGCGGTCACGGCTCCGGCCGCCGGCATCGGCGCTGCCGCGGCGGGGAAGAGCGGGATGGGAGGGGCGGCCCCAGAATGGGATCCACAGGGTCGGTTTGGGTCTTTCTCGCCAGTTGTTTTGCGGCGCCGCGTGCGCACCTCGAGGCCGACCTGAGGGGCTGGTGAACTTCTTCCGCTTGGTGAATGTGGTGGAGGCCGGAGACGTCCCCGCCCTCTCAGCGGGCCGCGGAATGGGAGCAGTTGTGCTCTTCCCTTGGCTCAGTTCTTTAGAGCAGATGTGGAGCAGAGCGTGACTTAACCACCGTCTGTCCTCTCACGTCGTCGGAAGCGAGATCTGACGTAGAGTTTGAGCTGTTTGGAGAAATGCCGCTCGTAAAACGCGTACCTTGGGTGGGTGCTGTGGAGCTGCGTGTTTGAGAAGACCTTTCTGGAGTGGAATCCAAATTGCTGCAAAGTTGGGGAAAAATATATACAAACGAGAGACCTAGCCATCGGCATTTTAACAATATATTTCTTCCATGACATTTATGTCTAATTTGGTTTATTCCGGCAACAAGTACATGCTCATGAGAGCAATCATGAAAATAATTTCGTAGTTCATCACTGCAAACATCTCTAGGTTAGAAAGCAAAGCAAGAAAACATGTTCTTTAAATATTCATGTATTTTTAAACAAACACTTAAACTACGGTGGCCTCTCCTTGGCTTTGTTACTGAATGTGTTTCTCTTAACATTTGGTCTCTTCCTGTATTTTAAGTTTCAGGCAACAACAGGGTGTGCTGACAGTGAATGTACTTCAGAACTCTTTGAAGTAACATCTGTAGATCTTGTGGCATCTTTTTTATGTGAAACTTAGTGGGTTGGTCTAAGCTTGGTGTTTGTATTGGCCTTGGACAGAGGAAAAGTAGACTTAGTATATGTAGGTGGCTGCAGAGATATACCCAGAATCTGTGTGTGATTCTCCATTTTACTACCTTTGAAGGCAATGTGGACAGAATGGAAAATCCATTCTTGTCTACAAAGAGCCAGAATGGTAAATTGAAGCTCTTTGAATGTGTGACACCAAAATATTTGGTGTGTTTGTCTCGGAGAGAACTTTCAAGATTCAGACTAATTTTATAACACCTTAATCTTCTATAAATATTAGGACCAGGACTGCACTTTGGACCATCTTTTAATATTTATGCATTTAAATATGGAATAAGTGGCATTAAAAATCTGGCATATATATTGAATCGCCTTGATTGTCAGTCAACAGAATAATAATACTGTGCATACTCATGCAAAGTTACTTCTTGCATATAAAAACTTTTATAGGCTGTATCCTTCTTAAGAGATCTGAAAATGTCCAACATGAGACCATTAAATATTCCTTTCATTACTGTTCCTAAGACTGGCACAGTATCACACTTCGCAAAATATCATTCAGTTACTGCTGTTGGCCATGGAATTCGCCGAAGGAGTTCATATTAAAGAATTTGGCTGGAATCAGAGAGATTAAGTCAGTGCTTTTTATTGTTATTGTCGAAGTTTTTATTTGCTGGCTGAAAGCTTTTAAAGTAACTTCAGACGTTTTTGTTCTAATTGCTTTTCTAAAACTTTTAAATCTGTACAAACTGCAAACAGTGTGTCTGATGGAGATTTGAGGATATATGAATAAAATATAAGTGTCTATTTTTCTGTAGGATCTTGCTCAAGTGTTTTATCCCACTGAGGGTTTTTTGGCTCTAAGCAAAGAGTAGAGGATGTGTGTGTATACATATATATGCATAGACACGCATATATAAACATATATATAACAATTAGTGTGGCAGATGTTTAAGACTCAAAAATTGGAATCCAAATGGTCCCCTGAATTAAAGGCTTTTAAGATTTTAAATATCAAAAGACTGTCAACTGTATGATTATACAGACACTTACGTACAGATTCAATAATTAACGAACCACCATTGAGATTATTCATTTGCCTAAAATTCAGCGTTGGGGATGTGACTGCAAAACTGGGTCCTTAGAGCATTTATTTTAACATTTTGTGCTCCTGTCTGTTGTTTGCCAGTTGCTCGTCAGCGATGTGTTCTTAAGCAAATCAAGCGTTCTGGTGTGAAATCCCCTATAGGAACTTCTGTTTTTAACAGGGCCTGCACTTGCTCCTGGTTATTGCAGGATCCTGATACGGTGCGTTGGAGAATCCTGATGTGGAAGAAACCGAGAGAAATCACTCTTGCGTAGTAAGTTCTGGTGGCCACAGTCACCGAGGCTAACAATTCCCAGGTATATTTTCACATGTACGTGAAGATCTTTCCTAGAAAATTTGTAGGCAGATCCTAGCAGGAAATGAACCCCCTTCCAGGAGATATTATCTACTGTAAATAAGAATAATACTGTCGTCTGTCTCAGCAAGCTGATTTCTATTGTACTACCCTGTAATAATCGCAAATCGTAAATTTACTGCGAGAACATGAATGGCAAGGCTCAAGTATAAACTTGGCATATATAATACATGCTACCTAGTGGTCCAGGACGTCATGAAATTCTTCAAAAATGGTCTCTCTTGCTGGAAAGCATTGCCTCGATGCGCGTATCCGTACCGGAGCCCAACGTAGTGGGCTGCGTTGTCTGCTTACTGACATTTGGTCAGAGGCTGACCCAAATGGGCAGCCTTTTGGCTGCATCTGGTCCGACGCTCCGACTCCTTTATCCGCAGCGACTCGGTCCTTCACCTCCAACGGCTGCGTCTTGTCCGCGGCAAAGAATCCTTCTCGCGTCTGGCAGCGCGTGCCGTCCCTTCCAAAACGGGAGCATCCTGCCAGAGGAGTGCAGAAATTTCCACGGGTTAGTGTCAAAGCCGAGGATGGCATTTTGCGTGAAGACTCAGAGAAAATTAGTTCTTTATTTACAAGGTTTTGAAATTCGGGTTTTAAAAGATGCCTCATTCACTTGTAACGATTGAAACCCCTAACAACTTCAGTGGTGTCGCGTCTGTGAACCAGCTACTAAAATCTGCCTCGTTGTTTCTAGTAGCAAAAATAAAATAGGATACTTGCGTTTTACAAAATAATATGAATACCACCTACTGCTGCTGAAGTATTGAAACTGTCATGAAGGACTTGCTCTTCCAGAAAAGAACACTCTGCTCCTGCTATGAACACATCATACTTAAAAATAAAGCCTCTACAGAGATTAGCTGGATATCCATCTAGAACAGAAATGATTGGAGAATTCTCGCCGGTTATTTTTACATTTATTGAGAAAATAAATTGTGTTTCCTGATGAGAAAAAAACCAATATTTAATTTAATACATCTGGTGAGGACACTGCTGTTCGTAGATGGTGATAGTTGATACTATTAAAAAAAAAAAAAAAAAAAAAAAAAACCCCCCCGCCCAACCCGCCTCCCACTCCATCTACTTCTGTTGCTAGAATAATTTTAGTGTATATTGTTTTGTTTGGAGTAATCAGGCTGAAGTAGCATTAGTCCAGCTTCTCATCTTTTAATTACAGACAGTTTATTGTCTATGCTGTCCCACTTTCTGCATGGTTCCCCACCAGCCAGCAAGACTTAGCAATCTCCATTAATTTAATTTGGCATTTCATTCAATCAGACAGGCTGTGAACATGATGAATTTTTTTTTTTTTTTTAAATAACACAATGCTCATTCTTAATTGATGTCCTTATCAGACATTGTATTTGCCAGAGCTGTAATTATTGGTCAGGCAGCAAAATCAAATCTGCCCAAACGCAGTGAAGATGTTCTCCGGTGAAATTATTAAGATACAGTACTTAGACCTGCAAAGTAATTTAGTTTTGGTCTGTAATTACATCTTTTGGGATCGTTATCTTTCTTTTTACTCATAAGGATAGTGTAACCTCAGAGGAATTAATTTGCCAAATATGAAGATAGAACCGAGATCCTTGCCGTAATATATATTTGTGCAAGTAGATATTATTATATATAAAAAATACGAGCGTGCTCACACTGTAAAAGAATAATTTTATTAATGGGCATATTTAAAAAAAAATATGGCTTCTAATTTTATTGCAGAAATACTGGAATTGTGATCAGTCGAGGCTGCCATTTTCCATAAGCAATAACTTGGCGTCAGAAGTGATAGAAATTTGGATGTGTAACTACCTAAATAGATATGCAGGTGGACATGTAGTGCTGTGACAGAACTACCTCAGAGCTAGTTCTGCAGGCAGGAATCAGCATCAAGCCGGGAGAATTTCATCTGGAGATACTATCCTGAGAAACTTTAAATGTGTTTTTTAACTAGACATTAACTAATAATTATGAAAGGACTGTTAGTGTCATGAAAACTAAGTCTGAATTCTGTTTTGCAGTAAGGGTTGGGATAATAAACGAAAAGAGAGGGAGTGGATTCTGTAATAGCTATAATTTTTTTTATTTATTCTCGAGTATATGATATGTAGTCTTTGAGTACAGAATTGCAGTCATTCCTTTTAAGCAAAATGTAAGTCTCTGGATGAGTCATGAGAAGTTGATAAAATGTGTTTCATTCCTTTTCTGGATATATTTTGTTTGAATTTTTCATTTGGGACATTTATTCACATTCCATGGTTTTGGTGGTATTCTGTGCTGGAACAATAACCCTTCCAACTGTTTCCTCTTCCTTGTGGTTGCACTATTAAGATAAGTAGCAATATTCTAAAAAAGATTTATTTAGAAAACCTAAAGTATTTGCCTAATGAATCTAATTTTACTGTTAAGCATGAAAATAGTAGTATTTTAAAAACTCATTTTTATTCCGTTGAGATGCTCAGGTAAAAGTCTAGGCTCCTCTTATGTCTGGTTTTAAGGTACTTACGTATTTCTGTATTTGCACTTCTGAGGAAACGAATAGTGGGTGTGAGTTCTAATGTTTTTCAGATTAGAGTTGCACCACAATTGAGTTGATTTAAAGACAGAAATGTAGAAAGTTGTAATAAATACTAACGACTGAATGTTGTAAGTAAAATAATTTCTCCACGAAAATCACTAGCAAAACTCCCATCAAGTTTTCTAGGTTCAAAATGTTATTCTGTGTGTCCATAACACCTTCGAAGTTAGTTATTGGCTTTACTTTCCATGCTTTTTTTAATATTATGGGTTTGTGGTGTAAACTTTTTTTTATTTCTTGCTGTGGCTTTCGACTCCTCACAGTTGCAAAAGAAGAGCCCAGACAGCAGTCGCTATTTAACCTTGTGCGGTTTTCTGAAGATTTTTTTTTTCAGTGGGAATTCAGACTTCGTAGGCAGCTAATCACTGATTTTCATCCCGAACGGCCAAGGTTTTCTGCGGTGTTCGTCGTATCGGGCTTGTTTCTTAAACCAACCATTTGTTAGTCTCGGGTTTCGTAACCGAGCAGTGGTTAAGCTCTGGGGAGCGCAAAGGGTCGCGCGAGGACTCGGGCGGTGCTGTGCCGATTCCAAGTGGCTCGTCCCTTGATTTGCAAAGAGGTGTCGTCACCTCTGGCCTGGGAGGTCTGGTCTACGAAAACGTGCAGTTTGTAGAAGTGGGGCACTGGTGTCCCCCATCCTGGGCAGGAGCTGATTCGGTCTTGGCTAGGGCGTGCGCTGGGGAAGGAATAGAGGGCGGGAATTTTCCCTTGGCGTTGCAGCTACAGACCCTTCCTAGAAATGAAGAATAAGGCTGGGTGTCGGGCTTCGCGCTTGGGAGTCCCAGCCAAGAGAGGAGCTTCAACGAGCTCTTCTATAAAGAATCACTTTTCTTGACCTCTCTCTACCAGGTATTAGTAAGCAGACGTCCAGTCTCTCTCGTTACAGTCTTCCTGGTGGTCCGTACAGATTTCAGTAGGACAAAGATTCAGGTGCCCTTGCAACGTAGAAGAGTAGAGGACGTAGTAGAGCCGTCGTAGTTTTAATGCAATGATTTGCGTGAAGAGTGAAAGCTGTGATTCGCCCCCAGTTCAGAAGAGGTTTTGTTTCTGTGCAACCCATTCCATGAAATCAGCGTATGCTTGTGGTTTCCCTTGCTGTGCTGTGGCAGTAAGTTGTCGTGCTCCTGCTTAATATATTTATCAAAACTTAAGACAGGGTTCGAACTCCTGAAATCAAAGGAAACAAATAGTAGTTTGTAATGCAGTGATACGTGTTGCCAAAGGAAGCTGAAAAGATTTTATTCTTTCATAGTCGGAGAGCGAGGGTGCTCTAAGGTCTTCCGATGCAAAGTTTACGCAAAGCCTTGCCGATTGCTGCGGCTGAGTAATTTGCGAAGCATCCCAATGCCGGCACGAAACAAAAAGCCTGACTAGGTGCTGCATCCTACTGTTTTTCTGTCACAGGGAAACCCAGTAGGTGGGACCCCGCAAGGGCACACCTGGGCAACAGCCAGGGCTTGCCTTGAATTTGAGTGCCTGCTGTCAGCTGTAGCGACGCTCTGAGATGTTTCTGAGGGGTCCGAGCAAGGGATCCTTCAGAAAATAAGTGGAGAAAAATGTTGACTGCAACAAGAGTCATTTCACAAAAAAACCCCCATCTTTCCCAAATTATTTTGCTAAAATAGACAAGAACCCCTTGTTCTATTTAGAATGATTTATCACTGTTCCCGGCTGATCACAAAGTGTTTCTAAATTAAAAGCCATTAATTATAGCCTTATATAGATACAAAGATATGCAAGAAGTGCTTTGTAATTCCAGCTCTGCACTTCAGGTGAGAGCTTTTTAAATTACTTGGACCACTGGAGCCACCTGCTTGACTAAATGCTGAGGGCCCTGTGTTTCAGTACTCATCAGTGCATTGCAGTGTTAACATTGTTACTGATTTTTCTCATTTCTCCAGGGCAAATACTAATTAATGGATACAATTCACAGCTGATTAGCTGTAGTTTCTTCAGTAATTACATTCGCAGACTAACTGTTCAGAAGAGGATTTCTAACCCAGTTCTTATTTCACTCGAAGCTTAATTTGTTTTTTGAATTGTTTAGGTCCTTAAGATAATAACCATTTTATTTTCTTTTGTTGTTATAGGTACCACTAGATAATAAGGAAGTTTAATCTTAGAAATACTCACTGATAATTGTTGTGCGCCTTCAATGGATTTCTAATTCAGAGACAAAAAATAAATGTAAATCATATTAGTTATGATCCATACTGACAAAAGTCTAAATATGCCAGGTTCTGACATCAGTGCCTGAGTCATACACAATAGGGTCTTAAATATTATAGCCCAAGAACAGAACGAATCTAAGGATATGTACTTGTAACTTTTAGCTTTGACATTCCTCGTTAGGTCATTTGCTTCTGCAGTCTTAATAAAGTGGAAAATTATGTTGTCACTTTCCCCTTTGTTTTACTTTCATGAAACAAAAAGGAAGAAAACCACTTGGCAATCAGAACAGGAGTAGCTGTGGCACGAGGAATACCTGTAGATCAAAACAATATAGAATTTTACTCTTCAAGGTAAAAATTGGCTATGTTTCCATTTTGAGGCACCGGAGCCCCGAGGATGCTAAGCTCATTAAAATAAGACAGGGTTTGTTCCCGCTCACTTATCCAACGTTAGAGCTACAGTTGCCTATTGTACCTTTGCACTTCAGTGTAATTTGAAAACTTGATTTCTTTTTTTTTTGTTACTGCAGAAAGAATAACTCTTTTGGAGCCATCTGAGTTTTTCATGTAAATCCTTCTTAGTTTGCCGCTAACTGACATGAAAAAAAGATCTGTCCTGTCCATCTCACCGTTGAGCTGAAGTACCATGTCTTTGTGCAACAAATCCACGCACACACATCCGTATGTGCCAAAACAGTAATTTGAATGTGCAATTTGATTTTAATTTTTTAATCTCCCAAAATTGGTGACATCTGGGCTTTCAAAAAATGGATGACATTACTTGAGTATCTGCATAGCTGGGGATAACAGAGTTTTAATAGCTATGAGGCAGCCTACATATTGTGTTAAGGCCTCTGTTGCTTAACATGTGTTAAGCATTGAAAGATTCGGCATGTTAAGTACACAAATGGCATTTCATGCTTCAGAATGAGGAATCTCATCTCATATTCCTTCCTCCCCGTGATCGTTGTCTGATTTTGTTGATTTCCTGTTTTGTCAATCAGACAATTCATCTGGTACACGAGGCTCCAATTCTTTGTGTCCATCTTCCTTTTTTCATCCTCTGCCACTATAGTTTCCTCTTCTTCCCCCCCCCCCTCCCCTTTAAACTTTTGGTTGTCTTTTCAGAAATGGATTTGGGGGGTTTCAGGGAAAGAGCCTTTCTTGAAAGGATTACTCTGTCCCCTCCAGTGCTCTAGGATGCTGGAGGAACTGGAGAGAGTCGGGGTCCCAAACGCTTCCCTGCTAAAAACAGGCACCAAATAGAGCTGGAGCAAAGTGGATGGCGGGCGTGTGAGGGGAGTCGCGCCCTGGTGGGGGTAAGCGGGCGCTCAGCCCCCCCCCAGCCGGGGTAGATCTCAAGGTCTCGGCGGGATACGGTTTCCCCGAGTGGCAAAATCTTCCGGTGTTCGTGTTCACTGGGGCTGTGGGAGCTCGACCGGAATGAAGGATGGACAAAAGGGGATTGTTTGGCTTTTTGATTTTGTGGAAAGAGCGGGATTTTTAAGAACAACGTTGCAGATTCTGCTTCTTCCCCTTATTGACCTTCATCTCCTTAAAACCAGGTCCGCTTGGAATAGTCATACGGCAGCTGC
>JAVJGH010000085.1:26566823-26594042 GCA_035590175.1 Aviceda leuphotes
ATTAAGAGTCGTATTTTATGGATCTTTTATACAGTTGTCACCATCTCTCTTTACCTAGCAAGACTGCTTAGATAAGGGAATATTGTTTGGCACTAGCTCCAGTGTTATTTGTGATAATGAACACAAACCCCATCTGTAATGACAACATGATGTTTCTTTCTGTAGATTTTTTTTTTTCCTACATTTGAATCAAACATTGATGAAAGCTCTGCTGCCAGCAGCTGTTCAGAGACAATTTAATTCCAGCTGTGATAATTCACCGTGTCAGACATTGGCTGTTATATGTTGATACAACAGTTCTCCAGATTTGCATTTTTATCAAAAGGAACAAATGTTTTGAACGTTTCAGTACAGATGGCATTTAACCATGCACACAGTTTTTTAAAAAATGTGTACGATATAAATATTTGAAAAGTTAATAACTTTAAAAAATGTGATTGGGAAGATAAATCCCGTAAATGTTATACCATCTTTTCGTCATAACCGCACCTTTCCGCAATCCCAAATTGCCTACTATTCAGGCTCTTTTTACAGACTGAATAGCCCAGTGATTTGGATTTAAGACTACTTCACTAAGGGGCTTGCTTTCTTCTTAGATTACATCTATTTTGTTCTCAATCTTAGGTCTGTTATACGCTTTTTAAAAAAGATACATACTTATTTGGACAAGTTACATTGTGAGAATTAAATTCACATTTAAAAAATGTTAGGGTATTCATCAATTTACTCTCCCATTTGTAGTAAGCTATAAGTATTAGGATGAATGCTACTTTCCTAAGTAAAATATTGTATTATTATCTAGCTGTGTTATATATTTACACAGTTGTCCTCGAGTTATTCTGTTAGATGGGGGAAAAAGATGCAGCTCTTACAATTACTACTGCCTCGTAAATATGTCAGGTAAAGAGAGGTTCAAATGTGCTATAATAATACTGATTTCACTGAAGCCTTTTGCTTGAACAAGGAATAAAAATATGATTAAGTGTTAGCGTTCACATTAAAACGTGAACCTAACTTTGCAATTACTGGATTACAATGTATTTAATTAGAGCGTTTTTACATTAGCGTGAATGTGGCTTTCTAGCTATGGTTTTGGGCCTGAGCACTGCTGAGCTAGAAGCCCATTTTATTCCTGTAAATAATGCCTTAGGAGTGGAATCCTAGAGCACATTCAGGCTTAGAAGCCACACATTTGCTTTATGTTTTCTGTCTCTGTGTCATGATTACTACAACCCATTTTAAAGCACCTTAAATATTTATTGAAATAATATTTCAAGTGTTAATTACAGTGGTAATGAAAACAGCCAAATGCCACATATCAAGAATGAGTGTTTATCCGTATTGTTAATGTGATATGTTAGATTTCATTAAGCAGTAATGGGGTAGCAAATGAGTCACAAATTACAGTTGCATCTGTTACTAGACCACATTAGTGCCAAAATAACTGCAAATGCAGCCATAGGGTTATGTTCATTAGCCAACCACTTCTCCTGGCCAATCCATCCTTTGTGTTTGTGAACGCCGGGGTCCGCGGGAAGGAAAATTCACACCTTTTGTAATATAGCAGCGGGCAAGTCCAGCGTCTCCCTAAGCCAGGCCCAGCTTTCACATCCAGAATTAAGTTACAATCCTGCAGTTTGAGCAAGACGGGAAGCGTCTCGGCAGACTCCGAGGTCCTGCAGCAATCTGGGACCTCATCATTTCTGGTGTGAGACCAGTAACGACAGCTGACAGGTTCTATATGCAAGCAAAGGTTTTTCTTGTGTTTCAGTTTCCGTCTTCTCTCGAGCGGTTATTAATTTATATCATCATTAACAGTTTGAAGGATGACAATTTGCAGCAGTTAATGAGATCTTTCACTGAACTTATCATTTTTAAATTAACTGGCATTAAGTCATTCTTTCAAACAATGTAAATAATACGTAAAACAATTTCCACCCCCCTCCCCAACACGAATGCTGAACTAATGCAAGCAAACAAATCCCAGAGCAGCCTTGCATGTCCAGAACACGACCAGAGTGCCTATTTTAGGATTGCCAACTGCCCAGTTTGATCAAGACGGTCCTGATCTGGGTACATTTAAAATGGCCTAATTTCAGGCACTGAATTTCTATTATTAAGTAGCAGTGGACCTGAAATAATATATGAAAGTTCATTTAACTCGCAAGAAATTTGAATAAGCGTAGCTCGTTTGTTTCCCAAATAAAAGTCAGCTATGTTGAAGCCAGATACGGCCTCTGCTTGAATAAAGATTATCTTTGACAGACACATGCACACGTACAAACCCGCACAAACCCTGAAGATAACTGGCAGTAAATGTTTTGCTCAAGGCATCTTAACAGGTGTTTAGTTGGTAACAAACCTACTGTTCAAACAAAGCTGGCTTGCTTCAGAAAACGCTGGAAGCTGCTGTGATCGCCCTCACTCTTTCATACGTGTCTCTCCTCGAAATTGCAATCCTTGCTTAAAAGGGTGCATTGTACTTTGGGGCTGGAAAAGCAAAGAAATAAAGACCAGAATTACAATATTTCTTGTTTATTAGTGGATGAAAAGGAAACAAAAGGTGTGAAACGGTCAGTGCTGAATTAATGTTGGGCATGTGCTACAGAATTGTCAGTATTTTATGAAGCATGAGAGTAATGTAAGCTGTTTGTGCTATTTTACTAACATATCAATAAAGTGGCAATTTGTTATACAGCCAAATCCAATGTAGCTGATATTCAGGCTAACAACAAAGACAGATGTTGCTAATTAAGCACGCATTAAAAAACTGTTAATGCTGATAGTCCATTAAAGCCATATGATAATGAGACTTAAATCTTTAATCAGAATGATCCATAAACCCCTTCAGCATATGAAACTTAAAAATTTTGTTGCATGTAGAGTCTGCGTGGAGAAAAAAAAACCCAAGATTTGGCCTGCGGGGCCGGAGGTAGTTGCGGAGAGCAGGGTGCCCTAACGCGCTTTGCCTCGTCCTGTTCTTTTCTAGCAGACGTTCCATACGCCGAGCCTTGGGGACGAGGAGTTCGAAATCCCACCCATTACCCCCCCGCCCGAGGCAGACCCTGCCCTGGGGATGGCAGATCTCCTGCTGCCCTTTCAGGGCCTTGGCGACCAGCTGCCTGCCCAAGGAAACGAATTTACGCCTCAGTTCCCCCCCCTGAGCTTGGATCTTCCCTCTATTACGATATCCCGAAATCTCGTGGAGCAAGACGGCGTCATCCACAGCAATGGATTGCATACGGTAGGTCCGCTTCTTCGCGTCTTTCCGTTGCCTAACGTTGTCTGTCGAAGCGCAGTAACGCCGATTTGTGTCCCCTGTCGGTTTTAATTGGCCTCTCGGAAGATCCCTGTGCTTTCCTGGTATCGTAGCCCGACCAAGCGTTTGCCGATGTTCCGTGCCATGTGCAGGCGTGTTCTGTCTGGATGATGACACGTGTTGCCAGCGTGACGCGGCGATACGCTGTTACTCGGTTCCCTAAAGCAGTTGGCAAACGGTTGGGGGCGTAGCGTTGGTGGATTCGGGAAGATAAACGTGGCCGTTGACGCGCAGCGCAGCGCTGTAGTGCGTGTGGACGGATCTCTCGTGAAGAAGCAGTCGGGCTTTATAAACACAGAATTTTGATTTGGGGCATGGACTTGGAAGCCCATATTCACTGGCATCATCACATGCATCCCAAGTGCTGCTGAGTTCAAAAATGTGTTGTACGGTTGACGCTGGCATCGAGAGTTGAAAGACCGTTGTGTTGCTCAGGCGAACTACAGCGTTTAGAAGGAATTGCTTGTCTGTATTTCGGGTATAGGACCCACATCTGACAGCCATCAGCATATTCTGAAAGTGCAGTGTTGAGAGTAGCTCAGACAGGGAACAGTATGCCAGCAGTAAAAAAAAAAAAAAGTGTTATTTCCCTATATTCTATGGGCTAATTCTTTATAAATGGAAATTGATTTTTTTAAATGTTGGGTTTGTTGTTTTTTTTTTTAAACTCCTAATAGAACTGATTGACCATACTCAGAAATACAGGGCTGTAAAAAGACTTTGTTCTGTCCAGTGCTCTCGCTGACCCCCGAGGCCGGGGCAGGTTAGGCCTGTTCTCCTGTTCCTGGGCTTTTTCCAAGCCCTCCAGAGTGGGGAGGGACAGTCTGGCTGCGGGGAAGGGCTAAGCGACAGGGACTGTGAGGCTAATTCGAGCGATCGTTCCCGTTAATTGGAACAACCAAAACCGAGGCTGTATGGAATCTATACGCACTGTAGGGCTGTGATCTCAGTGGGAGGCTCTACAGGGCAGTTTCCACTTTCTGGTTGCGTTTCCCCTTCAGCTTGGGGGGGGTCTCCATGCTTGGGTTTCTCTAAGCTCTACGCAGCGACATTCACGCTCGCGGTGATGAGACACGGCTCCGAGTCAGGTTGTCACACTTTGCATTTTAAACTCAGAATTAGAATTAGTTTCCGTGTTGCATATTGAAGACAGAGTGAGTGTTTAGCTTGAACGGACATTTTACATCAGCTGTATTCTTTCTGATTAGCTGTTTTATATAGGACCTTGCGCTAAACTTGGTGTAGTGAAAGTGCAGATTTACTGCTGGACTGTGGTAAAGGTCATCGTGTTGTCAGGATTTCGTGTAAATCTTTTTTTTTTATTATTATTCTGGCAAGTGAAAATTAATTAAAGATTTACAAATCAACATGCAGCAAATATTTCTCTGGAATTCTGCAGGCTGCTGGCTTTGTTGCAAATTTTAATATTTCATTGGAGGTCATGAAAAGCAGCTGGCACTAATACAGAATTAAGCACAAACTGCTCGTTACTGAGGAGGTACAGAATTCAGTAATTCCATAGATAGAAAGCAGGGACTGCTTAAAACAGGCCTTGAAAGATACGATACTTCTTTTCAGATCCCATTTTGCATGGGTTTTTATCTGCGCTGGACATGTTGGGTGACTGCAAAAGAAAGATCAGATAAATAAAACCTGAGAGTCAGGAATGATATGCCTGAAAACTCAAGAAATGGAGCGTGTGTACGCTGAACACAGTGAAACTGGCTCAGAAACGTCTAATAAATATCAGGGGCTGGATCGGTGTGCTGTTACACGTATGAGGATCCCCTCAACGGTATCGAGTGGTTTGTAACCCGACCCAGTTTTGCCTTTTAATTTTGCATCCTTTCACGGAATGCGATTCTTCCACGAGCGCGTGCTGCCCCCGTGACGGTTCCAGCCAGAAGAGGACTCCTGGTTAGATATCTCTTCTCTCGCCTCTGCTCGCACCGGCCGAGAGGCTTTGCGTCTTTTCCTTTTTTTTCCTAGACTGCGCAATGTAGAAATTAATGGCATAGTTTACGTTGATTTCCATGGTAGGAATTTGTTCCCACGTAGGTCAAAGAGAAGACCTAGAGAAGCTCATGCCGCCTTCTCCCAGTAGTCCGGTGGTATTTTCCAGGGTTGCCAGTTCAAAGCTGCGGGTTGGGAACTTGTGTGCGTTTGGCTTCAGAGAATCGATGAGGAATTGCGTGATCCGGTATGGAGGAGCCACACAGGGAGGTTCGCGTGTCAGACGCTTCCCCACAACGGCTGGATTCGTTTCACGCTGACGTGGAGTGGCCTCTGCCCGTGTATTTTAGTCTTTTTCTCTCCTGCTCGAAGTGCTGGGTAGCTTCAGGGAGCTTAAAAACGTCAACAGAGGGTCCTTGCATAGGTTTCCCCTGAACTCACATAGCTCTCTTTAGTACTCAAATTTTCCAGCAGTTAATCTGTATTTCAAAAATAGAAAATGAAAACATTATATCATCTTTTATGTGAAAAATGTGCACTTTATTAAACTGGTAAATATTTATTAATGATATTAGAATTCATCTTTAAATTAGACATTTCATGAATTACCTTGCCTTGGAGCTATAAAAACTTTATTGCAGCAATAAAAAAATGTAAAGGAGGCATTTTGACTATGAAATTTCATTTCATGGTCAATTGAATTTACTATATCTGAAAGAACTAAAGATGGGGTTGTAAAATAATTACGATGTTCGTATACACTTACAGAACAATGTTCTTATCCAGCGATACTAGGATACTCTTATTTAAAGGCTGTATTAATAGTGTATTACTAATCACTAAAGCTTCTTTAGCTTGTATTAAACTTAAATTATTTTAATATGAGCTGCACGGAGTTTATTGGTTATCTTGTGAAGCATTAGAGAGCTTTACTGTAAGCAATATTTAATTTAGATAAATGTAGTCCTACCCTGTTGAAAAGTCTGGTAGAAGAATTTCACCTTGAAGAAATGTCATGAGATTTTAAATCACAAATGTTGAAAAAATAAAATGGGCTTGGACAGAATTATGATTAATACTGTGTGTCTTTGGCTTTTTTTCTATGTACTACCTGACATGTTCACCTATAAACTTGAATGCAGAATCACCAGAGGCATGGTTAAAAATAGGTTATGTCAAGGTTTTCCCATGTCTCCCTTAGGGTATGGAGTTGGCTAGCTACCTTGTAATACTTCTGCAAGTATCTCACATATTTCCCTCAGGAAGACCAAAGGGGGAAAAAAAAAAAATTCTCTTTTTAACATATTCTTTGTGTATTATTATACTGAAAAAATCATTTACAGTGCAAGAAAGATGTTTATTCTCAGCATACACGTGGCCTAGCAATTATTAAAAGATCGTATTGATGAGTTAACAATAGTTCATACTATTAAGATGTACATGCTATGGAAAGAGTGACAATTTGTCACACTGCTGATTAACTTCATTATTATTGGCAACAACCAAGGCATTTATCTTGCTTAACAGCCTTTTTCTACATTTAAAAACAGACAACAGCAACAAGAAGAGGAGATAAAATGGAGGCGGTTTGATTAATTTTAATATTTTAATAATATGCAAATAAAATCCTGATGTTCAAAAACGAGTCTCTGAAAAATGGAGTGCTGATGTACATTTGACTTCAAAGAACACATGGATTTACATGATGCAAATATTATCCCTATAAATACTTGAATATAAATAAGTGGAAACCAACAACGATATCCTCGTTAAAAATCAATCCCCAATATTTTATATCAATGCTCTGTTTTCTGTTGAGCTGCCCATAGAAAAATTATTTTAATCTGCAAACTGTGGCAATTCTATAAAACTACAACTCGTGCTCCTGAGGGTTCCTTTTTTTAACACCTCTCTATAATCTGCCCAGCCTGCTGAGTAGCATTGACATCAGTAGTACATCAATTTCAGAAAGTGGATTATTTTTACTAGACAGCTATTGTGACATATTGGGTCAGTCATAAATGAAAGATATTCATGCAAGCATGCAATACTTGTAATGAAGTCTCACTCTGACCTTCTGTATGATTGATTCTGTAATTTAGTTTTCTCAGGCAGTGCCTGAAATGAAATGAAATCATGTTGAACAAGTTTTGAATACCCACAGTGCACCAGGAGAAGAAAAATCTGCAGCCCCAGAGGCTTGAGAGAGAGCAGCTGAACGATTTATCTCCATGCTATTATAGCCTTTGCCAGCATTCAACATTTCTTTTTTTTTTTTTTTTTTTTTTTTCTTATTTGGCTTAAGTACTTAATTCTGCAGGTAGCTGTAAATGGGAAAATAAAATGCTGTTCAGATTTAAAATGACAGGACAGGAGTATGTGCAGGGGACTGATAAAATATCTTGAATAGAACTGACCTTTCATGTAGCTGAAAGTTACTGGGGGATTCATCCTCATAATTACCATATAGATTATTTTTATTTCTTTCCTGCAATGAAACATTTCAGAGAGCAGTAGTGCTGATTGAATGAAAATTGAACTTGTTAACATTCTTTTCAGCTTAGCCTGTTGTACATAACAGAAGGTTAGCTTTGATGAATTTCAAAATTCTCTTTCTGATATCTAAGAAACACACAGTAAAATAATTGTCTCTTTTCAGTCTGATATTTTTATTTTATTCAAAAAAAGTACAGATGTTACAAAGAGTGATAATTTTACATGTATTGCTCCCTATATTACTTATGCTGCTAGAGCAAATGTGTTTCCTATTTGATGAAGATTTGAGCCTGTTTATATTTTACAGCTGTTGTGGTGCTGTCGGTGCATTCGGGATTCTGCACAGATAAGGCTAATTCATGGTGGAACGCGCTCATCTTTAATTACGTTACCGCTTAGGAGTGGCACTGTGCTCAAATCAAAGACACGATGGTGACTATTGCTTTTATTTCAAGAAGAGGCTTTTAAAATAAACAGCTCAATGATGTGGCTTTAAAAAGCTGAGTTGCAAATTTGAGCTTATTAAAGGCTGCGTACAATAGACATATCATTAATGTTTCAGAACGGTGGTGCCTTTTACTTAAAGGTCTAAATCTTTTTCAGTAATTTAAATTCCCAAATTACTAATTAACTGAAGAGATTGACAGAAGATTACAAGAATAAAAGCTAAAAAAGTTGCTTTAAAATTGGCAAAAGACAGTTATTTCACTACTCGCTGGACTGCGTGTCTCTAATTCATATGCTTAATTTTCCTTTACAAAAAAATTATTTGTAAGTGTCTTTTAATACCCAGTCTGTAATCTCCTATCTAGAGAGAATGGAGTAGGTTTTCAATTAATACCATGTTATAACAACATTGTTTAATGTGTTGCAGATGAAACAGTTATTTCATGGGTCATTAATGTGTTTAACGCCTGGAACGGTCTATTAAAACAAGCCCTTGTTATTGTTATGAACGTGTTTATTGTCATCTTTAAGACAAAGCTCGCAACCAATTCCGGAAAGTTTCAATTATTCATTTACAGGAGTAGCAACTATTCTTACTAGAAAGAGAGATAATCTTCAGAGTTTTCTTGGTTTTATTTTTTCTTTGCTTACTACGGTGGCTTACTAAACTCGAGTTTTAAATCACCAATGTTAGTCTAGTTGGTATTGGACTTTCCCAGCAGAAATGGTAGCTGCCGTCGCCACCGTTTTCAATAACTGGTGGCACCCAGAAAAATTAATCCCAAAATTAAGTAACGCCAAATTAAATGATGCCCTGGTGGCTCAGACCGTTGACATCTGGCCGTGTACGGGCCCCTTCACGTGGTGGTGGACGGTCTGGGAAATTGGACCGGGAGGACTGAGCTGGGATTTGGCAGCTCGGGTGCCCGCTCGGCTCGGCGCGGCGCTGCGGCAGGCGGGCGGCCGCCCGCGTCTCCCAGCTGTGTGCTTTGCTGGTGGACTTTCAAATCAAGGTTTGGTGGGTTTTTTTTTGGTTGGCGTATCGTTAAATATTTTATTTTACGTCTAATGACGTAGTCGTGCCTTTTTTAGGAGCAGGGAGAAGGGAGCCAAGCAGACTGTTATAATAATTCGTATTAGCCTTGTAATGCTTTCTCCCGTGGGCTATTCGGAAATCACGAAGGAAGAAAGTTTGTCACGTTGTCCTATGTTATGTGATGGCTCGGAGTGAAACTCTTGTCCGGTGGGTAAGCGCAGAGGATGGCCCAGTGGCTGCTGCTGGAAACAGCTTCTGCGCAGAAGCCACGTGCTGCGGCTTTGACGTGGTGTGAGGACGGTGCTAGCCTGATGACGTACGAAATAATAGGGGTTTAACAATATGTGGATTTTCACGTCTTCAGCGACACTGCAATGCTTGGTGTGGATGATATAGTCACTTTGCTGAGAGACGTGCTCTTCCCTCCTTTCTCATCGATACAGACGCAATGGGCCGTCTGTCGATGAGTTGTTATAGTTGGAGAAGGAAACCTGTTCTGGTGTTCTTTTCAAAAATAGGCAACTCATAGTAATGGCAAGAAAGGACCTGTCCATAAGAAAGAAAGTGGCAGCAGTGGCCAGGTACTGCTGGTGCTAAAAAAAAAAAGGAAATAATTAAAAAACCGATGCAAGTATTTTATTGGCTATCAAGATACATGAGGGACTTCTGCACAAAAGAAGGGAAACACAGTAACATTGGCAGAACAGTCTGGGAAAAAAGACTGTGGCTGCTTTATATTAACAATGCCTGAATCAAGATCCATCAGCTCCTGACAATATTGTGAGGTGCCATATGAATGTGTGGAAAACGACGCACCCCAGTGGGAAAGCTGTCAGGAATTGGAGCAGAAGCTGGATCTTTGACGTTCCGAAGAACAGGAACGCAGGCCTAGGTGACCGTGGACACCAGCTGTGCATTAAGCCTGGCTTTAAACTGTTGTGCCTCCTGAGTTTAAACTCTTAAGATCAGGCGCTACTTTCGTAAGCCAGCCAGATGAGGCAGATGCCGCAGCTGGTCTGGATACGTCGCACCTGGCCAAAGGCTTTGCTGGGTCCAGCCACTGTGGTTCTTGGGTCGTTTGAAAACTTCCTTTGAAATTCCTGCTGTTCTCTGCTGTTCCCACCTGTGTTTCCCCTCGGGCAGCTTACCCAATACTCAGCTTCTGCGTCAAGTTCTCAAGAAGTGCTACGTTTCGGTAGAATTTAAATTATTCTGTGTTGTCAGGTAGCTGGAAAAAAAAATACCTAGCCCTGGTAATACAAAAGATAATGAGACCTACCTTTCTCATTTGCTTTAAAAACCAACAACAACCAAAGAAAACCCAAACAAAAACCCCCAATCCCAAAGAAAAGATACTCCTCCTGAAGATAGCTACCACCACTTGTCGCAATTTTTAAACAAACAAATACCATGTAACCCCCAAGTCTGTCCCCCCCCCCGATTCCTTGCACAATTTTTGTAACCTTTGATAATTTTTGTCACTTGTCATGCTTCCTTGCAGTCTCTCCCCTTGTTGCTTACTGCGTAATAAGGACCTTTGAAGTCTGCCTTTGATTTGGTATCTGAAGCACCCGAAGCTGCAGAGGTTGTAACAAAACCGCAAACAGCATCTATCTGACATTCTGGGCCTTCATTTTAATTTTCCAGGGTTTGTTTGCGATGCGCCGGCGCCGTTTGCATACAGCAGACCTAACCTCGTGCTGCTGATGTGGGGAGAAGCTCCTCGTGCCCCCAGACCCCTCAGATCAGAGCCCAGCCGTGATCCCCGTCGCACGTGTAGCGTCGTCGGTACCTTGTCCCCACGGAGCGCGGTTCAGCGGGCTTTGAAGTACGGTAGAGGTTTGGGGAGAAGAGGGTGGAGGCTCTGTCGTCGAACGCCTCTACGAAAGGGTGTGAGGATCAAATGCTGAAGAAGTCGTGGATCCGGCGATGGTAAAGCATCGGCCTCCCCCCGCTGCGGGTGGGTGGAGGGCTGTCGCACACCTGCGGGGCCGTCCACCTGCCGGAGCAGAAGCCGTTCCCCGGCGGAAGGGCTCAACAGCGACCCAGGCAACCGAGACGCGTCGCCCCCTTCCGCCCGCCCCGGGGGGGGGGGGGGGGGGGGGGGCAGCCTGAGGAACCCGCCGGGTCGCGGGAAAGTACTGCCTAACCCTCCTACTGCCTAATCCCCCGCCTGCGGTCCCGTCGAGGAGGTGGGTTTAAGCGGTGAGCCGGTGGTCTCGCAGCCCTCCTACCGCCGCCTGTCCGCTCGGAGCGAGGCTCTGCGCTGCACGGGGGAGTCCGAGGGGCACCAGCCGGGCAAGGGGGCGCTGCCCACGTGGTCGCAGATCAGACCCCCCCCCCCGCCCCCCAAAGAAAAGCGAGGGGCGGTGAATCGGGAAGATGCCGATAAAATACGTCCGGCTAACTTGGAGGTGGCAGCCGTATGAGAAAATTCTGTCGTCTAGCAGGAGATGAATTTCTGGAGACGTCCGGGGTTGCCAGAACAAAAGGAGATAGTCGCTCGGTTTTGAGGAATAAATCAGTAGGCCCTCACGTTTGTTGGTTTTGGCTTTTTTTTTTTTTTTTTTCTCTTCATGTCCCTTCTCTGGCTTGCGTGCTCCGAGTGAACAGAAAAGAGTAAATTCTGATGTAGCGGGATTGGGGGAACACAGAGACCAAGAAACGGCGTATTCTTCGTGTTCTCCAGGCAGCAGAATGTGCGCAAGCCTCCTGTCACCAACAGATCTTTCGGATCCGGCCGCAGACATAAGTTTTTTCCGACCCGGCGTGTACTTTGTTGTAGCCTTTTTTTGGGAATTAAATTAGGTAAGCTTTCCTTTTCTACAGAGACATGAAGCAAAACATGGGGGTTTTCTTATTGCTGGGGAAGAGAAGCTGCTGCCTGTAGCGGATCTTCTGATAACTGCAGTTTGACAGATCCATTACCGATGGCAGTAGCTGAGGAGGGGAGGATGCTGCTTCAGTGGTGGCAGCACCAAGTGCAACTGTTTTGTATTCGATTAAGTAAGGATTTAATCTCTGACAGAGAAAAGCATCCTGTTAGTTTGATTTGTTTTGATTGGCAGCGAATTCCAATCTTGTAAAAATTTAGATTAATGGATTCTTTTATCTATACTTTACTTGTGGAGAAAAAGAGTATTGGGGATTTCTTCTAGAGATATGCTGACTTGCCCAAAAGTAAAGGGAGTCATTTACAGACAGGGACAACTGAGGATTTCACTCTTTACACTGCAGTGCATTTGCTTCAACTTAAATATATCCTTTAAAGTATTACATCAGCTTAGGTTACATTGACAGTGTTGAATTCCTGAGGCAACAGAATATATAATGTTCTAAGTCAACTTCTGAAACAAGGGCACAGTGAGCATAACCATAAATGTTGGGTTTCGCATAGTTATTTTTGTTGGCAGATTTCTCACTTTCCTTAAAAAACTAGCTCATGCAGTATAGGCTCAGATCCCAGCCCTACATCTTCCTGTAGGCACTTCCATGGGCTCAGTCCTGACTGGGCTAGAAAGAGTCTTACTGGACATGTTGCCCATTTAAATGATTCAGGGCTGTAGTCGTTGATTTTTAATAAAGACTTTAATATTACTCAAAACATTCTAAAAAGCAATTTCCTAGTTACATTTTTAAATATCATGTTGAATATTCCTAGAGATTAAAATCATATCAGGGTAGAAATCCAGGATGAAACTACTGTATGTAAATGTCAAAATGCAGCGTAAGTGGAAGTTGGGGCACCTTTCAGTGTAATGGCTGGATGCGTTTATCTGTCAAAATAAATACTAGCTGCATTACTAGCAGTATTAACTACTGGATTCTTAAGGAGTTGATAACAGAAGAATGAGCTATCTTTTACTACCTTAATTTTTCCCTTAGTACTCAGTGGTATGTTTCACTCCGGTACAGTAATTGTTGAAAAACACCTTTGATAATATTGTATAGATTAAAGCGTGGGAGTTCACATGTTCCTTTTTTTAAAGTCTCCTTACTCTGTTGTTTGCTTTCCAGTAGTTGTTGAGGAATCGATATTTTACCAGTTTTTGCGAACTTACACTTTTACAAATCAAAGTAAAATAAGCTCTATATTTGGCGTACGCCATGAGACGTGTCCTTTGGCAATATGACTGAATAGGAGTTCTTTGGCGTGACTGTCTAAATTAGAATACTTGCGAGTAGGATAGTTTGGTGGACAGATATCCTTGTGGTTCTTTTGATGCGGCCTTCTACGCATCAGATGCCGAATGTCTTTATAATGTGTGCAAGAGGTTGGTGGCAGAAAGCCAATGTGCCTAGATGCAATCACCATCGAGTTGTTTTGCAAAGGGGGAAACATTTTGGACCGTATTTTGCTTTTTTTGTCCGTGCGTGTAACTGGAGAGACCAGAGGGGTGGCTGGCACTCCCCTCGGTCTCTGTGCCTTGGGTTTTTTGTACCGCTCGTGTAGGGTAACGGGGAGATCTGAGACAAAGTCATTTCAGTCTGCAGAGGAATCACACGAGTTGTTTCTCTTCGGTTTTCCATTTCGCACATTATGTCCTTGTTTCATTGTCATGCTGAGTAAACCAATGGCTGAGTTTTGCCTGACTTGGGTTAAAATCACCAAGTTTTGCCTAGCTTCAGTCCAAGACTGTAAGGCAGATCAGGCTCAATCAAAACACGATTCTGTCCGCTTGAGAAGTTCATGAATTTTTGTCAGAGCTAATCTGTCATTTTTGCTTGATGTTACAAAAATCCTGAATGCTCATAATACTTGTGTATCACATTTACTTCTCGTTGAGTCTATGTAAAAGAACTCGTGATAGTCTCTAAAATTTTCACAGGATTCTCAGTGGATTATTTTGAGTATGTGAGCTTTTAAATTTTCGTGTAGTAATGTAATTAGCATGTCATGTGGATGCTTTGGTGCACTTGTGCTTCCATGCGTGTTCCTGATATAAGATGATTTTCGTTGTTAAACATTTCTTTGATAAACATTTTGTGCATAATGAAACACTACCGATCCTTTTGGTTCGGCATTGCTCTTTGTAATATAAGGGAAAAAATAAGAGTAAAGGTAATTGATGGAAAATTTGTTTTCTTGATTATAGATTCCTCCTTAGAAGATGTTTGCTCAGGAGTTATATACAAATGCAGTGGACTTTAATGGTGCTATGGACTCGCTCCCCTACCTTCTTGCTACTTGCTAAACCACTGTACAAGCATGAAAAATGGTTTATGCTTCCTTGTCTGAAAGCTCTTCTATAGGTACCATACGTTGTTGAGGCCCACAACACTGTACCACAAAGTAAAAAAAGAAATTCCCATTCCTTTCTGATTTTTTAAAAATATTGATTAGCCATATAACTTAAATTCAAAGTGCAGAAAAATACATTGTTTGTCGTTATCATATGTAAATGATATGAGATTGGAAATGGTACAGAATATTTTGGTTTATGTAATATGTCTTATCTCTTTGGTGCTGGATAGCCAGTTACAAAATATTGTTGTTTCCACTTCTAGCTTTTCTAAAGTTTTCAAGATTAAAAAAAAAAGCTTAAAGAATTAGGAAAAGATACGGAAAAGAAAAGCTGGAATTAAATAAGTGGATGTAAAAAAACCACACAAGCCTCAAATAGTGTCAGAAAACGGGACAGTTAAGAATTCATGGGCTTGTGTATAAAATTAGATTCTGGGTCAGTGCAAGTCAAGAGAATTTAGTCTCAATAAAATCATAGATGCAACCAAAATGACAAGACTTGGAGTAAATGGTTTGTAACCCACGTCATCACATTTTGTTGCCTCGGTGTAAAGGCCAGAAAGGCCTGTATTGTGTAAGAAGAACGAGAGAACAAAAGCTAGTGGTTTAGGTGTAGAACACCTCCGAGCAAGTGCTGCCTACAAAATAGTGAAGAAAGTTAGTTCCTATGAGAGAAGGTCATTCTGATGATGTCCACCTTTGCTTTACCAGCAGTTTTCTTTATGCAAAAAACTGAAATGGATGGAGTAATATGCAGAAAGTTATATCCTTTTACAAAAGACTTCGAATGACTTCCAGATGCCACTGCCAATACAGGTCACAATCAAAACGACCCTGTCGTTAATGGTAGTAAATTTTCACAGAAGGGTGCCCTGAAGCACATGGGTATTTCAGCCAATAAGTCTGATGTTTTGATCTTTGTGTATCAAGTGCCCTACTGTTGGCACATGCATTCATCTCCAAGGAACTACGCTCCGTTGCCGAAAATATTAAAAGAATTTAAGAAGTAGGAAAAGCAGCGTGGTGCGGTGCGGATGGTGAGCCAAGCTGTCAATGGCTTGGGAAGCGTGGGGAAAAGGAGGGTGAGACCTAGTGTGTAGGACCCGGATCAGGAGCTTCTGGGGTTAACTTCATCGGTACTGGACCCAGGTGCAGCGCTGCATGGGCTTTCATGCCAAGAAGGATTTCTTCTTTCTGCGTAGGCTTCAGCAGAAAGACACACGAATGCCGGATTCAGGAGAAATATGGTTTATTGCTACAGGGCAGCGGTGTGCTGCAGGATTTGCACGTAAGATGGATGAGGCAGTTTGTGCGTCTTCTCCAACGCGTGGAGTGCTTCTTCGTATGGCCGCGCTTGTCCCAGCCAAAAAAAGGCTTTCGGGAGCGCAGCACCACGGCTTCGGGTGAGGGAAGAGTTGTAAAAAGTAAGAGGAAAGTCACTTGGGCTAAACTTGCCTCCATGCTGACACGGGTTTTTTGAAAACTGGTTTGGGCTTATCTGCACTTCCTAAGCACTGGGAAGGGCAGATTCTGTTGCGGACCGTATGCTGGTCTCCCAGCATCGCTGTTTTGTTCTGTGTCGTTTCATTAAGGAGCACTGCACCTGCTACTAATCGTGACATAGGTTATTAATAATGAAAGAGTTTTCAAAACCTAATTTATTTCTCGTGTTTCTGTCTGTTCAAACAATAGCTGTAGATTAATCAGGTTGCTGAATCAATTTGTGAGCTATTTATTCTTTTCACTTATTAACTGTTTTAAAAATCTTCCCTGTTTAAATGTTCCTTCATTGTGTATTGATCCGTGTGTGGTTAAAAATAAGAAACCTGAGTTGTTCGTGGGCAGATTCCAGTCGGCTTTACCACGAGGGTCTCGCTTCTATTTATTTACAAATGTGATAGGTGTTGTGCAGATGTGGAAGGCATAGTTTGTGCCCTCAAGAAGCGGTAGAAACAAAACCATGCAAGCACTTGAGTTTGAGACACGAAGTACAAGAGAAATAAAGTCGGTGGTTGGTACGTAGCCTGCTACTTTCCACCTGTGTTTGACTGTTGGATTAAAGATAGAAATGCGTAGTTTTGTGTGGTGCGTGTCAACAAGGATTTTTAGGAGGGATGAAGATGACTGGACCGGTTCTCCAGCGTGCTGCAGTGTCTGCACTCGAGACCCGGCAGGGCAGTGTTCTCTGTTTAAAACAACTTTAAAATCCCATTCAGACAGGACTGTTTTCTACCTACTGGTATTACTAGTATCGGCTCAGAAGAACCGAATATCAGTAAAGGAAGATGCTTTCCTCTCTATTTAATTCCGCCCCACCCCGGTTTTGTTTACTTTCTGCATTTGGCAGCAGTTTGTGTCTTCTCAGTTGCAGTATTTTCCCCGTATTGTCAGTCAGCATGTTTCCCGGTTGTTTCTGGGGGGATTTCACATGGCATCAAGGGAAGAAATGTTTAAAAATGGGGAAAGGCAATTTTTGTTCCACAAAAAAAACCCCCATCCCCAAGTGGGGGAGAAGTGAAGTCCAGGGCAAGTGTGGTAACTGTTGCTGCATTAAATTTATTAAAAACACATTTAATTCATTAAAAAGAAGTGAAACAAACTGCGAGTTGACCGTGTCTGTTCTGTAAGCCTGTGAAAACAACTTCACCTGATAACGCCGTATGGTAACTGCGAACGACTAAACGACGTTTCAATCTCTTTTAGGATCAGAGTCACGCGCAGGTTTCCCAGTATCGCCAGGATCACTCTCTGATTATGAGATCTATTGTCCACATGACTGACGCTGCTCATTCGGGAATTATGCCTCCTTCTCAGCTAACCACCATTAACCAGTCTCAGCTAAGTGCGCAGCTGGGGCTGAATTTAGGAGGCACTAATTTGCCACACACTTCTCCCTCCCCTCCTGCAAGTAAATCGGCCACTCCTTCGCCATCCAGCTCTATCAATGAAGAAGACGCGGATGAATCGAACAGAGTAAGTTATTCCATGCGGCGTAGTGAGTAAGCTTTACACGTCTATATGCTATATTTTCATGAATGCAGCGGTATCAGCTCAGCTGCAGCGCGGTCATATAAAATATAAATGTTGCAGTATAGTGGAATACGATTAATTTGCTGTTTAGCGTCTTTACTTAAGAAGTTTCCGTAGTACCTCCGTAATAATAAATGTAAGAATATACATTATATGTATTTGGTCTACTACATTCATAGTTTGTTTCAGGTTTTATAGATCTGGTGAATCTCTTTACTCATCAACTTTGGACAGTTTTGTCATTTCGGTATTCTCGGGAGTCATGTAAAACATAGATGCATTTAGATAGAAAAAAAATAAGCTTTTTTCTGATGGAAAGTTTAGTTAATTTACATTTTGCCTTAAATCTGTTATAAAAAGAAAATTTTGTCAAAAAAATAAAGCACAAGTGTTATTCTGCAGTGTACTTAAAGGGCCTGATTTAGACTCTTCGTGAAAGGTTTTCTCATTAAGTTAATGGAAATTGTGCGTATGGAAAGATCGTTGTGCGGGATCCTCAAAATATCAAAGTAAAATGACTATGGTAGAGGTATATTTTGAGCCGCTTTTCCCCCTCGTTGCAGTAATCTGCTCAAAGTCGAACAAAAGCGGGCGCGGGACACGAGGCTCGCGCGGGGACCAGTTACCCGTGGTGCCCCCCCAGGGGCTCACCCTGCTCGGGGGGTGCTGGGGCGGACACCGCGGGGGCTCCCTGCAGGGGGGTAGAAACCGTAGAGTTGGTACTGCTGTTTTGCCCAAAGGGTGGGCTTTTTTGCCCAAAGGGTGGGCTTTTTAACCTCTGACCCGCGCCTAGGTTGGCAGCCTAAGCCTGGGAATCGGGAAATGCCTCCAAGCTCTTTTCTTTTGAGCCTCTACAGCTGAAATTGCATCTTAATGGAAAAAAAGCAATAGATCGCCTATTCAAAATATGCTATAGATTAAATCTTAATTTTTTAAAGATACAAATTAGTGTTGGGGTGCACTTTTTCAGGTCAAACTCATAGGATTTGGCTCCCTGAGCTGTGCTTACATGGAGTAGTAACTATTCATGCAGTTAGTTCCAGTAGAGCTGACGAGATTAAGCTGAGACTAAGTACTGTTTGGTAGGGGAAAGGCTTGCGCAACAGGGCTCTCCAAAATGTTGCCTACGTAGTAGCTTTGTCCATTTAAGCCAGACTGTCGATAACTTTTTGGAATTAATCGGACATTTCATGCATATATTGACTGTTCTTGTTCTTACTGTTCCTTAGGCTACTGGAGAAAAAAGAGCTGCCCCGGATTCTGGCAAGAAGCCCAAGACTCCGAAGAAGAAGAAAAAGAAAGATCCCAATGAGCCGCAAAAGCCGGTGTCGGCATATGCCCTTTTCTTCAGGGACACACAAGCTGCAATTAAAGGGCAGAACCCGAATGCAACTTTTGGAGAGGTTTCAAAAATAGTGGCATCTATGTGGGACAGTTTAGGAGAAGAACAAAAACAGGTAAAAAAATTGACGCAGGGTCGTCTCACAAGAAGTAAAATAGTAATCCCTGTCAAAAAATCCTCCTACCTCAGCTCTGAGTAGACCACGCTACTTGCTGATGTAGACCTCTTACTCTGCAGAGCTATGGTGATTTCTGAACTTGCTGAAGAGCTGGCATTTAAAAAGCATTTTTTTTATAAAAGCCAGTAGGTAGTATTAAGTGGCTGTATTTGTCTTTAAATTTTAAAGGGCAGTTTGTAAAAAAGCTCAGGTGATACTGTCCTGGAGTCCTGTTAAGACCATCGTTTGATGATTCCTGTTTCAAAGCTCTTGTTTCCTATTAATCAGAAGTTAGAAGAGACAAGGGGAAGGTACAGCACATTTACCGTTTTCCTTTGATCTGCCTTGTGAATTTGTTACGAAGCGTGTTGATTTCCAACCTTTGAAGCCAATCCTCGGTGCCTCGTTACAACGTCGTGTGTGAAACCTTATCTCCAACTCAAACTTGGTAGAGAATGAAGAGTTGTGTTCTTCCTTGAGGGTTATTCTTCTTTCTTACGCATGTAACTCCTACACATGGATTGAAGGAAAAAAAAAAAAACAAACCAAAAAACCCAAAACCTTTGAGGCTGTTTTTCTGTTGATACTCTGTGCAGCTCCCAGTAACGGTTAATGGAAGCTGCAGTGCAAGAGTAGATTCCTGTATAGGACACCTTCTGGCAAGAGATTAATGATACTTGTTTGTGAAATACATTTGGAAACTTTTAGTCTGATCTAACAGATGATGGTGAACATCATTTAGAGGTGAACTTTAAATTTACTGATGATTAAAAATACAGATTAATTCATTTTTGCCTAACTGTTCTTGTTTAACTCGATGGGATTCTCTCATACTGGCTTTGGGGGAAAGTGAATTGCCCAAGCTCTATGACTCATCTTTTCTAAAGGTATAAAGTTTTTTTTTTATCTGCACTTTGAATACTTGTTTAAAAAAAAATACTGCATAGGCATTTTTTGCTATTTTATACTACTGCAGATACTTTTTAGCATCTGAAATACTCAGTGTTCTAACATCCCTGTTACTTACAGTCATTAAAATATCCTTTCCTGGGGAGGTGAAGTGTGCATAGGTAGTCTTGTCAAACAGTTGGCTGCTCTAGCAGCTTTTTTTATTTACAATAAGTCAACATAAATTGTGGTGCGAGTCCAGCAAGTATACCTGAAAGTCTGTAATCACCTGCAAGAATATTTAGATCTTTCAGAAACAAAAAAGCACATCTAACAGTAGAGTGTTTTCAGGTTTTTTGGTCTGTATTTTTTGGTTTTTTGCAAGTGATTTTGAGAGCGTTCTGGCAAAAACATCTTAATAATTGAAGTCGGTGAAATTGTGGTCTCTTTTAATAGGTTTATAAAAGGAAAACTGAAGCTGCCAAAAAAGAATACTTAAAGGCACTTGCTGCCTATAGAGCAAGCCTTGTTTCTAAGGTAAGCCTAATAATGCCTTCAGCGTAATGCAAGCTAGCCTTTGGCAATGGTGTTTAAATATTGGGGGCGGTGGGGTGGTGTTACGCAAAATAAAAGTGGAATCCTAGGATTTCTGTAATACAGCCCCACAAGATGTTGTGCTGCTACTTGAACCCTGCTTAGTCTCTGCAAAAAAAAAAAAAAGCATCTCTAATGGCACAGTAATGATTGCCAAGCAATAACTTTGTAAATGTACATCTTCCTTTATCTACGGAGGCAAAATAATGCACTCCACTACAAAAGTAAAATCCAGTCATGAAAAATATGCTGACCTTTTGACATTAACATTTGCAAGTAATTCGCAGAGTTTTGTCTTTCCTCAAGTGCTGCTTCTTGAAAGACCGGCTTGCTTTGCGTGGAGCTGGAGAGCAGTTGTTGTACGGCAAAGCTTAAGTATTTCTTGCAGGTGAGGGGAAAAAAAAATGTGTGGTGGCTCTGAATTTGGAGAGTACTTACAAATGGACTAGCTGGCAGCGAGCCACTCGGAGTATTTTAGCGGATCCCGAGTTACAGTAAAACTTGCAAAGAAAACAAAGCTCTGCCCTTACTTGAGAATTTATCTTTCGAACCGGCAGCACTACACTGGTTGTAGATCTGTTGCATCTGAATACCGTAAACAGTAATATGCTTATAGACATCTAAAATACGGGTAAAAATTAATCAAGGTGTTTATTTCTCTAATAATATTTCATAAAGATCAGTTACAAAAATATCTTCAACCACAACAAAGCAATGGAAGTGATGTTATCTAACTCCTGAGAATATTTATTTGAATGTACAACTGCAGAGCATTAGCAAATCACACAGAAAGGTGCTGTGTATTTTAATTAATGATGAAAAATACAACAGCAGAAATTATACACGTGCATTCTTGAAATCTGGAAGATTTCTTCTCCTTGTGTTGAGAAGCTGTGTTTTCAGGTTGTCTCTAGGACTTTGATAATATTCTCAAAGCCTTTGGTATCACAACGCTAAGTTCAATGGCACCTGGAATTCTAAATAACCTTTGAGGGAATTTATTTTGTCAGTCCTAACTTCCCACTTCAAAACCATCGGAAATCATATTTTCTCCCCAAAAGCTGTGGGACCTGGGCTGTCGAGTAACTTGTGGGAAGACTGCGAGTAGAAATTACACTCGAAGTCCAGTATTCATCTCATCTCCTCTAACCTAAGGCATCCTTGCTGTAACTTTTTCATCCGAGGTGGATGCTGAGAGTAGGGATGGAATAGACAGTTCTGCAGCACAGTTTGACACATTCTAAGGTAAATGTCTAAAACACGTCAGTTAATTGTGCTGGAAGAGACTTTTTCTCTCCATTGTCCTTATATAGGGATTGTAGGCAACTCTTCTACGTGTCGTGGACAATACAGATGTGTATGAAACTATGAAAGACGAATCCTACCTTTGGTGCTTAAACATATCTAATTTAAGCATACACAGTATTTTTAAATCTACCCAATAGAACTGTGCCTTCAGAGGCACCAGCACCCCTCATTTATTTCGAAAGGCCTCTTTGGACTGGAGTTTTTCTGCAGGTGTGTCTCGTCAGAAACCTCCAGGATGCTGGAAGTAGGCAGGATTCCCTAAGCCGGGCACCCCGCTGGTGCAGCCGCAGCCCTTCCAGCGTATCGGCTGGGTGCCTCGAGAGCGTTCCCTTAGACTTTGTTTGTTGTCCATACCTAGGTCTTGCTGCCTTAGATGCGAAGAACTTCAACAAGCAAATTAAAAAAAAAGTTGTTTGAGGAGTTTTGTTGTTTGTACACTACTCTTATGCCATGGTAACACGTGGAGGGGGGATATGCTTCTGCTTGGATTTGTCTCCCGAAGAACAGGGTTATTTTGAGAACATATAAATATAGAAAGTGTTGGGCCCTTTTTAGCTCTTTCGGCCACAAAATGTACGTGACATCTGTGACTTTCTGGTGTTGAACAAGGGTTAGTTTTTTGGCCGAGTAAGAACTGGAGGTGCAGTGCACAGAGACGGGTGAAGGGGTGGTGTGACGGATGGGTGGATCGGTGGTCTTTTTCAGACTGCCAGTTGATCTTTTCTGATAGAAAAGAAAAGACGAAAGTGTCTCTCTGAGTAGCTGTGACTTTTATTTCCATGTAAACAGTAACGATGTTTTTTCTGTTAAAAACACAATGAATTTCTTTTCTAAACACAGGCTGCTGCAGAATCTGCTGAGGCCCAGACAATTCGTTCCGTTCAGCAAACACTGGCATCCACAAATTTGTCTTCCTCCCTTATTCTGAATACTTCTCTTTCCCAACACGCACCGGTATCGGCATCTCCTCAAACTCTTCAACAGTCCCTTCCCAGAGCAATTGCCCCCAAACCTTTAACCATGAGACTGCCGATGAATCAGATTGTGGCTTCGGTGACCATTGCACCAAACCTGCCCACAAACATTGCAGCTCCCTTGATAAGCTCTATGGGAACAAACCTGGTGGCAGCGCCGCCTCCGTCTCAAGCCAGCCCCTCGATGCAAAGCCAGCAGCACCAGATACAGCAGCTTCAGCAGCAACAGATGCAGCAGATGCAACAGCAGCAGCTGCATCAGCACCAGATGCATCAGCAGATACAACAACAAATGCAACAGCAGCATTTCCAGCACCACATGCAGCAACATTTGCAGCAGCAGCAGCAGCATCTTCAGCAGCAAATTAGTCAACAGCACATGCAGCAGCAGCTGCAGCAGCTGCAGCTGCAGCAGCTGCAGCAGCAGCAGCTGCAGCAGCTGCAGCACCCGTCGCAGCCTTCTCCTCAGCAGCATTCTCCGGCAGCCTCTCAGATCGCGTCTCCCCTGCCTGCCATGGGGAGCCCGCAGCCAGCGCCTCAGCAGCACCAGTCGCAAATACAGCCTCAGGCACAGACTGCGGTACTGTCGCAGGTCAGCATTTTCTGAGGAAGAATCCGTCTTGCGGCGTGGCGGCGTGGCGGTGGGAGGGGGTAGGGGTGAACCGTGTTTGGCTGAAAACTGTAAATTGTTGATGGTAGTTATGCAGGGATGCATAACAGATCAAACGATCCGCTAAAGTGTCTATTAGATAGGCAATAAAGAACTACCATGTAGCTGTGTATCATCTTTTAGCTGACTGTAAATCGTTTTGTTTTTAAAAAAAAAAAAAAAAAAAAAAAAAAAAGCTGTGCTCTTTTTCATGTGATGCCTTTTTAATTTATTTAAGCTTTACCTACAATATGTGAATCGAATGGCCTAATAAATACCTGGACCTTATGACTGCAAAATGGCCTTTCAGAGTTATGTGACGTAACCCTTCTTTCTCTAAAAGTGAATAATGCACTTCAAGGCAGTGTGAACTCATGAAGCCCTTAAAGCACAGTTGTAACTACCTGTAAGATGATGATTGGATTTCATACAATCATACTTGTATGACATGAGTTGGTCGATGGCATTTTTTGTCATGCAAAAATAGAGTAAATCACAGATTTTTGCCAAAGCTCTTAATTTTTTCTCTCCTAAATGTCTTCAGAAAAACAAATGCAAGTAACCGAACTTAAATGTTTGACCCAACCTTTCACTTCATTTCTCCAAATAAAGCTACCATGGTTTGTAAGAAAATATATATTGACATTTACCCTCTTACGTTAATTCCAATTACAGAACAAAGGTGAATATTATATTCTGTGTCGAAGTGATGCGTTTCAGATTTAATACACTGTATTTTTAAAAGGGAAATGCACTTAAATAAAACTGTTATTACAGAAAGCTAAGATGAAAAATGCAAGAGTTTTTAATATGCTGTAAAACCAGTAGAATATTTAAATGAAACTCCACAACCGAATAATCAATGTAAATATTTTCTTTAAAAGTTGTAAGTTTTCATATCATGTGTTGTAAAGTTTTCATAAATGAGGCTTTAATGTAAACACTGGTAACATGAATTATTAATTGCTACATTGCTTATTGTGTTTTTATGCTGTTTTATACTTTTTTATGAGTTACGATAGCAGCAATTAAGTTGTTTGTATTTTGCTTATCTAAAATAAATGCTTTTATCTTGCTATAGAATAAACACATTTCAGTAAAACCGATGAGCCATAAGTCTTTGACAGAAAAACCGGAAGTGTTTCCTTCCGCAAACACTTTCTCGGAAAATTTATTTAACTTTGGGGATTTTTATCAAAGATGCCCAGGAAGCAGGTACCGATCGGAACCGGGCGTGCCGTCACCCTCGTGCCCATCGAGATGCGCCGCTGAGGAGTCGCGCGCAATTTCTCCGAGGTTTCTGCGGCTGCGGAGGGAGAAGGCGGGTGATGGAGTAACAGAGCACTTGTGGTACCCTGTGTCCAGAGAGGCAAATAAGCACAAATTGTGGGTTTCTTTTGTATCGTCGCGTCTGAGGTGTAAATGCAGCTACTCCCAGCTCCGACTTGGGCCGAGCCCGAGCCGCCTGACTTTTGTCTTGTCGGAAAAGTAGGGCGTGATGGAGGGGGCGATGGAAGGGGCAGGTATTTCGTGTGGAGGACTTGGAAACGTTCACCTCCAACGTGTCGTCAGGTTATTAGTGCTCTTCGTGTATTTTCACTCGCCGTAGAGGAGGAAGCCTTTATTTTCTTCTTTCTCTTCTTTGCCTGCAGTGTCTGTGCTGCGAGTGCAGTCTGACCACTATCCCCAGTTGTCTTGCATGATTAATTACAGCATCTGTCCTGTCAGAAGCTATAATGAAGAGGTCTTGATAAAAATTGCAAATTACCACTGGCAACAATCTTAAACTGCTTATGATAAAATGAAAATTAAAAACAGCAAGTGTCAAACCTGAGCCGAATCCTAATCCTGTTTGAGGCAGTGTCCATGGCTACCACGCTCAGACCACAACCAAAAAATAATGGAATATAGATCCCCCAAAAGTTGCGGCCAGACTTGAGGTTGGAGGTACTATACCATGTGTGACTTTAATAATAATGAAGTCAGCTTTCAATATTTCATCATCCTCAGGTACTCTGTTTATTATGTACAAATATTGAACAGCAAGAGGTTCTAATTATAAATGTATAGATTTCTCGGAGCAGAAAAAATCATGTGTAAATTGAAGCTCTTCATAATAGGTGTTAGTTGACAGCTACCCATGCTCCTAATAGCCTTAGTATGATATCTCATAATGTCTGGGACGGAGGATGGTTATTCCAAGCGCAAGGAAGCCTGCCCGCTTTAGAAATGGCGTGGATAGGGGCTGGTTGGGAGAGATTTTTGTGTGTGTTTGTCGGTTTTAGCCAATGTTACATAACAAAGGGAACCATTTTATAGTCATTTTGAAACCTTTAGACAAATGCCTTCAGAAATAATTGCTAAACTGCATGTGACAGTAATTGTGTATTAGTTCTATAATTGTCATTTTGAAGACCTATGAAGTATCGTTGGAAAAATGTCACTAGTGATAAGAGTTAATTACAACTGAAGTCTGTTTTCAACTATTTGCAGCGAGAAGCAGGTGTTATTACACTCATTAAATGGTTTCATAAATCCTGGGTTTTATCACATTTGATTAAGAGCTGCTGAACTACTGATGGTCAATTCCAGGAAAAATAGTTTTAATTACTGCAGCTAAAAAAAAAATTAATCATCGAGCAGGACTGTACATTTTAAATATCAAAATTTGAATCTTGAGAAACTGAAGCATCCCCCTGCTTGCTACGAAATTACATTTTACATTACCCACAATAGCATATTGCAGAACATCTTGTGTTTCAAACTGTGCAAGTTGGTGTTCATATTCCCGAAGTCTAAGTGAGTAACTTTGCTATCGTAGGTCATAAATAAAACTGTTAATTTAAATCACTTAATATGCAATTTATACAGGAGAAATGCAGTATCCGTATGATTTCAGCGTCGTGCACGGTTTAAAGGCTGTTTTCCTTCATATCATTTACAAGCACTTAACTGCTCCCTTCTTTTCCCAAGGTTTCAGATGCTTTATCACCCCGGTTAACCACATTCTACTTTCACATTAACCCAGGTTGACACATGATGAAAGAACATAAGGAGGTTTAATTTTTAGCTGACACAGGGTCATTAGTTTCTAACTCGGAGAACAAAGCCTTTAAATACCTCTGTGCAACATAATCTCAATTTTATATTATCACCTGACCATTGTGGTTTGCAGGACAGATGGATTAAATATCTCAAGTTTAACCAGAAGTCTTGCACTGACTCTTTTCAATGGGGATTGGCTATTTGAATGGCTCCTTTTTCCATTTCTCACTTCACGGAGTGTTTTGCAGCACCGGACTTCATTCTAACCTTTCCCTCCCCCCTTTGTTTGGCTTTTGTTTTGCAACAGCTGTTATTATCGTTTTTGGTCAGCTGTGATTGCTGGAGGCAAAATAGGACCAGATGGTGTTTTGCTATGCATGAATGGCGAGTTAGAGGAGTTTAGATTGAATAGGCCAAGTTTGAATGGTGTCTATGCACCACCTGCCCTCTTCAGCAGCAGCATACACATCACAGGAGCATGATCTGTCTCAGCCCTGCGAGAATGGGATGGGAATGGAGAGGGCCTCCTTGGATTTTCTCCATATTTATTGATCTTCCATGCACTAACAGCATAATGCAGCGCACAGTCAATTTGAGTTAATTGGATATGACACAGCATGTACGTGTAATCTATCACCGTAGCCTCCTGGTGCACTTTGGGGTTTGCCACCACAAGAACGTGCGCCGTTGGCCTGCGTTAATAGGCTAAGTGGGTGGAAGTAGGACGGGAGCGTTG
>JAVJGH010000085.1:26594064-26619173 GCA_035590175.1 Aviceda leuphotes
AAATGTACTGTAGTTTTAAAACGATGCCCTCGAAACTGCCAGAGGTGCAGTTAAATAGTTTTGCATTTGATAGGCTGGACCGAGTGTTTTGGCACAGAACAAAGTATACCTCATTCCCATACTTTTCCGAGAGGTTTGCCAGTGAAAGCGAAATGAGCAGTTGACTAAAAGTAGGGAGCGGCGTCGGTAGCGATGAGCCGGTGCTGGTCAGAAAGGGGCGTGTGGTTATGTGGAGGAATCTACTTGGTAGCAGAAGGCGTATTATATTAAACGAACCCTGATTACCAGCCCCTAAAACACGGAAATTAAAATCGGGCATCCAGATTGGCTTTAGAGTACCGAAGGGCTGCTTTGTTATCCTAAAACTGGTCATGGAGGTAGAATTTCGATGTTACAGAAATTTAAGATCTATTGTATCTTCCGTTAAGGTTGACGGAAGGACATCGGGTATGGAAGAGTTGTGTCTGGACGTTACGGAATAAAATACCTATGCTGCAAATAATGAGTAAAACATATGATGATAACATATAATACATAAATTACTTGAATCGTTACAGCAATTGGATGTTTAAAAGCCTCCTTAGGTACGGAACTGGGGGTTGCGATCGTGCTCTGCCGAAGTTGGCAGGAGCTGCTCACTCGGTGTCTTTGTCTGTGGTGTCAGGTAGCTGAGTGAGCTACTTTATTATGAAAATTGCATTCAGCTCAAAAAATGCTAAATATTTTCAAGTGCCTGTGGGAAAAGCTAGGTTTGTATTAAAGGATCTGGTTCTTAAAGTCACCAAGAAGTTAATGCTTCTCAGGTGCATCTGAGGGAGAGTGTTTTCGATTATACTACTAAAATCTTTCGGAAGAGAATGTATTGCTTTGAATGAGCTGTTCCGACACTTCAATAGGCTATGCTGGAGATTTATAATGTGCTCTGTTTACCTCAGTTAAAAAGTAGAAGCGGTATTTCAAATGGTGATTTTTGTCCAAGTGCTTGGAGCATTAATGTCTTCAGCCCCTACACAAACCAAAGTAGCACAGAGTTTTCTTACAAGGTCTGAAATGAAATTTTTTTGAAGCTTCTAGGTAAAAAAAGTTGAATGGATAATTATGCTTGATGTGGTAGAGTTATATGGGCACTTTGTGCAGGTATCATTTATTCTCTTTCCCCTCTAGGAATATCTTTATTGATACAACCACCTTTGGTCTGTTATTTCCTCAAAACTGGAGTTGTTAGATTACTTTAACTCTGCTGCTCTAATTGAAACAGAAAGGCTTTGATCCGGCAAATCACTTTAAATGAGTGGATAATTCATGTATATAAATAATAATTTCATTAAAGTGACGACTCATATGCTCCGTTCTACAGTTGCTGAAGTGCTTTCATAGATCAGGGGTGTAACTGCAAGATGTTGTATTTGTTTTCCAAACAGTTCCAAGTTGTGATAATAAGAATAATCGGAA
Organism: Aviceda leuphotes; assembly: GCA_035590175.1. NCBI lineage: Eukaryota > Metazoa > Chordata > Aves > Accipitriformes > Accipitridae > Aviceda > Aviceda leuphotes. The sequence goes on from JAVJGH010000085.1 coordinate 26,595,517, forward strand.
CCTTAAAGTAACATAGCCTTACTTACATTTTCTGCATTTACTTTTATTAAATTATATTCTAAACAAGTCCCAGGTCTGATTTTCAAGTACAGGTATCTAACTTTTGTGCTGGTTCAGTAACTGTATCATCGTAAATGTGTAAAGAATTAACCACCTGACTGGTGATTTGCGTACTCAGTCATTGAGATGGGTTTCTACTGCGCACGGGTCCGAAAACCTGTACCTGGATGAGCAGTCACAGCTCTTGGCTGAGCAGATGCCTTGACCAAATATTTGTATTTACAAAACAGAGAAGTAAATGCAGGCAAACAAAGCACTATTGCACCTACTGGCAATATTTGTGAAACCTAAAGGGTATAGTTACTGTAGGCTGGTTTATTTTTAATGCTATATCCCGTAGCGTACTCATGACAAACATATACATTGCATTAGCATAAATTACATAAATCCCATGTGTTCTGCTTCTCTCACTGGTGGTTATAGGTGCTTAATTTTGGAATTGGTTTTGGTGTTCCACGAATCATGAGAGTTGACCATACAGCATGCATATTTAAAAGGCACTAAGCTGAACCATTGCTTCGATTTCTTTCCTGTTCCGAATTTTGGAAATGCTGGAAACCGGAGCTCGCTTTGGAAAATTCTGCCGTATCAGCTATTGATCGGGGGATTCTTGCTGAGAATTTAGAGATACTTGTGTTTCTATAAGGAATGAGCAGCCTTTCTTTTTTCTTTTTTTTTTTTTTTTTTTTATCCCAATGCAAATTAAATCCTTATCCTTCATTCGGAAAATGGCCAGATCTTGCTATCAGGCTTGGACAACTCAAACATCTTTGAACAAAAATAGTAATAAAAATGTAGCATTCTCACATTCACTTCTGTCGAAGTCTGCTGAAGCTGCACCTGGCTTCAAATGCAAGGCTGAGTTTGTTCTGATTATTTCTTTCCATTTTCAAAGCTGCTGATCAGCAGAAATTAATCGATACATGATTCTGCACCTCTGCCCCTTCAGCTGCACGACCGGCAGATGCCCACTGGGAGCCTGTGGCAGGCCCAGTTATCAAGTAAGTTATCATTTCAAAGGGAGCAAGACCAGCCTGTCGCGCACCACTGCTCGTTCTGGGCCCCGTCGCGACGGGTCGCGTAACTGCGGTCGCCGTAGCGGGCAGGAGGTCGCTTCTTTGCCAGTCGGCCAAATTCTCCGCATAAGCAACTCCACTGAGCCCCGGACCTATTAAAAATTCAAACCAACTTTGCAGTGTACTCGGGGCTAAATAAGAGGTGGTGAAGCCAGTAGGAATAATCCCAGAGATTTCAGGGGACTTTGGGTCAGGGCTTAGCTGAAGATGGGCACAAAAATGCAGCCATGGTGAGCATGCTTGTAGCTTTTTCAAGTGATGTAGGAATAATTCTTGCAGAAAGAGAGATAATTCGAAGGAGAGGGAAGAACAGCAATTTTCCTCCTGAATTGAGAAAATGAAAACTGTTGGGTGTGTGTTGCTATCACAGCAAAGTGTTTCTATCCAGGCTCAATGCTTCAGCATGTAAACAACTTCCACTGAAATCTGCAAAGCAACTGTGCAGAGCATCTGGGAAAATATTCGTCATTTAAATGCACTAAGCAAAATGGTAATGTTATTTGACTTTGGTTAATCAATAACAGAGGAGAAACGAACACTTTAGTTTGATTAACCTTCTGCCATACAACACAAAGTTAATGAAATCAGAAATACTTTGTTCTTTTTTAAAATTTGCATAAATTATAGTGGGGTTTAATTTCTGGGAGCGTGTGGGTTTTTCTCCCTGTCGTTATCTGTATATTTTATCTGAAGTTTGTTTGTTGCTTTAGAACAACGTACTTGTCCACTGTAGACAAAATACGCACTTTGTTCAGTTCCTTACTCGAGGTCAAATTCTCTTGAGGAGAACAAGTGTGGGTTGTGTAGCTGTCAAAAGAGGGTTTAGTGCCTGACCCTAAGAAGCATTCAAAGCCCAGATCTCTCCTTTTTTTTTTTATTGCTTTTCATTTTCATTGTTTGTACTTTATACTTAAGAAGGGGCCTCTGCAGAGGGGAAAGCCCCTGCTTTGGTATTCCCAACTAGCAGTCTTCTATAGCAGCCTTCTGCTGAAACACCTCAAAAGCTTTTCGTGGCAAGAATTTGGAAACCGCTGCTCTGTGTCAACCGCTGGTGCGTAATCCTAGCCGCGTGTGGAGGGGCTGGGGCGGGATGCGGCGATACGCGCGCCGCGCGGAGCCCGAGGAGGGCTGGGTGGAGTGGAGCCAGGGGCTCGGGGCACATCCACGAATGTTCTTGCAATAAAGAGAAAGTGCTGGAGGTACGTAAGCTTGGACGCAATGAAGCGGGAGCGTGAATCCAAAAGGGTAAGTTGCTGAATTAATGTAGTTTAGAGGAAGGTACAGACAATAACTGGTTAACGGGGTGCTCACTGAAAAGTCGATGATACGGTTTTATATGTCGGTGCTCAAACAGAAGCTGTCTTACATTCGCTACAGATGGTGTTTGTATAGTGTACGCAAATTCAGTGATAGAAATGGCCATAAAAAAGACCAAGATTTTGTATAGTTATTCACAATCACTGTTGTGTAATTGGAAAGTGTAAGTATTATATTACATTTTATTTTGTAGAACTACAGTGCAATTATACTTGGTAATAGCTGTTAACAGCATGAGGTGCCTTATTTGTAAAAAAGGCAAAATACTTGTAGTCTTCCTAACTGAACCTGAGTTTTGGCTAACATACAGCTGTAGAAAAGGTGGATTTTGAGTCCTTTCCATCCTGGTTGGCAAGACTGTTGGCCTTATCTTTTTTATCTCAGGTAATAACTCACAGTTCTCCAGGGCCATTCCGAGGGAGCCAGGAGCACGAGAGGACCGAACAAACAGATGGACTGAGATAACGCGAACCCGAGCGGCGGAGGAAGGTCACCTCTTGGGAGAGTTACACAATTCCTGTGGGAGCCTGCCCGTGGCAGGGCTGTAGCTCTCAGCTGGGGTAATCTCAGGTGCTGCCGGGTGGGAGGGTGGGGACCGCGTGAAACCCTCCTCTCTGCTGGGAAAGGCGTGAAATGGGAGTAATCTTAGGCAAAGGAGATGACTAGATCTTTTCTCATCTACATATCTTGGGATAGACTACGTATACTATGCATTCTGGCGTAGTTTGCACCCTTAAGAAACTCTAGAAAGGAGCAGTTGCTCCCCTGCTCGGAGCAGGGACTCCAAATAGGCATTCGTATGGGGAGGCATGGTTTTCATTACAGAGATCTCCAGCCAACATCTGGGAGCCAAGGAAATGCGAGGGTACGTGGGCACTCTGTATCAGCTTTATCTGGTTCGGCAAACCAGAAGTGTTCCACATGGTACCGTCTCGACAGAGAACGCAGGCGAGTAAAAGCTGAGTAAGCCAAGAAACCTCACAAAGAAATAAAAGAGCTTTCAGGTTATCTGAGAGTACCAAAAAATGAGGGAAAAAAAAAAAAAACCCTCTCTAAATTATGGACTGCATGAGCTTTCACGTGCAGCAAAAATTCCTCCAGAATTGTATTTGTTGCTTGTAATATTCAACTGGGAATAATGTGACAGGCTTGCGGAGTGCCTGCAGGGTGCAGAGCACTTGTAGGCGCTACCCAGGCTACCTTTTTGAGGGCAAATGTTACTTTCCGTTCGTTACCGCGGGTTCAGTACTCTCATTTTTATGCAGACTTGAGGCCATATCGTTACCCTCCGGTGCCTGTTCTCCACAGCTAGCCCACCCCAGCCAGGCAGCGTCGATGGTAAAGCAACTCTCAGGAGCCTATGATATAGGAATTCCCTGAGAGACACGAGGACACCTTCCCCGCGAAAGGGGGCTCGTGCTGGCCCGGCGCTGGGTGAAGGGCTCTCGGCCTGCAGGCCGCACCAAGCCTGGGGGGGCGGGAAGGCGCTGGGGAACGCGCCCACGTCACAGGCCTCCTCCGAGCGCTGGCCAGGGAGGTCGTCCCGAGCTCTCCATCCTGCCGACCTGGGGCGATCCCGTAGACGCTGCCTCACCAGGGCCGTCCGGGAAAGGGGGGAACTTGCCGGACTCGGAAGGCCGTGCCCGCTGGGCCGGTGCTCGAGGGTGCTGGTGGCCTCTGGGGAGCCGCTGGCCAGGAGGGGCCGCGCCGTCCCCCCCCCGCGCCGGGCGCCGAGCCGGGCTCTGCCCCCAGGGAGGCCGCTCGCAAGAAAGCGTGCAAGCCGCCAACCCCGCGGCAGAACCCGGTGGTAGTCGGTGACTTTCTTTTTTCTTTTTGCCTTCGAAAACCTTCGCTAGAGGACCCGGAGCTATGGCCAATCCGAGTTTGTTGGAAAGGAGTTGTTTAACGCGCATGCAGAAAATGTTACGTGTCCCCTGTAAGGCTAAACCCTGGGGAGGAGGAGGAGGAGGGGCAGGAGAGAGAGAACTTCCAGCCCGTAATCCTGCACTTGAGGGCGTTTAATGTTTTTCTGCTTCCGATGCAAAGCGTTAGCTGTTTCGATTGCAACGTCTTGTGGTCAAGGATAGGTTGCTCTTGGGAGGGCACGTACTGTAATGTGGCCCTGGTCCTTCCAGTGGGCTCTGTGTGCTACTGAAAAATAACTGGTAACGAGGCAATGAGGAGACAGGTGGGACTCGGTGTAATTGCTTGGAAATGCCTGCAAAAAGAAAGCAGTTCCAGGGAGTTCATTCCCATCCTTCCTGTTGGTGTAGTTTGGTGGGCGAGAAGAGCAGCGTCACTAAATGGACGTTCAGCTGGCTGGTTTTGGGATTGGGATTGGGATTGGGATTGGGATTGGGATTCAGCATGGGGCACTAACCCCTGCGGGCTGGCCTAATTGTATTTCATCCCTTCTCGTACAGTGCAAAAGCACGTGTTCAAGCCTATTGATATTCGGGTGGTAGTGATTCGGCATGTGTTTGTATGTAAAAATCTGCTTAAATTTCATAGATTTTAATTACAGAACGATTATAAAACACTAATAAAAGCCCAGATCAAATCAAACCAGTCTAAATCTCCCACAGGCACCAATGGCCTCCGTCGCCCTTTGAAGCTGGAGATAAGCTAATGATATCAGCAGCCCGCCAAGAGCCCACTTCTGGTTGCCGGCGTCCTGACTCTACCTTGTTCTCGGACTCAATGACTCTTAAGCACATGCTTAAAGTTAAGCTCCTTAAAGTATGTTCCTGAGTAGGTAACATAATTAAGATTTAAAAACAATAGAAAAGCCTGTAACGGCTCATAATCCGTCTCATCTTTCTCCAGACCTTGGAAAGAGAAATAATGAGAATTCCTGAAGGATTTATGTTTTATTGTGGTTTTTGGTTCTGTTAAGGAATTCACTCTATAAAAAGTGAAGCGAGAAGAAAAGTTTGTTACGGAGGTTTTTGTTAAAACCGAAGCAGCCAATTAAATAGGTGACTTCATGAAAAGCTGAACCAAGTTGCTTTTATTCTTGGTGATTAATTAAAGTCTGGGATGTTTAAGTGCTGATAACTGCACCTGTTTCTTGAAAACATCGTCCTGGGTTTCCTCTGTGGAAAAACACAGGGTGAGTGCTGATCGTCTGCTGCTCAAGGCAAATATTGCTGCGACTGAGATTTGCTGGTCAGGTACTGAAAGAAACTGAGTCCTTGGAGCAGAGTAGATAGATGATTCCTCTGTGAATTAAACAGCACTTAAATAAAGATTCATTAACCCATTGCAGTATCATTTATAGCATTTCCATCCTATGGTTTTAGTTTAGTGCCAGTGGGGGTTTAGCCGTCGCCTCTTGAAATCAATTGTAAAGCTTGCAATGGCTTTGGTGCTACTGGACCAATTCCTGACAGAGCAGCTTCGATACTTTTATTAAGTAAAAGAATTATTATAACTCAGAGCTGTGTGTGCTTAAATGCCTGCTGTAAGTAGAGGTGAAGGCCGTTTTGACTCAGAGCCCAGTGCAGTCCTGTTCAGCTTTGCAGCCCTGCAGGACCGACTGTGAGCAAGACTGAGCTGGGGAAAAATTTGGCGATGTAGCTGGTGTTGAAAGACTTGATATTGTTTCCACTTGGAGTATGATTGGATTCACGTAATTGTAAGTCTCTTGCTTTCCACACCTTGGCAATTAAGCATCTAGTCATCACAAAAAAAGATGCTGCCTCCACTGTCCCAATATTTGGTCATGAAGCAAAATCAATATTGCTGGGGTTTTTGTCTTCACATAGCAGTGGAATTAGATTCTCTTCCCTACTTCCTTTCCCACTTTTGGTCCATATATAGTTCTTTAAAGTAATACAAGTTTGCTTAAAAAAAACAACCCAGCATCATAAACCAAAACCAACTGTGTTCACTGAAGTGTTTTGTACGTCGTAGCTGCTACTTACCATTCTTATTCATCTGGCGTTTATAGAGAAAGCCTGTCTTGATATCTTGAAGGCACTTTTAATGAGTACATGTCATGAATTTTCCAACTGCTTTTGGATTGAAAATGATTTCCTTTCTATTTGTCACAGAATCTTGTTATCTTACATTTTAAAAGGTTCTTGCACACCTCCCCCACACCTGGATTGTAAGTGATTATTGGCTATTGTAGCTCAAAAATGAAAGTTGGTAGAATTTACTTCAAGCCTGTTCAACTAAATAAAAAGGTTAACTTCTGCTTAAAAAACCAAAACCAAACCAACAAAACTGCCACATAGCTACTGTACTCTCAGCTCAAGACCTGCTCTGACATATGAATGGAAAAGGTTCAATCCTGCACTCCTGGTCTGTAAAGCACCTGCACTGGCCATCCCCTTGCTCTTGCAGAACAGATAATCAAACTGTCGGGCTCCTCCTGACGGGATGCTAAAATTTTATGTGGGTTCAAAGGATGGACTGATCAAACTCATCAAGGAAAATCCATCAGGTTTATTCAACACAAAGACGCCTTTTCTGATGTGGGAAGCCTGGATAAAATTTCTTGGAGACTGGAAAGCAATCTGAGAAAATACCATGTTGTTGTGCGTGTCTCGCGCTTACCCTCGTCCCAGAGCAGCTGCTTTTCAGCACGGGAGAATGGGCTGGGTAAACCTTTGCTATGCATATTTTTAGGTCTTATATTTAAAGGACTAATTTTAAAACCACTGCAAAGGTTACTTTGGCTTTGGGAAGTTTCAGAATGGGGAAAGCAAAGCTGAGTTTCCTGAACAAACTGTATAGGCAAAATCTCTGAAAATGGGAGACTAAGTAAGTGGGAAAATTTACAGCATTAAGTTAGTCTCTTCCAAGCCTTCAGCCTGGTTGTTGGGCACTGAATAGTAACTACTAATTTTCTTTCTTTATCAAACTGTGAGTACATTAGGATTTCCTTGTTTTATTTTTCAAATATTACTGAAGTTGAGGACACTCAGCTTTGACCTAACCCTGCCCTGCTGAACTGGCCGAGTAACTCTAAGTTTCAGTGGGAACAGATGGAGGCTCCTGCATGTAAGACCGTGGTTGCTGTTTGATCACCACTAATCAGATGACTTTACTGACCTTCACAATTCAGTACAGGAAAACAGTGCGTATTTTGGTCATAACCTTGTAAAACTTCAGTTTGCATTTAAAAATATTTGGAGTGAAGAGGAATAATGAGCTTTCACTACCCACATTAAATAGATAATTAATAATATGAATATTAAGAAGCTCAGTTTAAAGAGCTACTGATTGATTTGCTGCAAGTTACTGTGAAAAAGGTCTGCAAAAAGGAAAACAGGATTACAATTTAAAGATTGTAATTCAATGGGTTAGAATTTTTACCATTTCCCATTCTCATTACATTTGCAGGAATAAAGCACTTCTGTCACACAGTTTAGCAATTACTAGAGTAAAAGAGATTTATCTTTTCTGTTGGTAGTTATTCTGACGATCATACAGTCTGCCAGAAAGCAGCCAAAACCATTGTTATTTTTAATGTAGGTTGATGACATGCTTTACTGTCTGGGCAAACATGGCACAGAGTGGTGTCGTGGTTTAACCCCAGCCAGGAATTAAGCACCACGCAGCCGCTTGTTCGCTCCCCACCCCAGTGGGATGGGGGAGAGAATTGGAGGGGGAAGTAAAACTCACGGGTTGAGATAAAGACAGCTTAATAGGACAGAAAGCGAAGGGAAAATAATACTACTGCTGCTAATAATAAGAGAATATACAGAAAAGTGATGCGCAATACAATTGCTTCACCACCCCCTGACAGATGCCCAGCCAATCCCCGAGCCAAGGTGCTCCTCGGCCAACTCCCCCCAGTCTATATACTGGGCATGACGTCCCGTGGTGTGGAATACCCCGTTGGCCAGTTTGGGTCAGCAGCCCTGGCTGTGTCCCCTCCCAGCTTCTTGTGCCCCTCCAGCCTTCTTGCTGGCGGGGCGCGAGAAGTTGAAAAGTCCTCGCCTTGGTGTGAACGCTGCTCAGCAACAACTAAAACCTCAGCATGTTATCAACATCATTCTCATCCTAAATCCAAACCACAGCACTATACCAGCTACTAGGAAGAAAATTAACTTTATTCCAGCTGAAACCAAGACAAGTGGTAAAGACCATGTCCCATGGATGGCATGGAGTTAAAATCTTGCTTCCATGGTTTAACAAAAGGAAGGACAAAATCTGCTGGAGGGCAGCATGCTTCCCGTGGTGACGCCCGGAGAGTGCAAATTCCTCCAGCATCACAGGGGTGGCGTAGTTAAGGGCTGCTGGTTTTCTGTGGTGTGGTTGCCCACACTTTGAGGACTTTTCAAGTGTTCCCACTCTGAATCAGTTGGGTGGGTTTGCAGTCAGACCACTAATAGTGGCCTTTGCAAGAATTCCTTGAAATGGGAGGCTCGGCAGACTCCTGGCAGTTCTCTGGGCTTAAGCAACTTAATGCTAATGCCTGACGCCTAGGATCTAGCATACAGTCTGCTCAGTGTTCATATTTAAGGACAAATTTGCAGACAGGGAGCAGAGAAATTACTTGGGTTTTAGCTAGCTATCACATATGGCTGCTCAGTTTTTGCAGGAGGTCTTTACAGCGAGATCTAAGACTTGTTTTCCAAAACTCACCAGCAGAGAATATGATGGCAGTTCTTATTAGGAAACAAACACATCTCTTTATGCAGAAAAGCTGTCTGTTCATTAATGATCTTATGTAGGTAATAGCTAGCAGTAGTGATGGTAATTCACTGCTTGGAACACATTTACCCCAAATACTTGTATTTATTTTCAGAGAAGATGACATATACTGACTTGTTCAATACACATATAAAGAAATATCTGTTGTGTTTTACAGAACAACTGTCTTTATTCTCTCTTTTCCTTTGTCCCTTGAGCTTTAGAGTATGACTATTTAATTAAAGATTGAATGAGAGACCAAGTTTAATTTTTTCTAAACAATAATCTCCAACATATTCAACAATGTCTCATGCCTTCCTGGCATTTTGACGTACGCCTGCAGCAGAGAGTCTATTGAATTTGGTATGTGACTAAAATCTAACAAAGAACACTGTCTACTGAACTCTAAATCTGCTTGGTTAAATCATTCAATGTGCTGTACAAGTTGTACAGCTGAAACTGAAAATAAGCAGAGCCCTTACAAAACACAGCCAAGAAGGAGCTTAGCTAAAATTCTCAAGACACGACTTAGGAGCTTTGGGGGAGTTTTGACAGTACAAAAGCCACTGAAATCATTACTTTATGTGAATTCATCTTATTTCTTTTTCTTGTTACTTACTACTACTCCATTACTATTTAAATTAAAACTGGGAGAAATGTGTTTGGTTGGATCCTTGCAACCAATTGCCACAATTATTGTTGTTTGGGTAAATATATTATTGCAGCAAGAACCCTCTCTGACTGGGACACGGAATTGGCTCGGCATCGACACACATACAGTTAGACAATAAATCCTTTTTGTGCAGGATGTTAAAAAGCCCCCCTCTACTAAAAAATAAAAGTCCTCTTTTGCATCTCCAGTACATTTGTTTGTCAGACTGTACTCTGCAGGGGAGACACTTCCATGTATTGGTACATTGTAAATAACAAATAACAATACGACAGTACGTTATCGCATTTAAACAACGAATAAAGAAAATAGAAGGCAACACCCACCGAACTTTGAGACATCTATAAAGACTACATTTCATGCTAGATAGGGCCTAGAGGAATGGACCAAAGAAGATGAGAATACTCTGAGAGATCTGGTGAAATGCTGTTTGTTATAAATCCTGGGCTAAGGATTCATCTTTGGTCAAACCCTGTTGAAAGCAGTGATTGGAAATAAAAAGTGAGGGTGTTTATAAGCTGTTCAATACAGTAATCTGAAGCCATGTTAAATCTAAATGACCTGTTCCACATGGAGATCGCACCCTGAATTATATCGGAGCAGTTATAATGAAAATAGCAGGTGTCCTATTGCTTTTTGGTCAATTACCATAGTTAATGTATGAAGCAATTTTTTTATTAAGACTTAATTACCCAAGATTGTTCAGCTCACTTGCAGCATCTGTTTTTCTGCAAAGGCCTATTTTTGAACCCGATTTTTTTTACAAATAGGTCATCTAGAGCACAAAGAGCTTCATCCAGCACCGTCAATATAAACTTCTGTACCCAGAAGGATGGGAGATGAGCCCCAAGGTCAGGGACTGTATCCTCTCACGTTTCAGACTGGAACTACTGCATCCATCTTGGAACTGAAGTCTTCTCACCTCCTCACTTTTTGCCAGAGCCGTGTTTTGCAGCACCGTCTTTATCAGCACCATGTTTCTTGCCACCAATGACCGTAACCACCAGCAGCAGAATGATGGGATTAATGTAAATACAGTCTCTGGTTTCAGGCTGTGACTTCTGCACAAGTGTAAAGTCAGGTGCCTTCACCATCTAAGAAAGAGTTCATCTAAGAGTTAGTCAGATGGCCTTCAGCAATTATTGTAAAAAGTGAGAACTGGTCCTCTTAATACATCTGTCACAGATCTGTGGACTTGGTCTGCACATCTATCGCGATCGTTCTCCTAATCCCAAAGTGCTCCCAGGGGTCTCTGGATAGTAATTACTGACTAAAACTCTGTGGTCAGACTAGGTAATCACAGTGATCCCTTCTGGCCTTAAAATCTATTATCTTAATTCTCATTTACCCTAAGGCCATTTTACCCCCCTCTAGCAATATAAATGGACCTTAAGGTTTGAATATTTATATCCCCTTTGAGGTATCTTTACGTTGCCAGAGTGATGCCTCAGTAACCTTTGTGTGAATGAGAACGAGGAGCTCCGAGTCCCTCAATTGCCATGTTGGAAGTTGGCTCAGGGGCTGGGGTTTTGCTCATTTTTCTGTAGTTTTCCTTGTCTGATCAGTACATGTAGACTGCTTGGGAGTCCTTGTTTTAATATTTTATTATTAACGTTGATTCATGTAACTTTGCTTATACTTTTTGTGCTGGGGATTGACTAACCAGTGACATAACTGACAGGTCCACCTGCCTTTGGCGTAGCGTAGACGTTTCCCAGATGTGATGTGAAGTAATACCAACCCATGGAGAAGTGAAAAGAAACCAAACAGTAAATCTAAAATGGTCGGGGCTATAAGCTTGGGAATGAGTCCTGATGGCCCACAGCTGGACATCAGATGTCTCTCTCCTGCTGGTGAATCTCAGCTGGTGCAAACCTGGGTGGCACCAGGAGCTCGGTGTGAAAGTAGAACTGCTTGACCTAAGGGCTACCTAGTAATGTTATTGTGGCTGCACCTCCAGGATTGGGTTTTCTGCATTAAAACCTGCAGCAGGATGGCCCTGATGAGCAACACGTGCATGCACACTCCAGTAGTAACGTCATCATTCTTGTGGTCTAAACACGATCTAATAACAAACAAAAATTCATGGATTAGATGAACATCTGCTCACTAATCTGCTTTTAAACTGCACAGTGGCTCTTCCCCTGAAGTTTTTCACTTGGATGAAAAGATAGTAAAGAAGAAGAAGAAGAAAAAAAAGATAAATTCAGATGCTCCAGATTCCTGCTGGATGAACAGTGGCATTCAGCGCTTCCTGGAGCACAGCACGCTGCTCCCCGCTCTTCGCGCAGCTACCGTGGACCCAAACGCCCCCTACGGAGATGGGCTCTCTTTGTTTCGCTGGGTATTGCCTGCAGCGTTACAAGCCATGACTTATGGCAGGAGAAAAGCAGACTCCTGAGGACAGATTCCTCTGTTGCGTAATTCCATGGCTGAGAAATGTGCCAGGGAATGCAGAATTATGACCAAGACTTTTCCAGCTTTCCGTCTTCTTGTCTTCATGGCCCAGTAGAAAATCGTGACAGCTGGAAGTGAGGGAAAAACGGAGCTTTAGTGCTTTCCAGACTAGTCAGATGGCCTTCAGCGATTATTGTAAAAAGTGAGAACTGGTCCTCTTAATACATCTGTCGCAGATCTGTGGACTTGGTCTGCACATCTATCGCGGTCGTTCTCCTAATCCCAAAGTGCTCCCAGGGGTCTCTGGATAGTAAATGCCTCCAAGATCTTCCCACTTGCAAGTCCACGACTGCAGCCGTTTCACGTCTGCAAGTGTCCAAACCCTCTCTGCCTCCTCAGTGCAAGGAACAGCAGAGTGGGACAAGATAAGCTTAAAGCTACAAAAAAAACCTTCCGTTCATTTTCAACCCCAGTGTGGAAGCTGCTCAAAGTAAACAGCAGGGAATAACTTTTGCTGCTGTTGGTTTGGGGCTGCTTTTTTTTATTTTTTTATTTTGAAATATGGGAACCATCAGCAGGTCTGTGCCAAGGTATGTCCCCGTGTACTCCAGCCGCTCCCTCTGCCCACGACTGTTGGGGGCAGGCGGTTGCAGCACGGTCTGGCCACCCCAGTTTGGAGACTGGTGCGGGGTCCTGTGCTGACCCTGCTCGAAGCAGGGTGCAGGGCTCAGCAGACCGGGAGCATCGATCGTGGCGGCACCCAGCCCTGTTGTACAAATGCTTTAATGAGGCAACAGGCTCCTTAGAGCTTAGTGCTTTGGATTACACCGTGTCGCCTTCTGTTACGCCGCGTGAAGCCCTAAGCTGGGCTGACATGGTGTAACTCAGGGGACCTTGATGTGGAATGACATTACATGATGCAGCATGTGGGAAAAATCAAAGTTTGTCTCTCCTGGCACCAAGTACTCACTCCCCGTTTCTGCGGCGGCCGTGCAGTCCAGTTTTCGGCAGGTGATCGCCAGGGTAGGTGTTTGGAAGAGCTGGGATATTTTCATTAAGCAATTTCAAATCTCGTTAGCAAATTTTCATAAAGTGATAATGCAGTGGCAGCATTAGCCTTATTAATCTAATATGAAAGTCACTCTCATGACAGAGAAAAGTGCCAATAAAACCCTTTAATTTTGTACGGGCTAACAGCACACGCGCCAGCGTGTCCTTAGTGAAACAAGGCAGAATTTTAACCTCCCAGGATCTGTTCAAAGCTTTGGAGTACAGTGGATTAATACCAATGGAAACAGTTTTAGAGGTTCATTTCTACCTTCCTAACAACTGCCGGTATTTGCTCAAACCAAGAATCATTTGGTTTAAAAAACCCCACAGAACTAAACAAACCCCTCAAAACTCTTCATTTAAGCCTGACAGGCAGAAGAGATTCGTGGTGTCGTATAGCTCCAGATAAAAGCAGCATCTAGAACTGTGTTTCAGTTGCCAGGACGACTAACCACTGCCACACGCTCAGCTCTACTGGCTGCAACGGGGAAACCAAACAGTGCGTGATGGATCAGCTCAACCATCAGCCTCAGTAGCAAAATAAAATAGCAGGACTCATACTTGGCCAACACTCGATCTGCAGAGAAAAAAAATAGGCCCACCATCTATTTCTAATTTCATCTTCAGATCTTAAAGCTTTTTCTAAGGAGATGAATTACGAAAGATAGCCACACGTTTATCCGTTTTGCAAGCCGCTGGCTTTCCTCTTGCTCGCGGTATGAAATCCGTTTCGTAGACTACACCATTTAAAGCCCACCCGAAATCAGGAACCGTGTCTCGCCGTATGACCGGTTGCGGGGCGGGGGGGGGCGGAGAGAAGAGGTGCGGGGCAGCGCTCGTCCTTCTCCCCTCTCCCACCTGGTCCCGTCCTGGTGGGTCCCAGCGAGACGAACCAGCCCGGTCAAAAAATAGGTGAATCCCCGTCGGCCGCGGGGTGCCTGTCCATGCTGTCCTCATCACGGAGAACTTGCCATCGCCTCAAGCTTGTCTACAGGCAGCCACTGGGAGGAAAGTGCAAAACCAGTGGTGGCTGACTCCAGTTTCAGAGCCGTGTCCCCGCCGTGAAGGGAGCATCGGCTGGTGCCGAGGCACAGAGCCGTTCGCGGTCCGGTCGCTAATTAATTCCAGCAGCGGTTCCTGTTACCGACGAGGACTAGTTTACCCACAACGGATTTAATTAGGCGCTGGTTTCACTTTGCTATTTCGTCAATTAGCGGGAGCACGTAGTGGCTTGTAAGAAGATCAATAGGGTGGGGTTTTAATTACTTAGAGAACGTCGTTTACATTATTTAGCCCATGGTCAGTCAGGTGGTTTGTGTTTATAAAAGGGGCTTAGACGATATCGGGCTGCTGCAGCCCCAGTGAGAACTGGTTAACCACTTACTGGGGAAGGGCTGCGGCTCACACAAGTAAGCGCTCCGACGATTTGTCAAGAGATGTAGATAAATGCTTCCTAGAAGTAATCAGTTTCTTTAGTTTCATACTGCATAAAGAGCGCTAACTTTAAAGACTCTTCATGAATGGGAAAATATGAAATCAATTCCATTTATCTGAATGAATCTTTCAGCAAGCTCAGGGTTTAGCGCGGGGGCACTGCAGGCAAAATGTAACAAATGCGGTAGCATAAAAATGATTAAAACATGATGAACAAGGTTATAGAGATAAAAAAAATGAGAGGGAAAGAGCTGGAAAAGTAAAAACAAGAAACCTGTGTGCTACTAAAGGGTTTGTCTATTTTTCATGTTTACTTCTTCTGTGTTCATAATTTTGTGGTCCATCATCAATCACTGTCAATTTGAAAAAGTGCTATACTTAGGGTCATTTATCCAGGGCTATTGGAGGCTAAAATTATGCAGTTTCAGTCAAATATACATGAATAGAGACTGTCATTTCTGATTAATGACATGTGACTTCAGTGTCTTACAGAATCATCTTGCCATCCAAGCTTTACAAAAAGGTTATTATGTAAGGCCTTTTCCATAATATATCTACTTTTCCTCTAAGAACACTGCAGAAGCCATTTTGCTCACATTAAAATCAGTGCTGATATCCCTTATTATGCTGGTGGTAATCGCTCCACAGATTTTGAGATTGCCAGAATAAGTAAATTTTTGTGGGATTGGAAATTACATTACTGAGGATGGTTACCAAGCTTGTGGGTTTGGTGCTGTTTCATAGTTTACTTTTTATTTCAGTTGTAAGAGAAAGCCTAGTCTTTTAGTGGAAAAAAAAAAAAACAAAACCAAAAAACATATAAAACACTAATCTCATGCAGTGTATTCAAAAAAAACCACCACACGTGGCATTTCAGCATTAATTACTGTTTTTCATGATTCACCATTCCCCTTATCTCCTTCTACGCATTCGCCTGAGAAAGGAGAACGAGTGAGAGTTCAGAAACTATAAAGGGAAAAAAAAGGAGAGAAAGGGGGCGAGCAGGGAAAGGCGGGGGGAGGCGCCCACCCCAGGGGCTGCAAGAACTTCCCCGCAGCCGGGAAAAATCTCCTGGCTGCCTCTGAAGCAGGGCCGGGAAGCGCGGACCGCGGCGTGCCGTAGGGTCCGTTACGGCCTCCCGGCTCCTTCTCGCTCCTGCCTATAGCAACCCTTTCGAAGATGGTTTTTTGTTTTTTTTTTTTCACTCTGGGACGGATCATCCCTCTCGCAGGAAAGCTTTGCTTTGACGGGAAAGGGAGGGAGCTCCTCTGCTGTTTTGCCTCCCATCGAGGCAGATTTTACGGTCTCACCAGAGACCCTGGGGGCTGTGGGTACCCACCGAGGTTGCTGCAGGAGGGGGAACCCCTTGTACCGCTGTGTTACTGCGGGGGCCTCTCCTCAGCGCGCCCCGATACCCCCAGCAGCATTGGTGGTTGCAGCCCTCCGAATTCCATTTCTACAGCAGATGTGATAGCGGTTAGGATGCAGCTGTATTTATTAGCCATCCCAACTTTTTTAATTTTTTTCCTGGTCCTGTTGCTGGTAACCAGTGTTACCATCGGTTACCACCATTGGAAGTGCTGCTCCATCAAAACATATAAGGGCTTCTCCGAGGTTTGGTTCTCGTGTAGAAACCTGGAAGTTTTTTAACTCTTCCCTGAATGCCATTAGCAAGACACGCTCCTTCACTTGGGCGCCCGTAAACCAGAGGAAAGTGTGACGAAGGACAGGAGGACCGGAGGAACTGGGGCGCCTGCTGAGAGCCCAGTTGCCCATAGAGTGGAGCAGGCAGTAACGCAACTCCTACCCCGGGTCATCCTTTAAAATATCTTTTTCTCTGCTTGGTTCTTAGAGAAAAAGTCCACCAAGCCAACATTCCTGCCAAACACCCTCCCCTGGCCCTTCTTTTCTCTGTAGGCCCCTACATGTATGACCTGATACCAGCAAATTAGATGACCCCAGGCGCTATGTATTTTTCTAAAAGAAGAATTCTCCAGTCTTGTCCTAAGCCTTTAGCAGTAAAGCCCAGCAAAGCCGCGAGGTGAGCTTTGCTGGGAGGAGGCCGGTTGCGCAGGAGGCTCCCAGTCGGTTGCTGGTGGTGCACCTCTCACGGGCCTGGCACCCCGCATGGCTCCTCTTTGCTAAAAAAACCCGTGGTGTAGTAATAAAAACAGACTTGGGATAATCCGGTAGAAAGGCCTCACAGCTAGGTGAATCGATATTTATCATATCATGTCAGAACAGAGCAATTGGTCCGGACTCTCCCCTGGAAACCTCCGAGTTTTGCTACTTATTGCTCTTCTACTGTGGTTTATAAAACTGGAATTTGTAATTCATGTGAATGCCATACAGTGAATGAGAGGAACAGCAGTAGTGAGGAGTATAAAAACTAATATGTGGAAAATTATTAAAAAAAAAGAAATTATTTCACTAAGGCATATAATTTTTTATCTTTCTCAAGAAGACTAAGGTAGAATTTTGTGTTGCTGCGTAGGTGCGCAATGCATTTTACACTTCTGCCTTTCTATTTTCTTTGTTCAGATTACTTGAACATTGTTGGGAATGTCCTTTGACCAAAACAGAAACACATTTTTTCAGAACAAATGTTGAGACAGACAGAATGCTCTTTGGGAACTGTACTTCCAGCCCCTCGGGGTGCCACTATCGGTGAATGTGCTATGAGCTGAGTACTGCCCCTTGGGAAGTGAGTGGTTCCTGGTCCAGGACCAAAAAAACACGTTGGAAGAAGCAAGCAGCTTTAGGGTGGGATGAGTTTGAAGCCCACAGCATCTCCAGGAGGCTCTGTTAGCCAGTCTCTTAATTGCTTTTTCGTTTCTAGACACTTCTTTTGTAAAAGGCTTCTGTTGTTCTGCTTCCTGCAATGTCTGAGAAGTTGCCGAGGTGCCATTCTTCTCTTCCCCCTCCCAACCCAAATGAAGGTACAAGTATTATCCCTGTACATTGCAAATTTTGATCATTATCTGAATGGCCAAACGGACTAGATTTAAAGCAAACTTCCCTAAGCGAGCCACCAT
Organism: Aviceda leuphotes; assembly: GCA_035590175.1. NCBI lineage: Eukaryota > Metazoa > Chordata > Aves > Accipitriformes > Accipitridae > Aviceda > Aviceda leuphotes. The sequence continues at coordinate 26,613,204 of JAVJGH010000085.1, forward strand.
TTGTCTGCAAGCAAAATGTTATTTTTCTTCCATTTCTGTTGTATTTATTGCTCACGGTACCGTTAGTAGCGAAAGACCTGTGCATTTGGCTGTGATAACTTACGTAGCATTTAGTGGTTGAGAGCTACAGACGTGGTCAACGAGCTACTTCAGTAACCTCTTCCCTGCTGCTCATTAAGCGACGAGCGTGTTTGTGCAGGTCCGAGGCAGCTGCAGAACGTCGTGTCACGAAGCGCTGTGCTGCCAGGACGTGGCGGCGGCGTCTCCGGGGCTGGGCGTGCGTTTTGGGAGAGCTGCTGTCTAGGAGCCGCCTTGAGTCTTTGGGTGCTGTGACCACTTACATTTATGACTCCGTTTCTTGTGAATCAGCCTACACGATGTTCATAGAAGCAAAATGTGTTAATACATGTATACGTCCATGAACGTCCGAGAAATGTGCACGCAAACCCACAAACATATAATGTCTATTGTGTGCATTAGTGTTCAATTACTAGCAGTATTAATGGATAAATTTACCTACTGCAAAAAAAGGTAGTGCTCAAAATGTGAAGGTCTTGCTAGGAAAATAAATTACGTGAAGGAGGAGAAGATAAGAACGAGAGGAAAAAAACAAGATCACAAGCCAAAGAAAAAAGAGTTTGGGTGATCAATAGATAACAACAGGAAGAGTAGTGAGGAATGTGCAAAACCTCCTATTTGCATTGCATAGTGCAACATTGTCCTATTTTATGCTATTTTCTCTCTGCAAATCAAATGGTATCCAGAATTGTGGCATGATATAGTTGAATCAACTCTCATCCATTATGTTTAAAGACCACAACACAGGGTATCTGTAATATAGGACTGTACATATTTCTTGGGGTTCTGATACTATTAAAGCTACTTAAGTGTCATGACGTGTTTATTTATGAGATCATCAAAGCCACTTAATAACTTTCTCCTGGTTACTTGTTTACATCTGTGTAATACAGAGCCAGATTGTGCAGCCCCCAGTCACATCAGTGAGCACTTACTCATGCAAGTTGTGCCACTGACATAAGGGTTTCACAATCTGGCCCATAATGTATCAAAATACACGAGGCCAAGATCTTATCACTTACAATCATGTAAATCTGGCTTTAATCCATTTAAGCTCCAAGTTAGGTACCTAGATATAAATCAGTGAAATTTCGTTGGCTTCAGTATTTGATTCAGTGAAGCTGCTCTGATTTACACTGAGAAGATCAGGCCCATTAGATTTGCAATTTAGAAATGCATTTGCTCCACTGCATGCATAAACGTTAGGATAGCTGAAATTAACATCACCACAAAAAGGATTATTTTCAACACTAGCTATTTAAAATATCTCTTCGCACAATATAAACAAAGAGAAATATGTCAGAGTTAGAAGCAAGAAGGTTTAAGAGTCACATATGTCTTAACCTTTACACTGGCTATGAGTACATCAGTTCCTACAAGATGAACTGCATTATAAAGTAAATAGATCTGCTTTAAAGAAAGGTCAGGACACGTGTTCTGCTAAAATCTAATTTCAGTCTATTGCCCTATAACCTACTGCTCTCTGGAATACAACAGATATAATAGTAAAGAGCCTGCATTTAATTATCTGTGATATAAAGCCTCCTTATCCTCCTGAGAATATTCACAAGGATAATAGAGGGTATTCTCAAAATACTGTATTTACTTCTGTATCGTGATTGCATTCTGTTTTAACTGTCTTTCCTGCTTGCTGGAAATATTATTCTAGCACCTCTTGTACCCTTAATCCGATGTTATATTACTTTTATGTCCTGAAAGACTAGATTGTTTTACAGTTCCAAGCAAACCGTACTGCATAACGTTAGCTAGTGGTAGGTTCCTGTGAGCGTATTAAGAGCAAGCTTTGCTCGTCATCCTTGTGCATTAACTGTTTGCTGCTGCCTGTTTTTCAGATGAATTACATTAGGATTCAACAGCTTAATAATAACAACGTTAATTTTTCCTGATACAAGCCAGGAGAACTTTAAAGCGGAGGGTACTTGCCCCAATCTCAGTGTTAGTCTGGCAGAGAAACACCTAAAGATAATGTGTAGACTTAAATAAAAGAGTAATTAAGATGGGCTTAGTCATGTTATAACTGATGTGCTATGCAGTCCTAAATCAACATGTCATTTAGAAAGGAGATAAATGGTAAGTTAGCTTTTAATGGTGATCATTCAAGCACCTGCCTGAAAAAATTAAACCATTTTCAGGAAACAAAAGAGAAAACCACCTGTCTAGGGCTTGGATCTAAACGAGGAGGAAATTTTTGTCTCATTTTTGACAGTGCATATTTCATCGCAAACAGGCATGTACAAACTGTAGTCTGAACTGATATCAGCTGGATTAATTACTGAATAAATTAGAATAACTCCACCAAAATACAACAGCTGAAGATCAGGCCTGCCTTGGCCATAGCAATCCATCTCACCTGGGTCCCAGGAAGGCCTGTCCTGGAGGATGCTTTGAAAGTAAACGCCCCCTAAGAATTATCATTTTAGCAGAATTTAAGAGGCTTCTGATTTGATTTTTGCAGATGGGTAAAGATAAATCCCCTATAGTTTGACTCCAGAAAATGGCCGAGCTGACCGCATTCATAGCGCACATTTCTGCCTTTGTTCAGGTAGGTGTAGGTGAATTAAAACTTCATATATTTATACATATGCTTCCCTGGAGTCTTTTCCATGGAAGACAGCGATACTCATTTAAGGTAGTATTCTGTCATTGCTTGGAACTCATCATTCCCATTGAAGTCCAGGGTGTTCTGCAGAAAGGAAGAAAATGATGGAAAAGGAAAGGAAAAAAACAAGGAAAAGCAAGGAGAGGAAACAGGATGGCTCCTAAAGCCGTCCCAGGAAAATTAATAGCCTGAATTCCCATATCTGCGAGTAGCTTGGAAATTGGATTGGAAATGCCTATGAAATTGCTACAAAAAAGATACGACATTCTCTTTTCTTATGAAATGTCTTACTGTGTTGTTGTCTCGCTGGGACATGCTGCTTTGGTAGAGTTTATGGCAGAAGCACCTTGTAGGCAGCACATCGCTTTCGGTGTCGTTGCACGGTTGACGTTACATCCGTGACGGTCCTCTCTGCTGCCAATCCCCCAGCAGCTGAAGCACGTGGAAGGTCTTGCAAGAACCCGGTGGTTTAAATGTTTTGCTATAGGCTCTGCCAGGCGCTGCATGGTGATGAGCTCAAAAGCACTCTTTGAATCTTTCAAGGAAAAAAAAAAAAAAAATTATAAAAAAAAAATAAATCACAAAATGGTAAATACTTGATGTCAGCTGTTTCAGTCTTGCTGCTTATCGATTTCCTGGCCACATCCCTCCGAAAGGCCTTCGCACCTGGTGAAAAGCCAAAAAAATCGGTTACTGGGCCACTGGTAAGTGCAGGTTTATTTTTCTATTTTTCCCTGTGTCTCTTCCAGGGGTCAGCACGGAGCCTACTTTCAGTCTGGGCTCGCTCTCGTGCGGATCTTTTGCGGAGGAAAAGGGCTGAGAGGACCCCCTCGGCGGGGGTCGGGGGCAGCTCGGAGCGACCTCCCTGGTGGGCATTTTCTTGTCTTGTTTGGTAAATCCATAGAACTGCTGCAGTCTGGTGCGCTTTGGAAGTATAAAAGACGTTAAGGGGTATGACTGTGCTGGCGAAGCTGGTTTAATCGTACCCAAAGGAGAACAATAAATTCCACCTAGAAGCAAGAAAAATGCCTCTAATTCTCCTTTAGGGAGCATCTATATAACTAACTTTCCTATTCCAGCGCAACGAGACCTAGCAGTCCCTGCAGAGACCCCGGGTTTTACCGTTTCAAGTTTTCTTAGAAACCTTAATACTTCCACACAGGAGAGTTCCTTCTGGGGCATTAAAATACAGATCCCTAGGACCCCTCTTCTATTTCTTGCAAAATTAATGGTAATTACCAAGAATGATTAGCAGGTTCAGTGCTTAGTAGCCTTACTTTTTAAAATTCTGAAACAAATGGTTTTTCTGCCACTGTAACTGATCATTTTAATTTCCCTTCTTTGTCTGTAATAAAAATTGACGTTAAAGGATGCCCGAGGCAGGGTAATGAGAAAATGAAATTAGTTTTTCAGTTGGCTGGTCAAAACATTTTATATATGATAATAAACAGTTTATTTTACTCTTTTGCTTATGACATAATAAATGATAAAAACATTTTCTTGAAATAGACACTGTCCACTTTGCTACAGAGAGCTCAGGCTGGGGTCTTTTCCGTTCATGGGGTCACATAACAACTCTGAGGAACGTCTGCCTTCTTGATCTGCTTTTCTCAGCCTTTTCTGGGTCGTACACAACAGTGGATCTCCACGCTGAGCATGACCAAAAATTCAGGGCTTTTTTCTTCCTTCTCCAAGACCTTTCTTAGAAACGCAGAGTCAATTAGACTGTCTATGTAACCTAGGAGTAAATCTGCGTCAAGGCATTTCTGAAGAGTGGCTCAGGATTTTATATAGTACCCTCAAAGCCGAGCCAAACCCTATATTTAAACCAATTTGTTCTGTTTTGGCTGCAAACTGTTGAGCAGGAGCACCAACAGCCAAGCAATCCCACTGCGCCGGGCCAGCCCGTTGCTTCCCCTCTGCCTTTAAACCTGGGGAGAGGGGGAAATTGGGGTGGTTGTTCATGATTTGCATCGATTCTTGATTGTCAAACTAGCCACCGATTTCTGAGGCCATATCGAGAATGTTTGCAGATAAGGGGAAAAAGAGGCTCAGGTGGTTGTTCAGGGTTCGGTGGAAGTCTGTGGCCACTTTGAGATTTGTCCCATTTCAGCTACCTACCCCCGCGCTCATATTTTGCGTGAACTGTAAAAGCCTTTTCTTCGCAGAAGCTCCTTCTGAAGTGAACATATGAGACTCCTTGAATTGTTTAGATTGATTATAGCAGCTCCTTCAAAGCAAGAAATCAAAATAGGCTAGTGGTGAGATGAACACATAACATATTGATAAATGTAGTTACATATATGAAATGGGCAAGAAAAAGAGAGAAAAGCTGAGTTTCTCGCATATGATTCTTACAGTTCTTGACAGCTCAAACTCCCACATGCTTGAATAGTTCAATACTGGATTAGTGTGATGCCTGCTTGGCGGATCCTGTGGGGCATAGACTCAGCAAGAAACGCATCAGTCAGGATTTTGGGGACAGCTTGTAAACTGTCCAACACTACTGGCAATCCCACTCCAATCAAAGTCAAACCTGAAGGTGGAACGACTGGGGGAAAAGAGACGCTCTCTTATTTATGCTCCCATAATTTATGTTCTAAATTGCGATTAGTCCTTTTCTGCAGAATAGTGCCAATGAAAGATTTATGTGTAAAATAATACCGTGTTGAGCAAGCTGGAGCGTGGTTAATTACAACAGCAAGAAGGAAAAGCAGAATGGACGCATAAGGACTGAACTGAAATACTGGTTGATTATTTTTACTGAGGCCCATGGCAAAACTGCCATTACATTTAATAAAGCCAGGGGGTTACCTACTAGCATCAGGGCCTGATTTTTTTCTGTGCTTAGGGAAAAGGAAAATTCTCACAACTTGTTTGTAAATGGCAAGCGATTGTGTTGAATTATACTCTTTTGGTGAGAAAAAAAAATAATCCACTGTTAAAAACCTATGGAAACCTTTGGGATCTCAACAACTGCACCAGTAATATTAATATTCCTGTTAGCATGTTAATAGCACCACTTTTATTATGTGCCAAGCAAATTATTATTTCACCAGAATAATCAAGATTTAGAAACAAAGAACCTGTTTGCATATTCCTACTCATATACATTTTCCCATTGACATTACTGGGAGTGTTCATAAAAGTGAAGACTGAGTTTTTGGTAAGACTAGCCTAAGTCAAGGCATGCTGCATCTATATGATGAGTGAAAATCTTACATAAAATGTGGGTATGGGTATGCTTTAGAAACAGAGACCTGACGCTACAG